>JAJHJA010000190.1:232500-832500 GCA_021202915.1 Heliconius himera | reverse complement strand
CTTTAACCCTGGACTGGTTGGCGGCAGAGGACTCGCGTCAAAGAGAACTGGCTTCAGCCTTTGAAACTGAAATACCGCCAGCGAAAGTGATAAGCACTGATTGTATCGCTTATCCACGACCAGCACCTGGGAAAATTGGGAGACTCATGTTAGAATTGCTTAAGTAAGTGTGTGTTTTTAAATGTTTATTTTATTAACCTTAGTCAATTTATTTGTAAACGCGATAGTAATGGGTTCGTTCCCCACTCAAAGGAAGTAATATATTTTTTTTCCGCTGCTCTGCTGATAGATAAAGCACGGCGTTGAGTCACTCAACATGCAATGGCTAGAAATATGCGCAGAAATTAGGGAACGGGATGTCTTAACCTTGGGTTGGGTTGTGAGCAGAGATGCTAACAACACAAAAATATTGTAACAAGCGTATAAGAATTTCGACGTAGCTTGATCAAAACAATGGCACAATGGTCAGAGCGTTGGGACAGTCCTCTGAGGCGCAGGTTCAAACTTTTATACTTTTTCTAAAAAAAATATTTTTTTCCTTAAGTGTGAAATAATACTTTAAAGCTTTTTTTTTTTATATATCTACTTGATATTGTGCAACAACCTGTTAATATTGTGGCTATGGCGTTAATAATATATACCACTTATAAAAAAATTAAATATATCTTACGTTTTTTAGGAATCTGGAAGGCGACGAAGGTAATCTCATACCAGAACTTATTAAAATTCTGGTTCGTACCAAGCTATTGATGGAAACATCTATATTGGAAACTGAACCAGATTTCGATGCCTTAGTCAAAACTCCGGGTATAATGTCCGGTGAACCGCATACAACTTTTCCTAGGGTAGTTGCGATTTTGTGGATCTTGGTGACTGATCCTACTACAACAAGAAAGTATGGCTGGTGTCCTGTTAGCAAGGTTCTTTTTTTACTTATTAATTTAGTTTTAGTGTTGAAATCAGCATTAAGAATAAACATTGGTGATAAACGCAGAATCGTTGTGTGATCGAGACTAATAATATCTAAAAATCCATCTGGACATTGAAGTCACAATCGTCTGGCAGCAAGTTTAAAATTACGTAACGTTGTAATCTCAATACTTAATAATAAAAATTCTCGTTTGATTCCCTAACTTCGAAGACTTTTTGAAGATAAGACCGAAGCGATCGGGCCGAAGTAATATTATGTAAACGATACCTGGGGATTCGTAAGAACTGAATTAGAGCAGATCGACTTATCAAGATGCCGGGAGAGCCCTAATGCAATAGCCTAATGTTCAACTTCTGTTACAATCAAATTTAGTCAATTTTAAAGGATTTATATCTGTGCTCTTGGGGAATAGAAAGAGTCATAAATTAATATGTATATGTACTCGTATTTACTGAAAGTTGGACTTTTGGCTGTATTGCTGTTTGTTTAGACTCAATATTCGTAGTTAAATTTATGCTATTATAAAATCTATACTGTAATTATAAACTGGAGGAGTTTGATTGTTTGTACGAGCTTATCTGAGGGTTTGATATCTTTTTTGTGTGGGGAGTATTTGACGAGGAAGGCTATATTCTGCTATATTTTACCTGTCGCCTTACTGGACCTGTGGTCAGAGTAGTCTGGGGAGTGTAGAATCTGTGCTACAGTACCATTACTTATGTCTATTTGAGCACGCATTTGAAGTCGCAGTCATAAGCTAGTGTAAATGAATTTAATATAATTATTTCGACGTGTAATCAAATAGCACGTTCAAATTCAGTATTTTTTACGAAAATTTTAAGTTGTTTGTTATATTTATTTATAATTATTTATAGGCATTATTTTTTATTTAAGAGCTTCTGGAATTGACAATTTACATAAAATGGCAACATTGTCAGTCTTAAAAGCTATTTTTTAATAGTAATCCATAAATATAACAGAAGTAAAATTGTTTTTATTAACTTCACACCGTATCCCACATATAACGGGGCAGGCAGAGATAAACTGAAAACCTAATGTTAAGAATCTCCGTTGCCAATAAGAAACTTTCGTTCTCCGCTTCCCTTCGAAATTGATGCATTGATGCATTGCGTCTTAAGTGTTACCTGGAACTCAACGCCGCGCTCTGCCTCGTTACCAGAGTGGAAAACGAACCCACATTCGTCACGCTTACAGTCACAGCTTTCTGGGCCTTGTGCACGGAGGCCTCTAATAATTGTGTTTTGCTTTAGGTCAACAAATTTCTAATGATATCCAAACGAGTGGACATCGCTAAGCAAATGCGGTCACTAGACTTGGTCATAGCGCGCGCTCGTTTCATTATGGAGGAGTTCATACAGAACGTTGCGCCGATGCACATGTATCAGAAGAAAAACAGAATGCAGACTGTTAGACAAGTTATTATTTATTTTTTTTAGTTTATTTGACATGAAGTTAAGATTTTGTAGGAATGTTGTGTTAATTTTGGAATTTAATATAATTATTGTTAAAATAAATGCATTATGTGTGCATTTTAAGCGAATACTGAATATGCTAGTAATAATAATAATAATTAATTCCTCCAAGTGGAAATCGAACCGGCAACCTTCACTTCTTCCATTACTTTTAGAAAAAAAAAAACTTTTAGCAGGAATGTCAAAAAACTTATATTGTACCTACATTCGTATGTTTAATATATTATGACAATTTTAAAATACACTCCAAGGTTGTCCCAGTAGCAAGGTTTCTTAATAATTCACACAAGATCTACACCAGAGTATGAAGTCTGTCGTCGCTAGTAGGTACTGACGTTTTCATATATTATGTATAATATTGGTTCCAGTCACGTGTTGCAGACACTACCTTGATGCATGCGATGAGACCTCGAGCTCATGATAAGGTATTCCACGTCTTGTCAATGTAGATTTACTTTTTTTTATTTTATTCTGAGTATTGCATATAGAATGGTAAGTAGAGAAAGCTTTGGGTTAAGTCACTCCGTTTCCACTTGTCGTCCAATTTTATAAAAATTGTGAATTAAGTGGCGGACGCCTCGCTTTCTCTTTATAGCTATCATGGAAAACCTTGAATAAACAATCCAGGTCTTTGTTATATTTTGGCATAGAGCATGCAATGTTTGTTTTGTATAAATTGTCTCATTGGATAAAACTACTTAGGGCTAAAAGAAGTGACTCTATAATCGTTAGCGAGTCGAGAATACAACTACATCAAAAACATAAATGTAAAATGAGAGCCAAGTTAAATATTCACCGATAAACCTGGACTGATTAGGTGGATATTTTGTTTGATGCCTGGTAGTAAATAATAGCCAAGTAAAATTTAGTATAAATGAGTGTAGGATTTCCAACATTTTGTGAATAACGTTTGAAATTATAATCAGATATCTTATCCAAGCCAATTATCAATTTTATATATAATATCTTCTTATTTCAGGTGGATTTGCCTAAAATATCACGCTCATCAGCTTTACCCAAATTTTTGGACGATTTAGAAGATCGAATTGTGGTTTCGAATGATGGTGTTAATTTTCATATGAAACTGTTGTTGTCGTTACCTTTTGTGTTGTTAGCTCATTAAATTGTTTTAGTATATTATCCTTTACTTATTAACTCGCTTTTATTACCTTAGTCTAAGGAAATCTCACTAAAATGCCTAAGATAAAGGAAACTGTTGGGTGTTGACAAAAAAGGATGAAATAAATGATTAACCCCAACGCTGAGCCACATTTTTTTGATCTGCTATTAATTTTGTTATGCTTCCGTAGATATAGAATAGATTTTTCTGATAGTATACGGGGAATAGTGTCAAAATGTGATAATATGATTCAATAGCAAGATTAAAAAGACATCCAGTTAAAAATTGCAGTCACAGATCAGCGCACCCGCATGCCCTTGCCCGCTTCAACTATATGAATATTTATTAAATATATTTATGAAAATATTTTCAATTTTCAATAGGATTAGTAAGAAAATATAAGCCTTGATAATCAAAATAAGCTGAAAATAGGATAATAAGTAGAGAAAAATTAAAATTAAAAAATTAAATTAGCTTCACGCTGTATCCAGCACACAGCAGGGTAGACAGAGGGAACCTAGTGTTAAGACACTCCGTTCCCCACTTTCTGCCGAATTCTGGAGGCATTGCGTGTTGAGTGGCAGAACTCAACGCCGCGCTTAACCTCGACACCAGAACGAAGAAATGGAAATATAAATGTAAGTAAATATTTCATCTCCTCGAGTGGGGATCGAACCCACAACCAGTCGGTTTTACAGTCACACCTCGTGCCGCTGCGCCACGACTGACCTCAATAATAAGTAGAGAAAATTCTTATTATTAAAAAAACACCTAAGTAATTGAAATTAAGAAATAGTATAAGTAAATGTGAGTAAAATAAATAAATAAATCAGCTTCACGCTGCATCCCGTACACAGCAGAAATGGGACCACACGAAAAGCACTAGCTTTCGAATAAAAAAGAATCATCAAAATCTGTTCACCCAGTCAAAAGTTCTGATGTAACAAACATAAAAAATACAGTTGAATTGATTAGCTCCTTTTCTTACAGAAGTCGAGTAAAAATTAACTAAGTCGAAAATGTATGAAAATTTACAAAACCGCCGACGTCGTCTGCACGTTCGTTTCGGTCATACCGTACGGTTCGTACGGCAGAACAAATTGGATGTCAAATTGAAATATATTATAATATATAAGTATACATATATCGAGAATATTACAAATATGAAAAATAGTAACCTATGTCAATCGCAAGACCCTCAAGTATTTTTATATGAAATTTTATCGGAGCGGTTTGGCCCTGATTGCGTCCCAGACAGACAAACAGACAGATTCACTGTCGAATTTATAATATACTTAGGTATGGATTTAATATTGTTACATCTAGTGTAAGAGTAAAAAAAAAACATATACCTACTTTAAAATTAAACTAGCTTCCAAAGTTATAATTGAAATATCAATCATTCGTTATAATACATAAATAATATGAGTATTAATGTATGTATATTAAATACACAGGTCACTGGCCACCGCGACCAATTTTCGTTTAATTTCTCCCGCTCATTGTTTGACATTTAATGCGAAATTGAAATTCTTATAAATAATTTATTATGCAAACTGGCCGTCATGATCTGTAATTAAACGTAATTTGCTTTTAATTAACATTGTTAATTACTATTTTTGTGGTTATATAAAATAAACTTGGATTCTTTTGTTTATTTTCTAGCTTTCCTTTTTATGCGTTTGGTTGAGAGTCTAGTGTCAAGTTATTCTGTTCTTCAATTATCATCATGTTTAAATATTTTTGGCACATTGGGCATTGGGTCGCGGAACCTAACGCCGCAATTTGACTTACAACACTAGAATACAAAATACATTTTGAATATAAACACCGATATTTAAATAGTATACAAAATAGTTTTTATAATTAGGCTACTTAACTCTAGTTTTAGATGACAAATTTCGTAATTCGGACGAATGGCTCGGTTTGCTACTTTTTTTTTGTATAATTGATGATTGATGATTACATATATAAATCTGAAACTGAATAATATATAAAATTATAAATAAAATATATTCATCATATTTAAAAAAAAATACCAATTGTTAACAACCCAAGGGTTCCTATGCCTCACTGGCTTCGTTCTTTAATTATATATTACCATATTTTTATACCAAAGATTTTATTGAATGTTATAAATTTTCTTATAATAATTATATTTAATCTATATTTTTTGCTTTCTAAACGTCAATCTTGTGTGAAATTTGTAGAAAAAATTCAGACTAAATGGAAAAATGCTGTCGTCACCGTTTTGTAAGAATTAATGAACTCAGTAATGGTTTTTGTGGATAATTAACTTTGACCTTTGAGAAACAAATTACAATGAATGGACTAAAACAGAAGATATGGGGTCGCGAATGCTTTACGTTGTGTTTTACTTTATTTTCGTAGTAAGTTCTGCGCTCTCTTTTGGATATAAATATATATATATATATATATATATATATATATATATATATATATATATATATATATATATATATATATATATATATATACAATATACGAAATTAATATCGGTTGAACTCTATTAAAAATTAATATCTCCAAATATCACAGATAGTTTTGCTAATATAAATTGATCTGACAATATTGTGATGGAAACAGAAACCATTTCGTAGCTTACCTTAAGAACTGGCATTTGAAAATTTGTGATTTATATTTACATTTATGTATTCGTAGTAATTGTAGTTGTTGTAGTATTTAGAAATAATACATTTGATAAAATATAACTACAAGGCAACAAATTGTATTGCACTAGATTCTGTATTTTGCACTATAGTTACAATTAGCGACGTACCAGCTACTAACTAACTCTACATTTACTGTCAAATGTCAGCTCTGTACTCTAGACTTGAAATCTGGTCTTCATACAAGTTAATGTTATCAAAATTTATTTGTGTTTATATTTTAAAGCGTTTACCTAAATTAGGTTTATAAATGTTCATATTCCGTATATAAATTTAAACGTTGCAGGATTTTTCATGGGTGAAAATATGCATGTTATTATTTAAATTTGAGAATAATTGTAAATTTTGTTCAAAGAATATTAGTCCCGATACTATATTTTACTTTTTAACTAGTAAACAATAAAATCTAAAGTAAACAATTGGTTACTTTAGATTTGATTGGTTTGTCCATAATATATATTTGTTTGAGACAAAAAATATTTTTATTTTCATAAATATTAATAATTATTTTAAGAAATGAGCTTTATATTTTTTGTTGTTTTACGCTATATACTGCATATAACAGAGTAGGTAGAGGAGAGATCCTAGTGTTAAGACATTCCGTTGCCACTTGCCGCCCAACTATCGAAATTGGGTGTTGAGCGCCGGATTGCACGTTGACACATCTCTCAAAACAATTTTCTCTTAAAAGCAAACCATTCAAAAGAACTCAACGCCGCATTCTTACTAGAGTAAAGAAACGAAAAAAATCACTCCCCCGAGTAGTTATCGACCCCACAACTGTTGCGTTTATAATCAGACACTTTGCCACTATGTCACGACAATCTCTAATTTCTCCTCCTCATATTTTTCTTCAAATAAAGAATCATTATAATTTATTATTTCAGTGGCCCACAACTTCAACGGATTTAGATGAAATAGACTTAGATAATATATCAGATGACAGGTGGACGTTGAGCGCTCAAAGACCTAGCGATGAGGACCTCTGTTTGCGAACTCGACCGACTAATAGCGATATTATTAAACGATTTCGCGCTATATTACCATAGTAAGTTATTTATTTTCATGATAACTATATAAAATATTGAATATATGATTATAACCTATTACATAATATTTAATTTTCGATTTAAGGCCAGTCATGGCGCAGGAGTACAAGTGTGTGACTGGTTGTGAGTTCGCTCCCCAATCGAGAAAATTAAATATTTAATAATTTAATTTTTCCCTCTGGTGTCGAGGCAAACCGCGATGCCGAGTTCTGCTACTCATGAACAAACAATGCCTCCAGAATCGGGCGAAAAGTGGGGTGCGGAGTGTCTTAACACTATACTCCCTATGTCTATACTGCTACATGAGGGATATAGTGTGAAGTTGAAAAAAATATATATATAATTAACATATATTTAATCCTCAAGTAAAAATAGTTTTCTTTTGTAATATATTTTTGCATGGATATCTAAAGTGGTTTCTTTATTAATTTTTATTTTTTTTTATTTTCTTAACTATAAGTACGTAAATGAGTTTAATATGCATAAGTTAGGTGTGGATTGAGTACCTTATTTTATTAAACTGTATTGTATAATTTTAAACAAAAACTATTCCAATTTTACTTTACTCTATTTATCGCTAGCAACACGTTTTTTTATTGAAACTTTTTTATATATTTAAATATATATTAATATAAAATTTATATTTTCATCGGTTGGCCATCAGAAAAAATTACAATATAGATACCAAAAGTTAATTAGTCACTACAATCTTAGTAGCTGTCTAAAAATATTTTTTTATTTTTTTTATTTTTTTAGCTTCACTCTGTATCTTGTATAAAACAGGGTAGGCAGACAGAAACCTGGGAACCTAATGTTAAGACACTCCTGTCCCATTAATGCACTTCTTTTTCCACGTTTCGCTGAATTTTGGAGACATTGCCTCCTAAGTGGTGGAGTTCAAAATTAAAATTACAATCGAAAAATTGAACCCAAGTCAATCGACGTACAAATTTGAACATTTGCTTCGAGCGTCGACGCGACGATCGTCTCCAGTAAGTAATTTAAATCGTGAAAGCTTCTATACGGAGACAAAAGTTTACTTTTGCAATTTTCAACCGTTTTGGAATAGCGACTTAACTGCATAAGTTCTGAAACTAACTTCTGAGCAATTTTAAGTTATATCGGCAGTATATTATAAAGGAGGTTTAATACTGTAGACTTTAAACTGCTTTTTAGTCTTAGTTAATTATTAACGAGCGTTTTTAACATACGAAATTTAAATGGAAAAATAATGTAAAATACATATGTAATATCAAAATTCTACATTATTTTATAGGTTATATCTATATTTCAGTTATATTTTGTATTATATAATATAAATATTGAATTTTTTGAATGCAATATTTTTTAATGATTCTTCATTAAAGAGTTGTTGCTATTTTTTGTGTTTCTATAAAATTGTTTTGCTTAATTCTCAAACCACTTTGCTTCATTTTATACTCGTTCAAAAATCACTACATACAATCAATGAAAAACATTTAAAATCAAATTTTATTTTTACTTTTTTGTTAATTTCCGATTCGATTTTATTAAAATCATTAAACTACAAATAATTTGTGTTAAATATCTAAAGTTTTTACATTATCTATTCAGATATATAGATAATGTAAAAACTTTTTGAATTAAAACTTCTATTTTATAACAGCAAATATGTATGAACACGAATAGTTTTAGTTAGAAGCGGATCGTTAGTTTAAACATTCAATATGCATTTTAGAATATCAAACATGAGAATAATAATTCACAACAAATTTCAACGAGTAAAATGTTTGTTCAATTTAACATAACATTCTACTGTTTAACGCATTTTATAACATGTAAAATTGTATACAAAATATTTTGTTGTTTTAAAAAACAACAAAATAAAAGAGGCTATAAACTATAGAATGATTAATCGTGATTTTTTTATATAATTTGAATTTTCGACATTTCGTCAGATACAATGAAATAATCCATGTTTTAACAGAGTTATTTTATCTTTAGCTTGTACTTCAACAACACTACTTTATATAAGGTAGTGTCTTATATAGTTTTATATAGAAGACAGACACAATGGCGTAATAAATTGTAATAGATTATTATTGTATATAGTAATAGATCACATATTTCAACTTACTGTGTAAATTTGAACTTAAAACCATCGTTAGATTATCTACTTCGTCTATAGTACTAAAATCAATTCTTATAAAAATTATACCATTAGAGGCCGTCGGCGCAGAGGCACAAGCGTGTGCCTTTAACGCGACGGTTGTGGGTTCGATCCCCACTCGGGGGAATGAATTATTATTTATTAATGTTTTCAATTCTTCGCTCCGGTACCAAGGCAAAAGCCCGGTGTTGAGTTCCGCCACTTAACATGCAATGCCTCGAAAAATTCGGCGGAAAGTGGACAACGGTGTGTATTAACATTTGGTTCCCTCTGCCTACCCTGCTGTATGCGGGATACAGCGTGAAACTGATTTATTATTATTTTTTTTAATAAAAATAACAATTCCTTTGTATACTAAAACAATGCAATTACTTCTTACTATACAATAGGTATCGGTTGTTAGATTTATTGTTAGATTTAGCCCCAGCAAAAGATCCAGACCGTCCAAACTCTAAAAGTTTGTTTATGTTTCATTACCGTTAAAACGTTCTACTTTAAATAAAAACGGGTCGAGTGTTAATGCTTCCGTATGAAACTGGCCTTTGTTTCCACCGGAGACAATACTACTGGGACGCCACTCGAAACCGCTGCCTAAACACTGACGTTTTGACGTGACCCGAATATTCCAAGACACATGCATTTTTAATATGAAATAACATACGGAGTTTGTATGTATGTATGTATGTATGTATGTGGTTATTTATAGATTGTTCCGGTTGAAAATGTATGGCGCGTAGTTTTTATTGGGTGAAGGTATTGTTTTGCGTTGTGCTTAGTCGTTTTTTGTTTTTTTATTTAGTTTTTTTTATGTAGGTTCAATCTTTTTTCGTGTAGATGTATCGCGATAGAAGGGTAGGCGTTAAAAATAGTTAAGATTTTTCGTTCTCCACTTTTCGTTCAATTTCATTTACTTATCCAGATCAGAAAATGAAAATGTCTATGGAACTTACAAGCTTCTAGTGTTGTCGTTCGTCTCGTCTCTTACACTGTTTGAGAATATACTGAACATAAGTAAATGTCAATTGAGTTAAAAGTTTAAGTTATTTAAACGTCCGTGTTCTTAATTTCTCATTTCACTCAAGAGGTTAAAAATTATATCACTGCTACTTTTATTCTTCACCTTTTCTGCTAAAAGAAATTGCTAATTAGCTATACATATTGCTTTCTTTCGATAGAAATCACTATGCATGGTAATTTATACAGAAGGCACGTCTGCCTTATAAGCATCACAAAACTCAATCTAAAGGTAGCTAGCTCAATTCAGTTCTTCAGTTATCGCATTTTAGCGTGCCAGTTGTGCATAATTCGCATACGAACGAGATTGATCGGTAAAATTGGTGCTATAATTTCATAAAGTTATCAGTTTACTTTACTAAATTTTAGAATACATGTAAAAACCAATTTGTATATTTTATCTTCGTACGACAATTATAAATATGTAAGTTTACAATTTTATAAAATTTAATATAGACGCTATCGGCTATAGATATAAAATACTCACACATTCTATGAATGGCCATATCTGTCCAGAATAGTCCCCTATCAGATGAAATCGTCTGGAACGTCTTTATGTCATATCGCAGAAATTTAAGGCCTTCTTGAGATTTATGTACAAATCAAAATCTTATGATTTTATATTAATATACAATTGAACCATGTACATATATATTTCAGAATCGATTTTTTTAAGGTTTTACGTTTATACAACATTATAAATGTTAGGATTGAAATTAAATAATGTAAAAATAACTACGATTATTGCTCATTTGTCAGATCTGGTAGACAAAGTACGTCTAAAGGGTGACGGCTAAATCTGCCAATCAACTTGAAATGACATGAATTTAGGCTCAAAGCGGAGTGTTTTAACACTAGGCTTCCTTTGACTAAAATCTAACTATTAAATGCAATAAAACATGAACCTAAAAAAACAATATAAGTATTCTTATCATACAAATGTCTGTCTTTCTATTTGATTTCACGACTTTTTGAAAGAAATACACTCACTATGTTTCTATATTTTAGATATAAAAGTAGCAATATCAAAAAGTGATTATTTATTTAAAATTTCGGCAACTCGGGATTCAGGATTGTCACATAATTTTATTATAAAAAAATTTTTGAATCATACTTGGGTTTAAATGTCGTCTAGACCGCAGTCGCGTCTGGCTCCCCCGAGAATATCGTATTTATCTTTGGCTACAAAACCAACCGTCGAAAAAGAATTCTAGAGCTAATAAACGTTCGCTTACTAAAGAAATTATTTGAGGCCAACAAGAGTGTTTGTATGTATATCTTATCTGGATATATCATGTTCGTTTTTAATTTTTTTTAGCTTCCCCTCCAAGACACTCCGTTCCCGTTCCCGTGTATATATCATATGTCTGGTATACACATAGGTAACTCAATACGCAATGTCTCGAAGATTGGCTGGTGTATGAAAACGGATCGCCTTATGAATAGGTTCCATTGCCTACACTGTTATATGCGGGATTCAGAGTGAAGCAAAAAATAATGTCTGAAATTATTGAAATTTTTATTGAGTGATTCTACGTAGGAAATACTTAGAATTAATATATTTATAGATTTTTAGAAATATAACTTGAGGCGTAAATAGAAAAAAATGTAATTGTATAGTAGTTGTGTGAAAGGTATAATAGCCCACATTATACCAACTATGTAAGGTAGGAGTCATATTTTTTTGCAGTGTACTTAAAAAGGAATAATAATATCTACTGTTTATAAAATCTCTAGCGATTTCTTATCGAATTTAGAAGTCTAAATGAATGAAAAAGACAAACGGCCCTTAGAGGGTATGCCTAATGTTTAATTTATGTGTTTATAAAATAAATTTAAATTTTATCGAATTTGGTTACATACATACATTACTAATCATTAATGATAAATGATGCAATTTTTTTTTGTTTTTAAATGAAATTACAACAGTATTTCTATTTTAATTGCATTTTTTTTTGCTACTATTAAGCTAATTAATGTCATTTCTCCGCAATGTTGTTGTTGATCTCAAGGTTGCCTTCACTGTCCGGTAGGTAGTATTTTTTTTTGTATTTTTATTTTTTGCAGCTTTACTCATTTTATGCATAGTAGGGTGCGGAGAGGAAATTTAGTGTTAAAACATTCCGTTTTCCAGTTCTCGCCCAATTGTCGAGACATTACGTGTTGATGGAACTCACCGCCGCGGTTTGTCTGCCAGAGCGGGAAAATGGAAATCGAGTCCATAATCACAGCTAACTAAAATACAGTGTCTAAACACTGTCCCAGTGCACCACGACGGCGCTGCTATATAAGTTTGAAAATTGTAAATATATCAATTTCATAAATTTCATGAAAAGGATTGATATATTTATAACTAAGGCTAGGCTAAGGCGCGACTTCGGCAGCTTTCTTTTTTTTTGATATTACTTTAGTGTATTTATTGAAAATTGGTTGGTTTTTTAGTATGGTATTCTATGCTGTTATAACACTCAATAAATCTTTATAGATTTTATTTGATTTTCCTTCGAATTTTGAAGTAAAAAAGTTATGCTGCTTGAATTCCATAAAAACCATGTTGCGGAGATAAGCACAAATTTTAAAATTGGTTGGTTTAGATTTTAGTATCGTGTAGGTACATATATACACTTGAAAATACACAGTTATTTTCAAATCACAGACAAACACTTCAATTTTATTTATATACATACATATATTAATATATCAAAATAAAAAAAATGTGTAATAATACATTTACATCAATAAATGCTATTTGAATTTATTTCTTTCTAATTAATTGAACACCCATTCGTATTATTAGATAATCCAATTACTTGAAACATAGTTTAAAAGTAAAATTCAATTTAAATATTCTATTCTAGCTTCGACAAAGAGCACTCAAATTCAGCGTTCTTGCGTAAATTTCGCGGGACAGTCTACGGGATGTCGGACGGCGACGACTTGTTGGACAAAGAAGCGGCCTTCTATGCGGCAGTGCTCACGCCTTTGATATTTTTACAGAACTATCGCGACACTTGGTGCCTTTTAGAGCGGGTGAGACACTTGAGATGTAGACTAGCATTAAGATATTTGTAATAGTGTACTAGGATTTATTTTCATATATACCTTATATCATGTGGTGTAGCTTTTGACTTGCGGCCCATGTATTAGGCTCTCTAATACAATATGTAATCATTTCTTTTTTTTTTAGCTTCATGCTGTATCCCGCACACAGCAGGGTAGGCAGAGGGAACCTAGTGTTGAGACACTCCGTTCCCCACTTTCTGCTGAATTCTGGAGGCATTGCTTGTTGAGTGGCAGAACTCAACGCCGCGCTTAGTCTCGACACCAGAGCGAAGAAATGGAAATATAAATTTGAGTAAATATTTCATCTCCTCGAGTGGGGATCGAACCCACAACCAGTTGATTTTACAGTCACACTTCGTGCCGCGCCGAGACTGGCCGAATGGCGAATCATTTCTTGCTTATTCATATCCAAATGCGTCCCACTTTCAATATACATTTGCCGTGACGCGTGCTTATATTTATAAACCGCTCTCAAGTTTTCATTCATAGATATGTAATTTATGGATGAAAACGGCTTCTCAAGATTGATCTCTGACTTGAGAGTGGTTTATAAATACGGGTCTAATATTCCTAAGACGGCACTGCTATTGTGTGACATACAAGGACTTGTGCGCTTTTACGCATTTTTGACATTTTTTGGAGTAGGTATAGAATGATATATGTTGTATGACAAATTTTCAACATCAAGATTTCATCAAGACGGAAAGATTGTTAATACTTATTTAGAAAACGTATAACAATTTGAACGTGGCGGGATTCGAACCCGCGCCTCCTGGAAACCGACCAGGCGCTCTTACCACTCAGCCTTGTTAATAACTGATTTTATGTATAAAAAAAAAAACCCAAAATTGTAACATAATTATATATGTCACAAATATTTAAAAAGTTTCTCGTTCCAGTTCCACCGCGCGCTGCGACTGTACCAGACATCACATCCCACGGAAAAGCGTTCGGCACTCAAGTTACTGCAGAACTTTAGAGCGGTAAATCACAAGGTACAAACACGTGTATATTTTCACCTTTTACCGGTATATTTACTTAGAAAAGTGTCAGACATTGCACTTCATAGTTTAAAGCAACTTTATGTATGAATGTGGCGAAATGATTACTTACTACTTTCTACTATTCACTTTTCAACTTCATATATTGAATACGTTGCACTTTATCCTCAATTTTCTATGTCTAATTAGGATTTAGAGGATTCGATTTTATATGTATCTTTCACTTTTTAATTTTACTTGGAGAATATCAAACCTATCTATAATTTGTTTGTTGAACCTTCGGCTTAATATACTTAGCTTTTCCGGATGAACACCTGTTATATATATATTACAATACTTATAAAAATGAAACTGATCGTAGTTTGTACTTGGAATATCTATGACAAAATCTATTATTGGGGGTCATTTATAAAGTAATAGGACCTAAAGCAATGATTTTTTAAAATATATACCTGTTTGTTTATGCGTTTTTGAGCGCTAATCTCAGAAACGGCTTAGCCGATAAAAACACAGTTTCGACTATTATTCCGAATATATTTTTGCAATCTTCTCTTAACGCTTAATGTTTGCTTACTTCATTATTTCCTACGGCGATAAAAACGTAGGCACAGCAAGTTACAAATATAATAAATAATTTAATACTTTATGTTCTAGATAAAGAAAATTGTTTGGGATCTACCGGGACCATACTCTGTGTCGCGGGTTCGTACAAGTGATATTCCAGAGATAAATGAAGAAGAATTTCAAGACAAGAAAGATATTTACTTTAAAGAGCTGATTAAAAATTTTGGTTAAATATTTTGTCTTTTTTCTTATCTTCTGTGTAATTACGTATATAACCTTTACTCTAATACTCGTAGATAAAAACTGTTTCATTTTTAAAAAAGTTATTTAATTCCGTTTTTAATTGTTACTATAAAGAAAATTATTTTAATGAAATTTTATAATAGGACCTTAAATTTAAAGATTAAGTAATTTGATAAGAAAATATAAAGATACATTAAAATTTATTTTGTATTCACTATCTTATCGTATACCAACAATAAATAACAAAGAAACTTCATTTATTTTTTTCTTCCATTGTAATAAATAGGCATTACATTAAAAACAACGTAAAGCAATAAATGTAGGTGCTTATCTATGTTAATATTAAAAATATGAAGAGTTTGTTTGATCGAACGCATTAATCTCAGGTACTATTGGTGCAAGCTGAAACATTTTTTGTGCTGGATAGTCCATTCTGAATAGGGCTATGGGCTGTAGATCTTAAGTGTCATATACAACTCTTAGTCAGTATATTATATTCATTTGGCCACAGGGGCGAAGCCGTAGGTAAAAACTAATAGATATATAAAGGTGAAACAAATGATCCATGTTTCCATTTCAAAAAAGAAAATCATTTAAAATAGTCATTTCCACAAGTAACTATGAACTGGCCCATCTGCAGGCCATTCGTTCACATGTCAGGGGCGGGCAATATTCATTAAAAGCTAGCGCGGCGTGGAACTAAAAACTAATCTGCGGCCATACGTTTAAAGGTTTTTTGTAATAACCACAACGTAACGTGTGAAATGTATGCGAGCGTTACATTGCGTTCATAATTGAAATTTTTATCTGGATAGTATTTTCCTACCTCAGAAATATATTTGTATGTGGGTTTTTAAATATATGGTTTAGAATGTTTTGGGGCGGTATTCTTTTTTTTGTAGGGATTTCGGTTTAGTTTTTAGGGTTCTTTGATATATTCTGCTGTAAAGAACTATGTAAGTGTTATGCACCAGATTAAAAAGCCAAAAGTTTCTAATTAGGCGTACGCTAAGTTTGATCTAGTTTATTTTTGTTCAGAACAACTTCCATTCTCCTTTACAGCACTTAAAGTTAGATAGTAGCATTTACTTATAAGGATTTCTATTCGTTCTTTGAAAGCTATCACGAAATTCCTCTCGTAACCTTTGTAGTTAGACTGGCTATCAGAATTGTACATATTTGACTGTCCGTAACGACGGCCTGTGATGTTAGATCGATAACCGGAACAGGTCAGTTAATATAAGCCTGCCCTCCCAAGCACTGGGGAAATCATCTATATGCTCATCATCCTGTGACTGAACTGAGGATTGCTCCACTCAACCAATTTACGAGGTAATGTTACTACAGCCCGTAAGCTATGAGCTTGTTTCGTTTTATGTTTTGTAATTTAATCTTTAAGAGGGACCCGATTTGTAATTACGTTGCTGTTAATTGATACAAATCTATCAGTAGTGGCGCAGCGGCACGAGGTGTGACTGTAAAACCGACTGGTTGTGGGTTCGATCCCCACTCGAGGAGATGAAATACTTAAATTTATATTTCCATTTCTTCGCTCTGGTGTTGAGGTTAAGCGCGGCGTTGAGTTCTGCCACTCAACACGCAATGCCTCGAGATTTCAGCAGAAAGTGGGGAACGGAGTTTGGAAAGTGGGGAACGGACTGTCTTAACACTAGGTTCTCTGCCTACCTTGCTGTGTGCGGGATACAGCGTGAATCTAATTTATTTTTTATTTGTCTACTTTGAGAGTCTGGAGATTTCTCACAAATTCAAATTTTATGATAAATCATTTTTATTCTAAGGTTGTAATGTACCCAATTGTACATACATGTAACTGGGAATTGATCCCAGACCCATCACATGTAGTTATCAAAACCCTTTCTACTATATTTCAGTAAATATAAAATGTTTAAAGGAAAGTATCGAATAGCATGTGCACGATGCATTAGGCACTGCCGTGTTGCACGCTACATCGCCTCACGTACATTCACAGGCGGTGCATTTGCTGGCTTGTATGTATGTATGTGTATAGATAGATAGATAGATAGATAGATAGATAGATAGATAGATAGATAGATAGATATAGTATATCATATGCTGTATAGACTAATTTTGGTACATTTAGGCTGTATTCAGTAGTATTTAGTGTACAGGAAAAAGAAATATGAGTTTTTATTGTATACAATCAGTTGTATTTTACTTATTAGTAAAATTACAAAGATATTATCTTTTCTCTTTTTAACTTCAACTTATATCCCGCAGGGTAAGCACAGGGAACCACCTCCGTTCCCGTCGAATTTTTAAAGCATTGAGTGTTTAGTGGCGGAATTCAGCGCCGCGCTTTGCCTCACTACCACAGCAAGAAAATTAAAATATTAAATATTTCCTTCCCTTTAAAATTTTGTTTGACTAATCACGATGAAATTATAAAATAGTTAATACTAAAAATAAACAAAGCAAAATTGTATTAAAACTTGGTACATAATATAAGTTGTCAAAAACACGTAGAAAGCTATCTCTGTTCTTGATACTTGTTGTTAACTTTAAAACTAGTACAGTCAGTGTAAGTTAAGCAAAATTTAAACTAGTTACATATAATACGTTTTTATAAAATTCCAATATTTTATTAATTAATATTAATTCACGTTGAATTTCTAGCTGAGACTGTCTTTTTGTCGTTGATTTAAGGATTTATGTATGTATACATATGAGCCCATCGTAGCGCAGAGGCACAAGGGTGTGACTATTGCGACGGTTGTGGTGTTCGATCCCCACTTGGCATATTAACACTAGGTTCTCTCTGCCTTCTCTGCTATATGCGGGATACAGCATGAAGCTGATTTATTTTATTTATTTTCTATAGGTATACGTGCATACATATATGTATTTAGTAAAGATCGAATTTCGCCATAGTGACGAGGCGGTCAATACCTGACGGTACAGACAATAATTGTTGATACGAGAGAATATTTATGTTTACTTATTTTCCTACATAATTTTCCTTTTTACGCTTTGATAAATTAGCTGGACCTACGACTTCATCTACATAGGAAAGTATTAACTTTTTTAATTGAAATAAAACAATCACTAAATGTCAAGGGCAGATTGTTAAAATACAATAGTGGAAAAACTGCATTTAAATCAGTTTAGTTTCATCATTAGTTAATCAGCTTAGTTTCTCTCTCTTATATACTTATATCATATGTACAGATAGATAGCCTTAGTTAACTTTTCACATAAAAAACATACAATAAAATCCAAAATTTGAATAAATTGAAAATGTTTTAAATCAGTAGTCGGCAATTTTACTGGTTTAATAAAGAGCCGCAGGTGCCGTGACGGATGCGAGTGCGACTCGGGGCGGACACTTCGGGCGGCGGATGAAATGCCTTTATTACTTTATATTCACAAAGTAAAATGATACAGTACGCTATCTTGCAAATGGTAAGCTGTTACGTATTATGTAAAACGTAATTTCATGTTATGTTTTTATTTTATTATCTACACGTAGGTACAGCTATCATTTTGTGTTTTTTTCAAGCCCATTATGAACTATATTCTTTTCTTCTTGTTAAGTTTTTGTACTAGATTAAGATATTTATTTTATAAGCATGTTTTCAGTTAAGATAATCCATGAAGCTCCATGAAGGTATATATGCATGTAAAGACCGTCTCGTTTTAGGCTAAACGTACAAACACATGCAAACAAGTATAACTACAATAACATACACGTGTTCCTCTTTTTTTGTCCTTTGTCACGCAATAAATGTCACAGCAAAAACAGCAAAAAAATATATATTACGACAAATAATAAATAAAAAATATAATCTAAAATCGCCTTAGAAAAAAAAACGACGACATAGACTTTGATTTGTTTGTTCTTAGAAATTATGTCATTTCATCTAGAATTCAATTAGATTAGAACATAAAAAAATATGTAACTTTTGTCCGAAAAATATTATTTTGACGCTTGTATAGAAATTCGCTGATAAATTTAATTAAACATTTTAAACTCGATCAGATCTCAAAATATCTTCAATGAAGAATGGTTTCAGCTACATACAAAATAAAACACATATACATATTATTATTATTATTATTTATAGATAGGAATATATAATAAAAAAAATATTAAATTGTACTTTTCATTTATTATTTCTTATACAGAGTGTTTTTGTCAGCACCACTTTAAATGAAACCACAGCTTTAACTACTCTATATAAAAATAATACAATTTTTTTTTTTCCCAAAAATGAGAAGGTGATTATTTCAAACAATATAATTGTAATTGTAATAAAACTATCGTTGTATAATAAAACGCCATTTATCAAGAATGATGCACACAGACACAAATCTATCAAAGTGATTACGCCGCACACGCCGCATTCACGAAATTAAGTCGTTGGTAATGGCGGAATTGCGTAAAATAGAACGAGAGATATCCCCTTCTTGTTCTAGTATATTTATGTATAACGCTTAGTATTTTTGAATTAGTAGGTGTTTACGTTATTGGTTATTCATAACTGCGTCACCCAAATACAGTATGGATAAACATCGTGAAATGAAAAAAAATCCTACGTTTAGACTGTTGAGGTATCTGTATTAATTTCTTTAGGTATAAGTTTGAAATTTTTTACCCTACATGCTGCTCCCGTAAAAGGAGCGCAGACGCTTCCACCCTGTATATGTTTGCTTATGCTACTTTTATGTCATTGTGATTTACCTATGTGTAAGTGTTTGTAAGTTCTGTTTTACGTTAGTGTTCTATATTTTTCCAATATAGCTTATTCCGCACATAGCAGGGTTGGCAGAGGGAACTTGAAAACCTTTTGTTAAAACACTCCGTTCCCATTGCGACACTTCTACAACCTGTCACGCCTGCATTCACACCCGTACAATCCACGACTTGCCTCAATTTAAAATTAAGATACATTTATAAACTAAAAGATTTATTTTAGTATTTCCATAGTTTTTATATACATAACACTGTTAAACCATAATCGAGTAATAAACAGCTGTAATGAAGGCCGCCGCAGTCGTAGCCGCAACACTTAGTCCGCACCAGTTTGAACACCTGTGACAATAAAACTACTATGAACGTTACTTGCGTCTTTATTTCGCGTCGTAAATTAAGATTTGATTGCATCGTTAAAAACATTAGATATTCTTGCTTCTCTAGACTTTCTACAAAGTGTGCAGAGTACATGAAGCTGTATACAATTTGGTCAAATTTTAATATAAATATTAGTGGTAATTCGTAGTAGGTTCGAATATTGTGGTATTATTGTGGAACTATCAAACATTCAAGTTTTGCTTCAGGAATACTTATTTTGATTCACGCTGTATCCCACACATGGCAGGGTAGACAGAGGGTACCTGGATTATTTCCGTTGAATTTTTGAGGCTTGGCGTATTGAGTGGTGGTACTCAACGACGCGTTTTACCTCCACATCAAAATGAGGAAATAAAAAAAAATCATTCCCTCATATGGCAATTAATCAACCCTTAACCATCGCGTTCACATTCACACGTGTGTGCCCTTGCGTCATGGCGGCCTCACGTTCGACAGAAAGTCTTATGACTAGTTTCTCCTTACCAATGCAAAAAAAGCTTGAAGCTAAAAAAAAAAGATTGATAAGATAAACAACACGGTACCATTTCTTTAATAAAAGAAATACACCAATCACAAAAGTTCAACTTAACATCTGTTATCAGAATTTCATATCAGATACCCAACTGTCTTATCCAAGAAATTATCCATATTAATATAATTCGATTATGTGATGATCTCAAAGTCTTACATACGACTATGTGGTAACTGTATGGCAGCTGTACGGTAATATAATCACAAGTGCTCCAACAATTCCCGTACTGTGCCTCCAGAGACAGTGTTAGCCAAGATGTCACGAGTTGCGGCAATTTACTTACAAATTTAGTAAGTCATTGACGTAAATTGGACAGTTATATTAGTGTTTCGTTAGTAATATTAGTCTTCTTAATGTGTTAACTCATAAAATGTTATGTGGTCTTGGTATTGTTAAAAAAATAATCAAATTTCAATTTTACCCTATTTTGAAGTACATGCAAAATAAAGGGTAATGTAGTATAATACCTAATTCTTAAGTCTGGTCGTAATAAAATAATTTGTTTTCCTTGAATATTGATTATAATATATAAGTTTCAAAATACATATATAGAAACATAAGTCTGACTTAATTTGAAATAACGTATCATATTTGTTGAGAGCAAAAATAAGAGTAAAAAACGTGAGTGCAGGAATATATTTCATTTAATGATATAATTACTGTTTTCTTTTAGAAAAATAAAAATATAAGAACCAATTGATATAATCATTTATTGACAGCTTATTAACTACTTATTTATTATTAACAGTTACAACCAGAATGTCTTAGCAAATGTGTTTCCCTTCATTATATGGGAAAGGTCCCAAGGATTTTCTGTTGTAAGGGTTTTAGCTGAAAAGATGTGAAGGAACTGAAAATAAATAATTATATATAGTAATATCCATATATGGAAAGTGTTTTTACGGATGAATGCGGCAGTCTTTAAATGGCAGTAAATATAAAGTAAAAAAAAATACAATACGGTCCACGTATCTTGGGAGCCCTGAAGATAGCTGGACTTGTGGTTAAGTGTAGGCTACACAGAATTGATTTTAGAAATATTCTATTTTTGTTTTCTTGAGAGAACAATGCACACAATTTCAGAAACTAGAACTTTAGCGGCGTCAAACGTATTGAACGTTATGTTATGCTAATTACCAGAATATATTAAATTTCTATGTGCTGTAAGCTAGTTAATCAGTGACAAGGTTTTTTTTACTCCAATCATTACATGCTTCTTCTGTATAAATCAGTGATAATTATTTCAATAAACATTTATGTTTGTTTATAAATAAATAAATAATTAATTAATAATCTACAAAAGATCACTCTTAGCACTTACCATGATTATCAAAACTAAAACAAATATACGTGTAAATAAACCAAGCATTTTGTTTAACTTCGTATAATAAAAACATTATTGGTTGCATATTTTCTCATAGTATTTTAACCAGAACTAATTTGATTTGCTTTGTGCAAAAATAAAGTTAAACAATTTATACGCATTATATTGCTATTAATTTTAACGAGAAATATTTATATGTTTGTTTTAAAAACATTGTTTTAATAACAACATGTTAAATTATAATTTAATTTAAATATGAGACCGTCGTGGCACAGCGACACAACGGCTGACTGTAAACGTGACCGCTGTGGACTCGATTTCCATTCGGTTGAATGAATTATTATTATATCTTTGCATTGGTACCTAGACAAGGCGCAGCGATGGATGCCGCTCGAAAATTTGGCGGAAAGTCAGGTCACGAAGTAACGAAATGTTATAATGTTATAATCTAGGTTCCCTTAGCCTACCATGATATTAAGGCGAACGTGAGATATACCTGATTGAGTACAATCATTTTCGAATATTTACTATTCAGATATTATCTTTTTCATGATTTATAAAGCAAAGCACAACCATGGATATCACAATACCTCCAAATATCCAAAAAACGAGGAACAGGATGACTTGTCATTATTTAGCCCACCCCACAAAATTAGGTGAATGATGCGTGAAGATAAAAAAAAATGAAACCGACAGAATTACTACAGTAGCTAATATAAAAAGGTTCTATTAAGCGAAATGTAAAGAAAGTGACACAAAAAATTGCTAAGTTTCATAAAACTGAATGAGTCTCACAAAAGTGAGTTTAAAGGAAATTTTATGTCCTTTTTATTTGCGACTCTACCTACTCGTACTGCTGCAAACATCTGTTATCAACGTCATACAAAACGCCTTGGGATTAGGTGTACTGTATTCAGTGCCGGTTTTAGCATTACCAGCGCCCTGGGCGAGATTTATTCGGCGCCCCAAAACTGCAATTACACACAAAAAAGGAACTAGGTACCTACAATGAAATAACCATCTATTAAAAATATATATATATTTAATAGAGACCAGTCGTAGCGCAGGGGCATAAGTGTGCACACTGCCGAGTTCTGGAGGCATTGCATGTTGAGTGGCAGAACTCAACGCCGCGCTTAACCTCGACACCAGAGCGAAGAAATGGAAATATAAATTTAAGTAAATATTTCATCTCCTCGAGTGGGGATCGAACCCACAACCAGTCGGTTTTGCAGTCACACCTCGTGCCGCTGCGCCACGACCGGCCTCTATTTATTTAAATTTATATTTAATTTCTGTTGTCGAAGCAAAACGCAGTATTAAGAGAATTTAGCGGAAAGTGGCGAACGGAGCGTCTTAACACGAGGAAAAAATCTAATAAAATTTAACTTTTCTATCCTTTCTATCGGCGAATCCTTTTATGAGGCAATCAAAATCTAATTTTTCAGCAATTTCATTTTCGATTGACAAAGTTGCTAAGTTTGTCGATCTAGATTGATAGATTGTCGATCGCAGATATGTTTTTATCAGTTTCAGCTTAGAAAAACTCCTTTCCCCATTAGCAACTGTTAGAGGTATAACTAATAATATTCGCAATACTATCCATACATTTGGACATAGCTCTTGCAAGTTGCGATCTTTAATATTTTTTTTAAACATAAGTAGGGGTTCCACACAGGGCAACCTGATTCTGATCAGGCAAAAAAAAATTCAAGCTAATGAGTTCATCACACAACCTACAACCAATCTATATCTGATTTAGAATCCACAGTTAATTTTAATTGGAGATCACCAAGGTTGGGTTTTTCAGAATTTGTTTGATATTGTACAAAAAAGACCAAGAATTTGAGTACCCATTTAACACATTCAACTGTTCAAATCTTTCATTAACTGAAGTTAATTTAGTGTCTACTAGTTGAAAAAATCTACTTCAAATTTCTTTTCTGGAGAAACAATAGGCTCGTCGCGGGCAGTTTCATCAGCTTGACGCTCAACAAATCGAATTCTTTTTATGGGTCTAAACTCAGTTTCTTGTAGTTCTTCAGCTAATTCCTTTGCAGATAAAATGGCGCTTTGAAAGTCTATATTCTTATATATATATTTCGTATTTCTTCCACAAAGTGCAGCATTTTTTCAACATTTCTGTGCATTTACTGAGATCTATATCTGGTGATTGTAGAGATTTACTTAATAATACAAATGCCACTCTGCAGTTCGAACAAGAACATCGCAATAAAACGTTAAACGTCTAATTATTGTATTTTAAAGCAATTCAATAATTATTTAAAGCAAAAAACGATTGGCGAGGTGCGGTCATCGTGCCTTTGTATAAAGGCAAAGGTTCACAGTTAGACTGCGCAAGCCATAGGGCTATCAGTTTGATTAGCTTAGGTAGTAAAGTTTACGCTAAAGTTTTAGCGAGAAGAATGCAAGAGAGATCTGAAAGGCTGTTGTGGGAGGCTCAAGGAGGCTTTAGACCTGGAAGAGGGTGTATGGATCATATCTTTTCCCTCCGCATGATCACGGAAAAATTTTTGGCCGTTAACCAAAAAGTTTTCTGTGCTTTTGTGGAAATTTGGAAATGGCGTTTAACAGAGTTGTAAGAGCGAAATTATGGAAGATACTACCCCGGTACAATGTGAGCGGACCCTTGCTGCAGGCTGTAAAGTCTCTTTACAGAGATCACTCATCACTCGTGCGAGTAGGAGCTGGCATGTCGCCCTGGTTTGACATCCGATCGAGTGTTAAACAAGGTTGCGCCATGTCAGCTTGGTTGTTCAATTTGTGTGGTCGAACGAATGAGTGATGAAAGAATGGCAAAAAAGTTTTATGATGGAAAAGTGAGCGGTAAGAGCGGTAGGAGGAGACCTCGGTTGACCTTCGAAAACACAGTTGAAATTCAAATTCAAAATATTCTTTATTCAAATAAATTCTTATAAGCACTTTTGAATCGTCAAATGAACATATAACAAAAAAACGAGAAAAAAAGCTACCAACGGTTCGGAAGGCAGTTCTGCACTATAGGCAGTACTGCAACTCTACAGTATCAAAGATACTGGAGGAAGGTCACGTAAAAAGCATGAGGACCCCCGGAGGGCATGTATGAAGAGGTTCTTCACAGTGGACGGGGCGAAAGAGGTATGTAGAAACCGTAGCGTTTGACGCTCCGTTCTCTCTGACTACCCCGCTAGGGATAAAGCGTGAAGTTAGTTTAGTTTAAAAAAGCGTCCGTTCACTTATGTCATGGTTGCACAGACTTATTAAGACTAGGGGCCACTCGGGCAAATCATGAACTGATGGCGGGCCGGCCGCCAGAAGTATTAAAGACAATAAAGAATTGATAATAATTTATTAAAATTGAAAAAGAATTCATTAATTTGAAGCGTGGCACTGCATAGTGCTTACAATCTTTTTTATATTTGGCTCAAATTTACTTGTAACAACAAGTAAAACTGCTTCCAAACTTTCATTTGCAAGGCGGTTTCGATTTTTTGTTTTATTATTATTTAGTATTGAAAAAGTTTGTTCACATATATAGGTAGAACCAAATAAGCTGGCACATTTTAGAGCGTTTATGCGCAACTCTTCGTACAAATTTTTATCGATGCAGCGGTAAAAGTTCAGAAAGTCTCCTTCGTTTAATTTGTTGCGTAAATCTTGGTCGTTTTGAATGTCAATAATTTCTAACTGCATTGACTCTGGCGCATTTTCAACTGAAAAGGATTGCTGAATATGTCCAATAGAGGTTTCACTTTTTTAAACTCCGAAAATCTGTCTTGAAAATATTTAATCAAAATATCTAGCTTTTCTACATAACTGAAATTAATCGCAGTTTTGTTGAATTTTTCAGCCATTTTCGTATAATTCGGAAAATGATTACAATTTCCAGAATTCAATTGTGATTTGAAAAGCTTGCATTGAAGGGATGATACATGAGCGTAGAGTTGGGATATCAGTTGATTTTTGCCTTGAAGCTGTGTGTTCAAGACATTCAAATGATTTGTAATGTCAACTAAAAAAGCCAAATCAAACAACCAATCAGGATTTTTAAGTTCCGTGACATTTCTTTGTTTTTCCTTTGCTTTGCGTTCCAGTGTCAATCCACGACTTAGCCACCTTACTTCTGTATAATACAGTAAATCTCCGTATTCGCTTTCGATGTCATCAAGGAATTGTTTGAATTGTCTGTGATTGAGTCCTCGTGGTTTTATGAAATGTACAGTCCAAACTACCACTTTCATGACATTTTGAAATTCAATTTTTTTAGAACAGAGGGCTTCTTGGTGTATAATACAGTGAAATTGCATGGGATCTTCAGCGTTTACGGTTTTTTCTTGCAGATGCTTTTTCGCATCCATGACTTATGTCAAGAAGATGATTGTGTTGGGTTTCACAAAATATTAAAAAGACGTAGATAGACCATACAGAAATTTTATTTTTCTATGGGGATTCCCGAGAAATTGAACGTATTGAACACTACATTCCATTCTAGTGGTGCCTACATAACAATATTTCTATAAATTTTGGGAACATTACAAGTAAGTAAGCCTCGCTCAATTGAGCAAGGAATCTATTATTGAAATAGGAATAGGAAATTATAAAGAATCATAAAATGGCACTGGACGAAAACGGACATCTGCGGCGCCCCTCTTTATCCGGCGCCCTGGGCGGTCGCCCCACCTCGCCCTACCCTAACGCCGCTACTGACTGTATTTTAATTGTCTTCGGGACAAGTCCGAGCACAGTAAATAAGTTGAATAAAATTAATAAATTAATTTTGCTTAAGCAAAGTATTAAAGGAAATATTAGATGTATGTTATGTTTTAAGGCATTAATATGGCCTTAAGTTATTGGAAAATATGTGAATATATAATTGAATCTATGGTTGAGCAGATATTTAACACTTGGCATACACACTACACAGTCTACCAATATAACTATACATATTATATAATATTCTAGCATAACATTTTTGTTTCTCATACTGTCTATTCCAAGTTCCTCAGCCCATTTTATACTATACATTATTTGTTAATTTTTAATATATTAAGCCCTATACAGTAGCAGTCACCCTACCCGAAAATATTTTTCATTTCGCTGCCGTTTTTACGAATAAAATTCTTGAACAAAGAAGTGTCGGGGAGCAGTTAATAAATAATTTATAAGGAGATCCCGCTTATCTTCTCCCGCAGGGTGATTCTTTTCTCGGCTTAGAAGGCAAATTATTTATTTAAACGCTATAAATTAGTTTTTGAAGTTGAAAGCCTGTGATTGTGGACGGTCGTAGGGTGTCTTTATTACGAAGTTTATGACTTCTTACAATTTATCTATATATTTCTAACATAGCGAGTCGATTGTGAGTTGTACTGCTGGTTTATTATCGGTTAGGTATTGATTTTTGATGTATTTACTTTTATTACGATATTAACTTATGAAATATTAAGAAAACAGATATTACTTATTTTTAACATTTTTAAAGTCTTATTCCACACTTGGAAAAGAAAAATACTTATTAAGAAAACGTATAAAAATTTGAACGTAGCGTAGAAAGCAATTGAACGTATGGCTTAATTTGTCAGAGCCCTTGGACGGTTTCCAAGGCGCAGCTTCAAATCCCGCTATGTTCAAAATTTTTATACGTTTTCTTACAAGATATTAATTGTTAAAAAAATCTTTAGTAAGTTTTAAAGTGATTCAAAATAAAATGTATTGTATGCAATATTTGTTAACAATTTAACATATTTTGAATGGGTGTGCTGTAGCTGTCTTGTTTGCAAGCGCTCTGTTTAGTCACAAGGAGTATCCGCAAGATAGACCGGATTACATTCTGTTTTACCCGTGGATTGGACTTTAGATTGCGACGTTTTATAAGCGACGCGTTATAAATTGAAATAAAATAAAAAAAAGCCAACCGACAGCTGTGAAATGAATAAAAAAATTAAAAAATATTTAAGTACTTATAATAGATATCTACAAATTTAATTTACATGAAACACAGTAGCTATACAAGTTCGTTTTTTCTTAAAAAATTGATTTCTTTTGAAGAAATTTCGTCTTGCAACAACTATATATCATATTTACCAATAACATGAGGAGACCATCTGAGAAACTTACAAAATATTTTTCTATTCGTACTGAACGCATCTATTTTGTTTTACAATTTTCAAATAATATTAATAAGTTCCAGTTACTTCTTATATTTCTTTTGTGTCTACCTACCTACCAATATATCTTTCGTCTAAAACGCTCAGCCAGTGCCGTAGTTGCATCCTTATTCCGTATTTGACTTTACACAGAATGAAACCCGCGTACAAACGTTTCATAAATCCCGGATCAAGAATCTCCGTGAAATTGTTTTGCCTCAAAACAACTCTATTGTTTTACTTAAGGAGTTACTGTTATTGTAATTTACGTTCGTTTGTCTTTACTTTGCTTCGATATTTTTTTTTAGATTTTTTTTTGGTTAAATATTTTTGTTGCTAGTAATTTTAGAATAGATTACTCCTGTATGTGTCTGTTTATCACAGCCATTTTGCTCTAAAAATATTGACCCAAATGATTTTTTGCTTCAAGTTATATGTAGCTAATACATTTAAAACCATAATATGGGTTTATTTTATTGAAACAAAACTCTAAGTCCGCCTAGGATCTGATATCCCTCGTAGATACTCATTTGTATAACTCCTAGAATAACTTTTTAATTTAAATGTTATCCAACCTAATCCCTCCCATCCCAAGGTGGCCCTGGTTTGGTTTTTGGTCATGCTTGTACGTACGTATGCCAAGGCTTTTCTTCATCATTTTCTCTTGCCCTAAGTTAATTTATCATTAATTATCTAATATTCACTGTTTTAATTTATGTTTCTTGCCCCTTTTGTAACATTTTTATGTTAATATGAGTTGTTCGTAGCAAGATTAAGTTAGAAACGAATACGCATGTAAAACATTACTTATTACTAATTTTTATATTCTGTGTTTCCATATTGTATTGTTTTTTATTTTATTATCTGTATGAAAATCTTGTAAAAACATTGTATTTTTACAGGATATCTTTTTTATATACATTCTATAATTGTGTAAGGTTATCTCTTTGTACCAATTATTCCTTCGTATGTTTACCATTCAACATGACATTGGCGAAGTGAATTATGTTCATCTAATTCGCACATCGTTACTTCACAACTGAAGAACTGAACCAAACTGATAATAGCGTAACAAAGTTAACAAAACCACTTAACTTGGAAACGTTGTGTCATTCCTGTAAAAATTGTAATAACTGTTTGTTAAAAATCAAAAATATTAAATCAGCTTCACGCTGTATCCCGCACACAGCAGGGTAGGCAGAGGGAACCTAATATTAAGACACTCCGTTCCCCACTTTCTGCCGAATTCTGGAGACATTGCGTGTTGAGTGGCAGAATTCAACGCTGCGCTTAACCTCGATACCAGAGCGAAGAAATGGAAATATAAATTTATTAAATAAATATTTCATCTCCTCGAGTGGGGATCGAGCCCACAACCAGTCGGTTTTACAGTCACACCTCGTGCCGTTGCGCCACGACTGGCCTCAAATAACTGTTTTTATATATACTCAATTAACATCAAAGTACCGACAATACATTTTCACTAGAATACCAAAATATAATTAAAATTTGAAAATCCCCCAGATACCTTACACAGTATCCACATTTAGGTATCTTCTAAAATTTATTAGTTAATCTACATAAAAGCTGAGCTAATGAATTTCAACCATATTTCGGGGAGATAGCGCGTAATGGGTGTCAAAACCAGAGCATTAGGAGCGGAGTCACGTGGGGCGTCCTCGCCAGTTGTGTGGAACAATGTAAATATCTATATTAAATGTTATTTATGCTTACATAATCTGTATATTTTGATTACGTAAGACTGTTTTTTATTAATAAATTTAATTATATGTATAATAAATATGTTTAACTTAAAAACGGTTTTAATAAAAATATATTAATGAAGATATCTATATATATAGGAATAATTTATTAAAAGCTTTAAAATTAAATGAATTGATTGCGTAGGTATGTGCTTATCCTAGCTTGGATGTTTATGAAAAATAAAATGAAGTTTGTTGAAAGTTGCTTTAGTATCTGATATTGGGGATTATTCATTATGCTCAGCAGTATAGCGTCTAACTTTAAGCGCGTCAGATCTGGGTTCGATTCCCACTCGGGAAATGCATACTGAGTTCCATCGCTCAACATGCATTGGCAACCGAGTCCCTCAACTGCTACTTTATGTAAAATACATGATGAAGTTAAAAAGAAATAATTTTAATGCCTAAAATATCAAATATTATCGGTATATAGTATAATAGAATATACGTATAAAGGCATTAAAGGCTATATTTTTAAAGCATACATTTTCTGCGAAGATTTACACAGCAGCCATATGTGGTCTTATAAAATCTAGCCTTAGGTATATTTTTTGTGAAGCTCATTACAGCGCAAAGGAACTGCCGCCGGCGTTACACCAGTCTACTCATTTTTACCTGAAGACTTTTGTTAGGGTTGCTATGTGGGTTTTGTGGAAATAAAAAAAAGAACATTTACTTAATAGTTTTAATAGAAATGTTTTTTTATACATAGTTTCTTTTATATATATTTTATGAAACAGTATGTTTTTATATAATTTCGTTTGTATGTAAAAAGTAGTCTACTTAAGGAGTAAATAATATTCTAAAAAACTTCTACCAGTTAAACTTCATATATATATATTTTTTTTATAAGGAGCCATTTATAATATACTAGGGGGCGCGCGCGGCTTCGCCCGCTTATTAGGAGTGAATTCTAAAAAAAACACGTTCAATAAAATATTTTAACAGTCTGAATTTAAATTGTTATAAAAATCGGTGACAATTTAAAGATTTTTCCATATAAACTTTCAACCCCTTATTTGAACCCTTAGGGGGTGAAATCTTAAAAACCATGAAACACGTATTCAATGAAATATTTTTAAGAGTCTGAATTTCAAATTTTATAAAAATCGGTGCAGATTAAATTTTTTTTCCATACAAACTTTCAACCCCTTTTTCATCCCTTTAGGGTTAAAATTTTTAAAATTCCCTTCTTAGTGGATGTCCAGAATATGAAAATAAACATCTGCCCAAGTTTCACGTTTCTACCATCAGCGGTTACGGCTCTGCGTGCGCCTTACCTCAGTCAGTCAGCACAAGTCCTTTTATATATATAGATAATATATTTTTATGAGCCCTGTTCCTCTGATATCTTTTTGTCCTGTTATCATCTTTGTACGCTATTTGTATATCGTTATTTATTTCTGTTTGTACGTGACTTTGAGTAATTGAACATCTCTTTGATTGAATGATTTAATATAATTTTTGGCATCATGTCAAAGTAAGTCAACAAGAGTAAATATGTTATTTAATATAACTTTGGCTTTTATTCTATTAAAATTTTTGTAACATTCAACGACATCGAGTCATCAACGTGATATGGAAAATATCTTTGCACTTTCAAACGAAATAAAAAAAAGAATTTTTAAGCGGTAGTTTGTATAAAATTATATTATTAGTGGTAGTATAGATATATATTATTGAAAATAAAATTATCTGATATAAAGTGACAACCCTATCAATGTGCAATAAAGTTCTGAGCAACTAAAATTATTTACTAGCATCGTCGGCACTATTCGTTTAGTCTAAGACAAAAGTAAAGTTAGAAGAAACCGCACTGTTCCTTAGTTAAGACAAGCTTCGTAGCTATTACAAGAGCTTTGTATATAATGTCTGCTAGAGAATTACATTTTATAATAAAATACTAGTGACCCAGAAAGGGGAATTCAAATTAACTTGAAATGCAATCATCCCTCCGAGTGGGGATTGAATTTACATCCATCGCTTCCTCCTTTAATATTATAAATAATAATACGAAAGCAGAAAGAATCTCTGAAAAAAAGTGTAAAATAACAATAAAAGTAAATTAATTGAATACTATACGCTTAGACGTGTAATCTAATAAATGGTTTAGTTTGTGCTATATATTTCTTTTTAGTTTCTTCCTGTATCCCGCACATAGCAGGGTAGGCAAAGGAACCTGGGAACCTAGTGTTAATCTACTCTATTTCCATTAAGATACTTCCGTTCCCAATTTTCCGCTGAATTATGGAGGCATTGCGTGTTGAGTGGTGGAATTCAACGCCGCGTTTTGCATCATTACCAGAACGAGGAAATGAAAATATTAAATATATCATTTTCTCAAATGGAAATAGAATCCACAACCTGTCGCGTGTACAGCCACATGCTCGTGCCCCTGTGCGTTCCGACTTCACTCAACACATTACAATGAAGTCCGTTTTATTCGAAACAGGAATTGACAGGTTGCAACGTACTCTACAGTTCCAACCTTGTAACAACTGCGCTTATATGTCATAAAAATCATCGATAAACCTAACATTTCCTATCAAGATACATCTGGCTTGGGACATAAAGTTTACTATCAATCGTTAAAATTCAATATGGTAGAGCTGTAACATTGTTGACACATCAATTTGTGAGAACGCCCCAATTATAGGACTGAAATTGGAGGATAAAAATAGACGTAAAATACTGTAATGTAATAATAATCCATGAAATGAAAGAAAATATATTTTATACTCTCGTAAAACATATATACATAGGTACCTAAGTTAGTTATATACTATTCAGTACATTCACATTACATTTACGAAAGTTCCAGGTTCAAATACTATAGATATGTAGATAGATAAAAAGTATGTCATGTTTTCTGAGGTACATTATTTAGTCTTATAATGTTAATAAGTAACTAAACATTCTTACTTCTCTCTCTCATGATAATATTAATGGAAAGTTGCTTTACCGTTTTTAAAGTGTTATATCACAGTTTGAAAAGAAAAATACTTTTTTAGGAAACGTATAAAAAATTTAAGTCTTGGATGATTTTCAAGAGGCGCGGGTTCAATTCCCGCTACGTTTAAACTTTGATATATTTTCTAAAAGAGTGCAAAATTATCGTAAGAAAGAGATGTGCTATTTAATTAGTAATATGTTATACTCTCTCTTCGTATCTTCGTCATGTTCTTATTCAAGAGCGGCGTTAAGTTACACGTCACTCCTAAAACACCAAACTATTAACCAACCTCTAACTAACCTACAAAAAAAAATATTAATTTAAACAGAAAACAAATACGACGCACTTCCAAATAATATCTATCAATAAGACTGTATCTATAGAAATTCGCTTTAACATCACCTTCAGTATATTTACAGATTATGACGTTAAACAAAAGGAAAACAACTTAATTTTATATTATTGTTCGTAAACAATTCGCGCTGATGCCCGCCGCTAAGCAAATATAGGGAACAATTTAATTACTGCTTTTGTTTGAAATCCATTGAACAAAATAACATTTACAATTTTCAATTTTCATGGAAATTTTGTAATTTTCACATAAATTTCACTCTTAAGCGTATTACAATACGATTCTGCTTATTTTTTTGTGTTGTAGAATAAATTTGTTGTATTTGAGAAGTTAGTTTGATTTGAACAGATGTATTTTTTTCTATATTGTCACTCTATTTGGTATAAATACAGACATTTTTAATGATATTTTGTGTATAGTATATACCGTTTGGTCGTTTATATGACCAGCACAATGTTGCCTTTCGCATTGGTATTTCTCGTTGCACAGGTGAGATTTTTTTTTAATTTTTTTTATGCATATCTTATTTTAATTTTTTATTTCGTGGTCACCGTTAATAGTTGTAAATTAAAATTTTAACAGTCATAACTTAATTAACATTAGGTAATGCAAAGATGCAATGCCTCATATATAAAGTGTATCAAAAAGTGAAGAACGGAATAACGAAATTTCAGCCTAGTTGGTTATTTTTTTTTACATCAAAGAAAGAATATATAAATATGATTTCTAATAGATTAGATTGTGTATACGTAAACCATTGTTGCTCCATTTCGAGTGGGATTGGGATGGAGAAGCAACTTAAATACTAACATAGACATTTAAGCTTTTTACTGTTACTAACAAAATGAGTCATAATTTATGTTACTTGATATAAATAAAATAATAATAATAAAAAATAATATATACAGGACAATCATTTAACTCAATTCACAAAAAAAAACAGAAATGACTGAGTGATAACCAAAAATATTTGTTAAGATATATACAGCCTATAAGTAAAAAAAGCGTTCATTAAAAAGAAATCTAACACCACAGATACAAAATAAGCAAACATATACATATGTATATACACTATACAGCTCAATTCCCAAATCTGTGCTATAATCATCTCTTAGGATTCCATTAGTGAGATTTATGTGCTTATCTACAACGATAGCACTCGATACGCATTTACGATCTGATTTACATGAGAATATGTTCGGGATGACAACTCAGTACGAATCTACGTGTATATTGAAACGCGTTGTGGAACTGACGGCCGCTTCAGGGGATAGGGTGACGTTAATAACGTGGGGATCTGCTCAATAACTGTTTTAGATCTCGATATGTTAGGTTTTTAGGTTTTGTTTCAAGGGTAAAAGTAGCTATTTAGATAGAAATGTATTTAGAGTGTTTTGATACGAAATCTAGTTTTGAATATTTGTTGAATTTTTGAAGTATAATTTTATATATTTTTTTAATCTGAATCACAACACTTTAGGTAACCAATAAAAACCGTTAAAATTGTTAGGCTAATAATATTTATCAATGTTATTTATTATTCTGTAAGTTATCCTTAAAAATGAGAAAAAATGGTAAATCTCTACTGTGACAACCAGCACTACATACATAATAATGTCCCGGATTTTTAAAGCTCAAATATTTATAATCTAGATTAAAATAAAAATACATTGCATTCGCATATAGATTGAATTTTAAAATCAGATTTTACTACTTCAAATAAGTGTTATTGGAATTGTGAATGAAAGGCTTATAACGATTTATTTGTTTAATATGGTAAACTTTAAATAAATACATTTTTCTGTATCTATTATAAATAAAATTCTGCTAATTCTTTCTCATAATTTATAGTTAAAGTTAAAATCATCAACCAACCTTTAAAATTCATCCAACCTTTATATAAAGTAAGCAATAATTTTTCTATTAAATAATTTATCTATTTTAGATCATATTTATACTATTGTTTCTTTGACACACAGACACAACTAAAGTAAAAGAAAATGAAACATAACAAAGTAACTTTCTTTAACATTGACAACACAGTAACAAGATTACCTTAAATTTGCCGTACAAAATCCAAATCCGAAGCACGAAATGTTTCCAAACAGATACAATTCGCGCGGGAATTCGTCTGTCAAGAGCCCTTGTTAGTTGTTCCGATTGGTTATCTGTGGTTAGCCGCCATCTTGTTTGTGCGAATTTTGATTTAACCGCGCTACGTTGTCAGATTAATGAGTTATTTTGATATCGATTTTCGTTATTTTGCTGTTTTGTATGTTATTTTTTAATAATAAATAATAAAATATTATTGCAGTGTTATGCATTTGAACGGTTTCCTTCCAAGGTTTGAATTAATACAATAGTCGTGAATTTGGTTTTATTTATTGTTTTTTGAAAACTGTTAATCAATTTAATGAATGACCTTTAAATAATAATTTGTTAAATAAAACAAATAGATTGATTTGCACATTTTTTTTCACATAGCAGTGTAGGCAGGGAACCTACTGTTATCATAACGCCGTGTGTTTGTGTATCACAGCGGAGAAAAGAAATTAATATAAATTTATAATCATCCCACCAAGTATAATTTAAACCTACAACCATAGCGTTTATAATCAAACGCTTCTTTCAACAACGGCTTCAAATTAAGAACTATTAAAATCGATTTATAATTACCAAATGATTTGGTATTTTTTTATTTTATTAATTATGCAGTCAATTTAAAAATCTCCGTTTTGAAATGTTCTTATAGATTTCGGCCATTCCAATTCAATGTTAAATTCAATGTAATAATCATTACGATAAACGAAAATTATACAAATGTAATATTCATTATAATAAATATTATATTATGTACAATTTTCCTTATAAAAGAAAGACAACAATTTATTTTTCCTTTCAACTTATTCCTTCTCAGTTAACATAAAAGCTTTTGAAGAGACGCTTAGCGAGCGTTTGGCGTGTTATTGTTTTCAAAGACTTTTAACTCACAAGACTTGCATTCTCAAATCCATACACTTGTACATATACAGCTTAAATAATCAAGCTCAAAAGGAAGCGCAGATCGTGGGATCTTTGTTGTTCTATAAGACAAGTAAACAAAATGGTAATAGTAAAGTCGACTGAATATAAAACAATATGTTAAAAGGCTTCTTGGCTTTGTGGAGATGTCTTATATTATACCTATCTCCATACTCGTATATAGTGTAACACTTTGTGGTTTACTTAAGTTTAAGTGTTAGGTATAGGTTGTTTATACTACGCACTTTACGTATTTTCTGGCGTACCTAGAATAAAATATAATCACTTTGAAAACGTTTTCCTATCATCCGTGGTCGTATCGTGTTTTTTTTAATGGAAAAACCGCTGTTGACCTGGAATTGTCTTTATAGCGCTACCGGCTGGTGAGGGGTGAGAGTAGCTCACCCCTGAAGAAATGTTATTTTAATCAGGATAAGCCCAATCGCGGCGAGGCACGGACATGCCGTAAGATATATCTGGCCTCGTCGTCGCTTTCGGTGGTGAAGAGTGTCATGAGACTGAGTATAAATCCAGCCTCCATAATAGACATTTGCAACGGTGGTTGAATAGTCGTGGTCTAGAAGGACGCTCCATGGGTATCAAAGAATCGGGTGTGGATGAGGAGCGTACTTTCACACTTGAACAATGAAGGAATTTAAATGGGAATCTGCACGCTCGTGGTAGCAGAATTCCTTTAACGATTCTAGTTCGAAATCCTTGTGAGGTCTAGGGGCATCTGTATGCCATACAGAGGAGTTTGTTTCGAGCCCTTCGAAGGACGATATCAGCGTTTGTAAACATATATTTAAAACGTAGGGTTTCCTGGGGATCAGTTTGCCAGACGCATGAAGAGAAATAAAGATATTTATACCATTGACATATAACACAACCACGCAGTGGAACAGCGTCTGACTGTATGCGCGATGTGGGTTCGATCCCTAGATAATGAAGATCGGGAATAAAAAATAATGACGATGATCGCTCGGGCAGGATAAACAGTCGAGTTCTTCTTGAAACTCATTTGATTTCTCTGCTCTGGCAAGATGAAACATGGCATTAAGTTCTACCACATTGCACATAATGCCCCAATTACAGACGAAAAGTGGAGAACGGAATATTTTCACACTAGGTTTTCTCCGCCTATATGTTGATAAGAGCGTCATCCATTATATTTATTTTATTCATTTGGTGAATAATTTTCTATATTTATTTTACTTCATACAGAGCGCTTTTGCCGCACCGTCGGTAGGCGTCAACTTTTACAGCATCAACTCCGTCGAACCAGTTAAAGACAATGGACAACTCATCAACAGGTATGATTTTAAACTTTTAATTAAAATTAAATCAAAAATTAAATCAGCTTCACGCTGTATCCCGCACACAGCAGGGTAGGCCCAGGGAATCTAGTGTTAAGACACTCCGTTCCCCACTTTCTGCCGAATTCTGGAGGCATTGCGTGTTGAGTGGCAGAACTCAACGCCGCGCTTAACCTCGACACCAGAGCGGAGAAATGGAAATATAAATTTAAGTAAATATTTCATCTCGAGTGGGAATCGAACTCACAACCAGTCGGTTTTAACGTCACACTTCGTGCCGCTGCGCCACGACGAACCTTTATTTATTGGTTATAACTTTTTAACATTTCTAAAGTGTTATTAAACGCCTGTAATAGACAAATACTTATTTTTAAAAAGTATAAGCATTTTAAACCTTTCAAAACGCGAAACGCGAAGCAAAAAAAAAGAAAATATTTAATTCCCTACACGGCGTTAAGTTTTGTCATTTAATATGCAATGTCTCGAGATTTCGACGGAAAGTGGGAAACAGAAGTGTCTTAACATTAGGTTTCCAGGTTCTCTCTGTCTACCCTGCTATATGCGCCATACAGTGTGAAGTTGTAAAAAAATTTAATATAAATAACCTTCAATGCTTGTAAAATAAGTCACCTTGAGACTGTTACTAGCGCTAGGTTATTGATTTATTAGGTACCAAATTATAATTATGTATTTCAAAAGAAACGTTATAATTTCTGGCTGGGATTTTTTATTAGTTTTATTTATAAATCAGCTGCATTTATATTAGACACACATTTTATATTAGTTTTATTTATAATTCGCTGCATCGCGCACACAGCAGGATAAGAACCTAGTGTTAAGACACTTCGTTTCCCACTTTCCGCCGAATTTTGGAGGCATTGCGTGTTTAGTGGCGGAAATAAATGCCTCTTTGCCTTGATATCAGAGCGAAGAAATGGAAATATCAATTTAAATAAATATTTAATTTCCTCGAGTGGGAATCGAACCCATAACAGTCGCGTTACAGTAACACCTTTGTGTCCCTGGGCCACGGTGATCTGAGTACAGTTTTATTTATCTATCATAAATTCTAAAAAAATATAAAATCTTTTAATATTTCTTAATTGTTAGTTACTTTTTGTTTTTTTTTTATTGTTTTTTACAGTTTTGATTTGAGGTCAGCGTTTCAGTGAACTAAATATTATTTTGAGAATAGACTGTTTTTTTTGGTTGGTTATTCGATTTTTAGCTATCTTTTAGCTACCTAGGTTTGTTTTTTTAGATTTATCATATATTATACAATAACCTCGTATATCTAAGCTTAGTTAGATGTGATTTAGAATGTAAGTGATTAAGTTTTTAGAATAATCTAGGTACATTTATATAAAATTTATATAAAAGGAATAATGTAAGGTCTCATTACGAGAACCGTGCGGAAATTAAATTTTAAAACTCTAATGGAGATACAATAAAATCTCGTTAGTTTTATTTTTTTAAATAAAGCATTAGAATTTTTTCAATGTAAAAAACAATATATACCTACAACATCATCATATGATATTGGACAAAATACACTTTTATAAAGCACGTTCGAAACGTCATGATAAAAGAACAGCACAGGACAGAAAGTCTACTTTTAAAGTGATATTTTCTGTAGTCATGACCTGTATAACGAATTAATATAACGAATTAACTCAATATTTTTTATACAAGGGTAAAAAAACTAATCATTATAATCTAGAATCTTCTACATACATATATAATCTAGAACCGTTTCTTTCCTTCTCTCCGTAGCTACGTAACAGATGGCTCCTTAGCGTACCTAGACGGCGGTGACGTACCACTGTACGCACAGATGGCCATTCAATCTGTCAACGACATGGCTAACTCCGGCGACCCCGCCTCCCAATCTTTGGCTATATTGCAAACAATCGTTTCCATCGGTGAGCTCGCCAATGGAGTGCCTGGTGACGCTTGTGAAGCAGCTGCTGTAAGTATTACGGATTTTACGGGTTTGATTTTTTTAGAAACTTAGGTAAAAATTGAACACTAAGTTCTAACATGTAGTGATTTAATACTTAATGTTTAACGCTATAGGTTCTCTCGGCCAGTAAGCGAAAGCTTTTGTACGGGGAGAAACAAAGTATAAACATCCTTATGATGTATGTCTTTTTGTATGTGTGTCTAATCAGTATGTATTTTCGATACATCTTTTGATTTTCTTATTTCTTTTCTTTTTCATCTTATTTCTTTGTGGCCCAGATGAACGTTATGATATATATACAATATACGATAGTCTTGTTAGGAAAAACATTTTACCATATAATTTAAACAAAAATTTGATTGACATAATTTATTTAATTTAATATTTAAAAACTATCAAACATCAAAACTTTCTACCTTGCAGCTAATGTAGAACTGGTTCGAATCCCACTTTTTATAAAAAGTTAATATAATAAGTTAACATAATATATTTAATTTTATAATTAAAAACATCAACAAACAAACAAACAACTTTCTACCTTACTACCAATATATAACTGGTTCGAATCCCACTTTTTATAAAATGTTAACATAATTTCCTCAGCTCATCAACGCCTCCCTCTCCGGCAACAGTGGACAACTTCGTGCAGCTCTCGCAGGCTTCGCCAAACGCATCGCGAGCTACATCGATATTATCTCACAACTGGTGGTCAATCCTAACAGCGTTCGTTACAGTGTATGTATTATTTTTAATATATTTTTGTGTAAATTTGCATAAATAAGTGGTTTTTGATAATAGTTTTGACATCTTTTTTTAGCATTTATATTAAAAATAGTAATATTGTATTTTTATACAATTATTATTGCTTTAAATAATTCAATCTCGATTATATTTATATTTAGAAAAAAGGTTAAACAATTATTTTTATTTTAACTTAAAAAAAAACACTTCCTTAAATTAATTCAATATTTTTAGCTTTAAGCAAAAAAAAAACCGCTTTTTATTGAATTATATTTCTGAACTAACTGAAAAAAGATCACTTATAATATATAACCAACTTACAGCTAAACTATATTAAATCTTTTATTATTAACATTTTAAATTGGTTTTATCCTTTATAATATGTTGAGGCCGTCGTGGTACAGGGGCTCAAGGGTGTGATTGTAACGCGACGGCTGTGGGGTACGACCCCCATTAGAGGGCGGCTTGTGATTGAGTTCCGCCACTCAACACGAAGAGCCCGGATAAATTCGGCGGAAAGTGGAGAACAGAGTAGCTTAACGCTAGGTTTCCTCTGCCTACCCTCCTATACGCGACATACAGTGTGAAACTGATTTAATTTTTTATATATTTTTTTACACTTAACACATCGACATTAAATAGTAACACACACACATTTTTAGCAAATCGTATAAAAAATTAACCCCCTTATGTCCAAATTTTATACAAAACATTTTTTAAAAAAGACATATCAAGCACACAAGCAACTGTTTATCACCAAAACGTCTTTTCAATGTTCCCACATATATTACACCACATATTCCGATACTAACGTGACTTGCATTCTCGTCCATCACACTCCCCATTAATCACGCCTATTGTCTCATTGTCTAACTTCAACTGAAATTGGTCTGTTATTGATATTGATGAACCGACGCACGTGTAATTGATAGAAAGGAACTATTGTAACCGAAATTATCATGACTTTTTGTTTCGGATGTGAGAATAGGGGTCTTTTCATCGATAGGAATTTATTATAACATTGCTAGTTGTAGGTTGCAAATATAAATTGTATAAATGTTATGTAAATATCTTCCAGAGTGTTGGGTTTATATTTCTATATATTTTTTTTGTCATTTTTAAGTTTGTTTAAGTGTAGATTATTTGATAGTAGGCTATTTGGGTTTTCGATAAATGTGATTAAAATGAATTAATTTAAAGGTTTGTACATAATTATAAACATATTAAAAATATCCACATCTAGACAAACGTTATTAGTTTATAGTGAATACATATTTGATATATAATTTTCCACAGGCTGGTCCAAGAGGCAACTGTCTCGGTGGTGGCAGAAGCTACCGCTTTGAAGAAGCCTGGGACGTCATCCTTGCCAACGCTAATGCATACCAAATTGGGTGAGTTTATTTTTCTATTAAAAATATAATACTTTAAAAAGTTATACACATCCACCCACTGTCACTGATATTTGACTTTTGATCCATCATCTTATATTTAATTATATTTTCTTCTTAAATGTTACTTTCTTTCTGAATTTCCATTTAAAAATGTTCACGGATTTTCTTGTTTCTCTCATCAGGCTCTTGAACGAGGAGTACTGCGCCGCCAAGCGCCTGTACAACGCGTTCAACATCCGCAGCAACAACCTGTCGGCGGCGCTGACGGCGGCGGCCGGCGCGCCCGCGCAGCAGCTGGCGCAGAGCGCGCTCGCGCCGCTCGTGCAGGTCACTTTAATATTTATGTTCTCGAAGCCATTACAATGACATGGATAATTGACTATAAAAAACCTTACGAGGCCAGTCGTGGCACAGGAGCACAAAGTGTGACTGTAAAACTGACTGGTTGTGGGTTCGATCCCCACTCGAGGAGATTAAATATTTACTTAAATTTATATTTCCATTTCTTCGCTCTAATGACGAGGCAAAGCGCGGCGTTGAGTTCTACCACTCAACACGCAATGCCACCAGAATTCGGCAGAAAGTGGGGAATGGAGTATCTTAACACTAGGTTCCTTCTGCCTACCATGCAGTGTGCGGAATACAGCGTGAAGCTGATTTATTTAAAAATCTTACGTTATTTGAGATTGAGGCTCTCATTATTTACGCCCAATATTAATAACCTATCTCCAACGTCAATCTTAAAATGTTTCATATATCTATCCAATCTAGAGATTGGATAGATATATGAAACAATCTAAGATTTTTGTTTGCTTACGTAGAAAAAAAATGTAAAAACATAATATATTAAAAACAAGATAGGTATAGCTAAGAACTCGCCCCTAACATTATAATAAAGTTTGTTTATAATGAAACTAAATTTAACCATCCTGTATAACAGTTGAGAGCATTTTACGTAAACTTACACGCCTCAATGCGTTTTAATCTCCTAAGAATGTTATTTAAACTTCGATCAAGTATGAAATCTGGAGTCTTTGCTTACTTTACTTTATACTGACGTTGTATTTGAAATACTTTGGACGTTAGCGTTCACTTAATTAAATAAGGTGGAATGGGTTGAAAAAAGGAAAAAAACAAAAATACTCTTTTTACTACATTTCGCATAAGACGGCGCAACTCAACGCCGCGCTGTGTCTATCACAGCGGGGATATTAAAATAGTTCATTTCCTTGAATAGTAATCGAATCCACAACCGTCGTGTTTATTATCAAATACTGTACTATTGTACCACGATGTACTACAGACACGGGGTGTTTTATTTATACCTACCAAATACTACAAACATTCCACATTTAAAACGGACAAAAATAAAAAAAAGTTATATAAGATACTTTCCATTTCAATGCCATTTTCATCCTGTATTTGAAACAAGCCCATGGTCTACGTTAACAACTATGGTTCCAAACCACCAAGCCAACAATAAGTTTTCAATATAACCTTTCTTTTCCCCACAGTTCCTGAGAGTAGTCGTCAGCGGTGCGAACCCATCTCAAGCTGGAGCAGTCGCCAAGAACGCTGTATTCCAATCCTTATCCAAAGTCCAATACTGAAAAAACATAAAAACGATTTTAAAATATCATATATAATAATATTTTACATAACAGCAAGCAAAAACATAATAATTCTCACTTATATATTTTTATATATTGAATATATCACACAAAAATTCATTTTCTAAATAGAATGGTCATATATTTATGTAAATATAAGATTTTAAGTAACAACACGACTTGGCTTTTATTTTGGTATCACGGTTTCTGTATTTAATAAAGATGTATCCAGTATCTTTGAATATGTTTTATTTATTCATTTTGATTTGAATAAGAATATTTGCTCAAAGTTACCCAATTCTTTGTATTTAGTAGGGCAAATCTGTGGATTACGGCTTATATTATATTTTTTTACTCATATTTGTGCCCGACGTGGTGCAGAGTCACAAGCGTGCACTGTAAACGCGATGGCTGTGGATTCGGTTCTCATTTGGGGAATGAAATATTTTAATATTTTTCATTCTTTCACTCTGGTAACGAGACAAAGCGCGGCGCTCAGCTCCGCCAATCAACACGCAATGTCTTTAGTATTCAGCGGAAAGTGGGCAAGAGAGTGTCTTAACGCTAAATTCCCAGGTTCCCACTGCTATGTGTGGTATACAGCTTAAAACTAAAAATCTCGCTCGCCTTAGTAACGCAGTTGAAAGTTTTTTGTTGAATAGTGGTAGTCGTGGTTTTAAATAGAATAAACTATGTTTCTTAAGTTGAATGAAGTCACGGGTCACTACATTTTCTTGGACTTTATAACATAAACCTTCTAAGAAATGTAATTGGTTTCAAAAAAAGTGCATGTTAAGCGTGGTAGGGGTTGCTGTTGCTGCACGCCTCGTTTGCCTTGCGTGTAGCGCGGTATTGTGTACTCCCCAGAATTTGAAGGGCGGCCTGAGTTTGAGGACTCAGGGAGGGATTCTCTAACACCGGAGGTGCTGGCGTAGAAGGGTTTCTGCGGTAGTTGGTCTCTGAGTGCCGCTATTCCAGGGAGGAGTGTGGTTCTGCACCGGAGCCCGGCGTTACTTAATGCGAAACGCAGTGACATAAAGCTTACTACTACTTAACGCCGGTTTTAAATGTCGGGGGTGGTAAATTTATATATATAATATTCTAAATTTACATGGAAAATAAAAAGAATTTTCGTTGGAAAATATTTAATAAAACAAATGTTTCCAACTATAATGACCCTTGAAGAATTCCCTAAGCTCGTATTATAACGCTCTTTCATTTTCCCAAGTTGCTATCTCGCCTTACTTCAGTTCATATTAAATAATTTGAGGCGTTTTAGTTGTAAATAATACCAAATATAATATTTAGTACTTAGTATCATATTATATGGAAAAATCTTGAAACTTTTTAATCATAATTTAAAAAGTTTTATTGTTAATTTTTTAAATAATAATAATAATTTATTTAATTAAGACTTGGTCCACTTGTTAGTTACATTTAAAAACTTACCCTATGTTAGTACATATTCATTTTTTTTATTCTAAACACACATACATATAAATATATAAACATACATAAACTGGCTTCCGATGAGACTCCTACTCTAGTGACAATATCGAGCAGCGGGAGCATGAAGCCTTACCCAGCGACTAAGCAATGGGGAGTCCCATCGGTCAGCCAACGCGCTCAGGATGGAGTTCGATGCTCCGCGCACTCGCGCCCACAGTGAAGCGCACCGCTTTCTAACGATCGCGTGGAAACAGTCGGTGCGCGACTCGGCAAACATCGACGACGCTCTAAAAAAGCGCGGCAAATCGAACAACATCCTAAAAGCGTTATTATATTGGACGCGCAGTGCGCTGTATGTCCGCCGCGTGAAGTTGACCCACAGACCGCACGTGTAGAATGTTTGACAGTAGGCTTTGAAAAGCATCAGTTTGACCTGTTGGCTACAACGTGCGAATCTGTGAATCAACATGTTACAGCGGACAGACAGCGCCCTACGTTCTCTTTCTATATCCACCGTGTCTGACAAAGTTTCAGTGACCCAGTGACCCAGATATTTAAATCATATGGAATTGTTGTTATTTTACTTTTAGCCTAAAAATCTTCTTGTTGTGTTAATTTTTATAATATTATTAATGTTTACAAAATTCAAATACTCCAAGTTCAAAAGGTTAATGAAAAGCAACAGTAAGATAAAAGCCACGGTTAACAGAATGATTGACAGTTAGTTATTGCGATTTTACGTCCATTTTCAACCCCATATGAACAGTGTTTTATACAATATAATTAAGTAATTATTAATAATTTAAATATTATAAATGTTTCAATACCGCGCACACGCCCGCTTTAACGTATTGTTATATAACTAAAATTAAATTTAAAAAAGTATTTATACGCTATATTTCTATAAAGATTCATCTAAATCCATTTAGTAGTTTTTGTGTAGGGGAATTGTGCTTAAGATGACTTACTTTTTCTTTCAAGACAAATATTTGAAATAAATGAAGTCATGTGAGATCAGGACATTGCGTATATTATCATATATATCATAATCAACGAAAGTATTGTAGTTTCAGAACAATCAAAGCAACATAAAATTAAAAAACAAACATAAATCGCACTTAGGTCGACCCGTGTAAGACGACATACCTATAGGGTAAGATGACATAGACGTCATAACCTGCGATCCACTTACTTTTTTTTCTCACGTGACTTTCCTGTAGAAGTAGACTTTAGCAATGGAGAAATTTCATTAAGTACGCTCTTCTCTTCTGGCTTCTTACTCGATCCTATTTATAAGTGTAAGATGACATACTATGCCATCTTATACTCACGTTTTGTATGTCATCTTACCAAATAGATATGTGAATTTAATTGTAACAGTTGTGACAAAAGTTTATGGGTAAGAATGCGCTTTTAACGTTAGTTGTGTCATATAATAAGCCTATTTTATATTATATTACTTGAAGTAGAAAATCCTTACCATACGTGTATTTTCACCACCAAGCAAAAGCGAAAGAAAAATTTTCTGCTATTCAAAATTACGAAAACATGAATTACTTGCCAATCTGCGTTTATCTTCCGTCATAATGAATTTGAATACTAGCGATATCTAAAGACACTCTAAAACGTCATAAGATCACACTTAGCGCAAATATTTAAATCAATATTGGCAGTGTGTCATCTTATCTTCGTATGCCATCTTAAGCACAATTCCCCTATAAGTGGAACAAACATTCATGCTCACAAACATTCACATTGATCATGCGGGTTTTATACTCATAACCATCTATATGTATATCAAAAAAAATCTAAGCTCATATACTGACAATCCAGCCTAAGCCGGTCATCCTAAAACGTAATTGTGCAGAGATTTTATTTGTAAGGCGTAAATGAGCACCAAGAATGGCATTTGTGACTATTTATCCGTACGAGAGTAAAATAGGGATAAAGTTTGTATGAAATATTGGGGCCACTCGTGGCGCAGGAGCACCAGCGTGCAACTGTAAACGCGACAGTTTGGGGGTTCGATGTATACGAGAGGAAATGAAATATTTAATATTTTCAATTTTTCTCTCTGGTGTCGAGTTCAACCCCCCAACACGAATTCCTCTAGAATTAGTCTTACAACTAGGCTAATTTCTAACACTAGGCTCCCTCTGGCTGTCCTGTTATATGCAGTATACGGCGTGAAGTTGAAAAAAAGTAGCTGTAAAAAAAATTGGTATTTATTTATTTTTGGAGAATATAAATTAACCTACAGAGGTGCTAACAATATAAATAAGTTGTAACAAGCGTATAAAAATTTCGACGTAGCTTGGCGAGAACGTATGGCTTAGTGGTCAGATCGCCTGGTCGGTTTCCAGGAGGCGCGGGTTCGAGTCCCGATACGTTCAAATTTTTATACGTTTTCTAAATAAGAATATAAATTAAGTTGCTTTTCCACTGGAAGCAAATATCTCACAAAAAAAACTGTAAGCCACGGCGAAAGTAGCAAACAAAGCTAATCATATATACAATCATTATAGGCTTTAAATTTATTTCTCATTAACACCAACAACGCAGAAAAAAAACAAAAACAAAAACCTGACAAATTAAACAAAATGCACCCAAAAATATCCGCAAACGTTCAACACATGCAAATTCAGGTAACATGGGATCGCAATGCGGCATTGTTTAAAGCCTCCTTCTATTATTTTTTCTTTCACAATTAACAAAACGGTAGAAAATTGCCGCACATGTACAAGGGCACTGGAAAACTGTGCAATTTTATTGTGCAATGCTATTTAGAAACGCTCCACTTTTTTTTTTTTTTCTTCTAATTAGCTTATAGCGAGGTTGGTATTGCTCTAAGTGGTTTAAGTCATATTTTAGTATGATTTTATGTATATTTCATGGGGAATAATCAGTAATAACATAATTGAGGACATATTTTCAGCCTTACGTATTTTCGGGCTTAGCCGGAGAGAACTGGGTGGCAAGATCCTTCTTTCTACATATATTGTTTAGAGAAGTATTCGACGTCATGTATTATCTTTCCTAAGCGGAGTAATAAAATAATTTAAATATTATCGTTCCCTAAATGTTTTTTTTTACATTTTTAATTCCTTGCTCTGGTAACAAGACAAAGCGCAGCGTTCATTTAAACCACTCAAACGATATATTTCTAAAAACTGTGCAAAAAATGGGAAACAGAGTGTCTTAGCACTAGTTTCCCTCTGCCTACCGTGTTCCAAGCGAGATACAGCACGAAATTGAAAAAAAAAACACTTTCTTAAGTGGTTATCGAAGTAGTAACCAATCGTCTTAACAGTTAAATACCCCACTGTGACATATGTGATAGCTTTAATTAATTAAAGATAGAAAAAGATAGAATCTTACAAAACAATACATTTCCCTTCGTCTAAGATATATGTGTTCCAGTTGAACCCAAGGAGTATTTCAACGGTCGAGTGCGAGCAATAAATCGCCTCCAACTATGAACTTCTTGTGCCAACTAGCTTCTGTACGGTTAATCTCGTTGCATTCTGTTACTTTTGAGAAGCACAACCGTTATTAGTTTCTGCTATAATTTATAAGGAAGTATATATTTGCAATATATTTAAAAATTAAAAAAATTATAAGTTAAGCTAAATGCTATTTCTCACACAGCAGATCGGACATGGGCATACTCCGTTCCCCGCGTTCCCCATGTTTTTGGAATCATTACGTGTTGATTGGCGGAACTCAGCGCCGCGCTTGGTCTAGTGGAGCGGGGAAATGAAAATTATTTAAATATATCCTTTTTCTATTCCTCCGTGTGAGGATCGGATCACTGTGTGTGTAAAAAAGTGATGGGAATTTACTTGACATACATTGGATTTTAGGGCCATTGCCAATTCCAAATCACAAAATGAAAATTAAACTTTCGCTTTGTGTCCATGCACGTGCATAGCGGGGAAGGCAAAGACACTCGGTTTCCCACTTTCCGCCGAATTTTCCTCGTTATCAAAGCGAGGAAATTAAAATATTAAATATTTCATTCCCCCGAGTGGATGTCGCGTTTACAGTAACACATATGTCCCCTGCGTCACGACTGCTTCAAAACGAAGCCTCGAGCTAAAGAGTTTGTTTGGTTGAAAGCCTTAATCTTAGGAACTACTGGTTGGAATTGAAAATTTATTTTTGTATTGTATAGTCCATTCGTGAAGAAAATATACATCTATAGGTTATATTACATCGTGTTATTTGTTTCGAGTTAACTCACACATTTCCGTTTAGTTACGCGGGCAAAATCACAAGTAATACCTACTTTAATATATTTATATTATTAAACACACTTTACGGAGCAGAATTGCGTTCTTCCAATATATTTAGGTTGACATTAATGCAAGTGTGGATCCACTGTATTGGGCACGATGAGGATGCCCACAACTCTGATTGGCTTATCACGTAACACTTTTTGGTTCTCATCAGCTATTAGCGATATAATCTATTTTTATGAGTAAGCGACAACTGACGATATTTAACTTTGAGAATGTTGTCCATACTTATAATTATTTTATATTTGCACATTTAACTCGAGGTGAAAAGGACTTTATATATAAAAAAAACTGCACAAGCACGAGTGGGGCTCATCTACTGAGGGTTCCGTACAACAATTGGAGGTTTCGAGCTTTTTCTGAAATTCAAGCTTGGTTTAGCCAGAGTCCTTTGATTTGATACCTTACTTGACTGACACTCTTAATACCAAATTTTGCCCGCTTTTAAGGCTACTACTTTCTGGATTTAGCCACAAATGTATAGTTTTTCAGTTTTTTTTTTAGTACAACCTATAGATGCTAGATGCCATATTTCAGAAATCTTCCGTACCAACTTTATAAGTCAACCTGAAGTACCCTATTAATTTTGATTACCTTTATAGTGTCGAAATACGCGTTTTTGTAATATAAAGGGCCATATCGTTTTTTGTAAGTAAATGTAGAAATACGATTTTTTCAGGAAATCCGTATCCGTAGATTTGAGATTATGGTTTAAATTTGAACTCGATATTTTCAAGAGTTCCTGAGATAAAGGCTCTTGACAGACAGACAGACCGACAGACAGACAACGTAGTGATTTTAAAAGGGTTCCTTTTTCCTTAAAAAGTACAGAACCCTAAAAGAGAAACAAAAAAAAAATCTATAAAAAAAAAGAAACTTTTCAACGTACTATTTATTAACATACAGTATAATATAACAAAACGAGCTTTCATTATTAAGTTGCTGAAATATGTTAGCGAAGCGAGCTCTTTGAAAATAAACTGTAAAAAGTCTGAAAAATCATACAAATGGCACTCTCTACGACTATACGAGGAAATTTAAATCAAAGGGAGCACGCAAAAGGCCGTGACGAACTTTTAAAAATTTGCCATGAAAAATAAACGGAAACAACATTCTTGCACTTAACTACAGACATGCAATGTTTGAGTACTCGATATAAAATTCTGAGTGGATTTTTTCTAGAAAAACTGGACGCAAATTACTTAAAATACCCATTAGCCGGGCAACCTGAGCCCTGGGCGGTGAGCTCGGACGCGGGCGATGAGGGATGCTTTACTAATAAATCAGGTATGAAAATTATGCAGTCTTTACTTTCTTATTTAATAGACTGAGCTACATTTATGGAACTTTTTATATTAAAATTTTGGTCTCGTGGAAATTTTAATATTTTAAATCTTTATTACGTATAAAAAGCTGTTATGGACTAGTTTGTAGTGTAAAAAATAGACATATTAGCTAATGTTATATTTTAACTCAATATTCTTCTTCTTCTTCTTCTTCTTCTTCTTCTTCTTCTTCTTCTTCTTAACCCTAAACTTAGTGTTTAAACACTTCGGAACCTAGTGTTTAGGCACTCCGTTCTCCACTTTCCTCCCGAATTCTGGAGGCATTGCGTGCTGAGTGGCGGAACTCATCGCCGCGCTTTGCTTCGATATCAGAGCGAAGAAATGGAAATATAAATTTATTTAAATTTACAGTGACACTTTGTGCCCCTGTGCCACGACTGGCCTCATATTTAACTCAATATTAAGTTATCTTATGTACCTTTATGGCCATTCGTGGCGCGGAGGCACGAAGTGTGACTATAAACACGACTGGTTGTGGGTTTGATCCCCACTCGAGGAAGTGAAATATTTATTTACATTAACATTTTCATTTTTTCGCTCTGGTATCGAGGCAAAGTCAAACAATTCAATGTGGCCCACTGTACCTGCGAGTCTGACACTCACGTACTTAAAATGTATAATGTGTCAAACACTACCTTTAAATATTTCCATTGGACCGCGGCGAAGCCACAGGTAAAAGCTATTATTATATAAAATAAACATACTTGAGGCCAGTCGTAGCGCAGGGGCACAAAGTATGACTGTAAAACCGACTGGTTGTGGGTTCGATCCCCACTCGAGGAGATGAAATATTTACTTAAATTTATATTTCCATTTCTTCGCTCTGGTGTCGAGGCAAAGCGCGGCGTTGAGTTCCGTCACTCAGCACGCAATGCCTCCAGAATTCGGCAGAAAGTGGGGAACGGAGTGTCTTACACTGGGTTCCCTCTGCCTACCCTGCTGTGTGCGGGATACAGTGTGAAGCTGATTTATTTGATTTTAACATACTTTTAACCTTGTTAACATAATGATGAATTGATGATACACCGTAGCAAACTTATAACTTTATAAGTCACCCTTTCAGTAAATACAGACGGAATATTTATTAATTATATGCGCTTCAAGCCGTCGGCAGTAAACTTGAATTATTCATATAATTTCTGGCGTACTTTTTATTTAAAAATGAAATTTGTTTTAGAATTATGTAAATTGTACAAAAGGTTACATTATCATTTTGCAGCGAGACCAAATGTTCCATATTTTAATTTAGAGGCTTGATGAAGGCTGAAAAAAAAACTGAACGAGTTATAAAATTAAGCCTTTCTGAATTATTATTATTTGAAATTCATGCAATTAGACCGAGTACGTCGTTGGAGCTTCGTTAGTTTTAGAATGATATGATTATAGCTTAAAATACATATAGAAATTTGCTTAAATTAAGTAAATAAATATTTTTTTTTTATTTTGTGTTTTTTTAATGTAACATACATATACAAGTGTATCTATGTAAATATAATTTAAATAGAAACATTTTGCGGAGTAGGTATCCGAGCTACAGCTATCACGTCTGCTGCCTGACGTTTTTGGAACAGCGAATACTAGCTACGTTGTTATCGAAAATCTTATGTAGTGTTGTATATATATGTATGTAATATTTTTGATTTTTTAAAGTTTATTTTGAATGATTCGCGACGAAATTTAACTACTATATTTTTTTAAACCATATAAAATAATATTTACCTTTTGTTTTTTTTTTTGCTTTTTTATTATATTTTTTTTAATTACAATACTCCTATAGTAATGTGAAAAATAAGAAAACAGATTAAAATTAGAAGCAAATTAAAAAACCCATTCAATTATTAAAAATCTAAGTTAGTATAAAACTAATCTTTCTAACTAACAATCGATTCAAATGTATGGTGGAAATTATTCGCTTGGTTTCATTTTAATCTTCTAAGCATTTTAGATAGAAGTTCAAGAAGCGTGAATTTTAGACAGCGTCATAATATAAAGCTGGAGGAATTCTATTGAAGGAATAATTAAACTTTACTGAGGCCAGTCGTGGTGCAGGGGCACAAAGTGTGACTATAAAATCGACTGGTTGTAGGTTCGATCCCCACTCAAGGCAATGAAATATTTATTTACATTTATATTTTCATTTCTTCGTACTGGTGTCGAGGCAAAGTGCGGCGTTGAGTTCCGCCACTCAACACGCAATGCCTCCAGAAATCGGCGCAAAATGGGGAACTGAATGTCTTAACACTAGGTTCCCTCTACCTACCCTGCTGTATGCGGGATGCAAGAAATGGAATAATATAACACTTAATAAATAATATTTGATTTCAAAACAACATGTTTAGTAAAAATTCAAATCAATAACACAACATATAAAAGGCCACGTTTCGTTTTAAACGCTTAAAACTATTTCAACCTATATATTTTACAAACTTCCGCACAGTAAAAATAAATGTACCAGAACAAAAAACTGCATTTTTATATTTTTTTAAACTGAAAACAATAGATGGTTCACACGCTCTGAAGAATCCAGCCCGCCTCGACAGACAAACAGACGTAATAAAACACGCACAGAGTGACACTTTTAAATTTATACGGTTCCGTAGATTTTTTACTATTATTTATATTTGTGATGTTGTAATCTAGTTAGTACCCATTACAAAATTATAAGTGATAAAATGAAACCTGTAAAATAAAAAGTAAATTATTATTATGTTAAGGCTCGTTCATTGATTAATTTTTATTTTAGTGGGGAACAGAGTGTCTCACACTGTGCGATTCAGAATGAAGCTACTTATTTTATTTATAAAGTAGGAAACCAAAAAATATAACGTGGATTCAAATCCGTAACTATTTGTAATAATTGTATATATATAATATTATATTTTCTGCAATTTGTTAAGTAGTTTACTTTTTTTATCTACGCTGTAAGTTTTTGATTAATGTAATTTACTGCCACTGTGAGTCGTCTTAGACAAAACTGATATACCTATTCGTATTTTAATTATTTTTCTCATTATCTTATTATTAGCGACGGTCTCTACATATTTATACATCAGACATAAAATTTAATAGAATTAAAACATATTCTACGACTGATACTCAATATTAATGTCGCTACAGTATACTTTCGTCATATTCATATAAAAAAATAATCAGCTTCACTCTGTATATCGTTTATAGCAGGGAAGGCAGAGAGGGAACCTAGTGGTAAGACACTCACTTTCTATCGAATTTTCCATGCAGGTATTGTATATTGGGTGATGGAAATCAAAGCCGGGATTTTTGCCATGGTGCCAGAGCGAAGAAACAAAATATTAAAAAAATAACTAATTTCCCTAAGTGGGGATCGAACCCATAAATCGTCGCGTTACAATCACACCCCTGGGCCACGACGGCTTCTATCATAATAATATAACAAAAATACTGTTTTAAATGGACCCTTTATTCATATAATTTGATTGCGGCTCTCTAAAAATATCAGGGCGCACATTTCTTAGTATGAATTTCCATTCTATTGTACTTTTATTTAGAACACAATGTACAATGCATATGCACCTACGTACTTGCATATGTTCGTAGTCCGCAGTCACGTATATGCAGTTTGTCCGAAATTAAACATTCATTTTATTATGTTAGTGGGGAAATGGGCTGAGTTGCTTATTTTTTTATTTAAGTTTTAAGTTTTTGTTAAATTTCGGTGTTTCGCTTCTTAAATGTTTAGGTATATTTGTGCTGTACATATTGAAAAAAAATAATGTTTTCTGAGGAAAATACTATTTTTTTTAGTTGCGCAAAATCATAGGCTTGTTTGCTTAGCGTTTGCAGCTAAAACCTATCACCTTTCTTATTTGCAGTTTATTTGGCAAATACTTTTAATAAACTGCTAACCGTCAATGTCGCATTTTCTGACTTTTGATTTTGCCAAGATATTCCTCCAAGGGTAATCGAACTCGCAACCATCGCTTACTTAATACAATACTTATGCTAACATTCAATTTTAATATTTAATATAATTGTTTGTCCAGTTTGTATTTGTTAAATAGCTAAATATCTATTTTTCTTTAAAAGTAACCAGTATCTAAATAACTCAAAATGAAATATTTAACTGTTAAAATAACCTAAAAGAAAAACTCTCCAATTAAAGAAGTATAATTTTAGTTAAGTAAGTTTTATACCCCTACCGACATTATAAGATTATGTAATACACACTCATGTTTAACCCTGCATGTATCTTTCAGCCGACGAGAGCGATAAACCGCGAAGTGCTATTAACTGTAACCAAGTATACTTTGCAAAGTTAACCTCTCAAATTAATACCGTGGAAGCTTTTTATGAAACTAGTTTTTTTATTTGCCTTTACTTGCCTTTTTAGTATTTTTTTTAGGAATGTATGTTATAAAAAGCGAAGCCAGTCGTGGTGCAGGGTCACAAGTTGTGGATTTGATTTGATACCTGGGTGATTATTTGAATATATGCATATCACGCGGCCCTCCCCAAATAACTACTAAGTAAGATAAAATGTTATGTTTTTTTTTTATTTATTTATAAAATTGTTACAACACTACATACCGATGTACATAATATATTCCTATTGTTAAAAATAGCTAAGTTATGTTTGTAAACGTTTCTCAAATCTCATTACCATTCGTGTCCCAATTCCCAAATTTTAGCGGTTTATGTTCGAAAAGTTATAAATATACTTTAAAGATTGTATTTTAAAGCAGTAATTTATGTAATACATTATATGTTTTATCAATTGACAAAACCATACACATTAAAGAACACTTTTAGATAATTTGTATTAACTTCAAAAATTGTCCCAGCGCGTCCCACTCACTACCATTTGTTCACACAGTCGGAGGGTTATTTTGCTGCGAAATGTATTACTATTGAAAGAGTAAGTTCTATGCGAACGTGTACAGCAGCGCGTCTTTACTCGTGCAGGTGACACATCTATGAGTGTATTGGTGCTAAGTCTAGCCTACCTTAACCGTCCAATAATCGTGTTTGTCAAATAAAAATCTCATTACCGTTTGAGATTGCCGTGGTAAGCCTATTTTTTTTATTAATAATTTTATAAGATGTGATACGCGTCATAGGATTCTCTTTTCATTGATGACATTCCGAAATTCATATTTTTTATAAAGAACGTTTAATGTAAAAAAGTATACCAAAAACTAATTACCATTTGTATAATTACCATTTTTCCCGTTCGTATTTGGACAAACGGTAATGAATTGTTGAAAATGGTAATTAGATCCAGTATGAACTGATCTCTTGTTATATTGTAAGGCTTTACTCCTCTAGGCCAGCTAAAAGTTGAATTATTACTATTATCAATTTTTTAAAGATCTCAAGGTTTTGTCTGAAAGTAATAATTTTCATTACAAAAAAATAACAAAAGAAATATCGAATATGAGAAACTAAAACAAGATATTAAATTCTTTTTTGAACATGATACCATTTCTAGAGCGACATCAGGCAAAAAAGAATTTATTACAAAGAAAGAGAATCGAAATAATAATTCGCTAGATGCGACCACAGCTGTAATACATCAATCTAAGCCGACTAACAGGACTATTCAAATCTTAAGTAATATTTCAATTAAGCCAAAACGTAAAATAGTCGAACCTGCCGTTAAAATTCTGTCTTTTTTTTTCATGGAAAAGACCAGGCAAACGAGCGTGCGGGTCATCTAATGGTAAGTGATCACCGCCGCCCACAACACCGTGCAATACCAGAGGAGCGACAGGTGCGTTGCCTGCCTGTAAGGTGGGTTGGGCGCTGAAGCCCGGCATTACCTGATGCGATACGCAGTGGCATAAAGCCACTACTCAGCGCCGGTTTTAAATGCCGGGTGTGGTAATGACCCGGTCGAGTCTGCCCATGCGTTTGCCATTGCTGGCGACGTGACTCTGCCACACGTACTTTAGTCACCTCTTACGACACCACCAGTACCAGGATGATCCTATTCTAGGCCGGGATCACACGGCAATCTCTGATATAAAGCCTGATAATAAATTATATTTGGACCCCATTATCATGCGGTCGCAGCACATCAAAAATTTCATCAAATCTTACCATTTGACTTGTTAAATATGTTCTTTTTGAATATTTGGCAAACAGATAGATTTATTGATAATTAATTATATAAAAGACTAATAAATATGCGATACCAGTATATTATTAATTTTGTTTCTAATCACCAATAACGAAGCAAAATTACCATTTTTTAATGCTAATTACCATATGCTATATTCAGCTAATGCTAATAATGCTAATGCTATCATTTAATGCTAATTACCATATGCTATATTATTAGCTTCAGATTTAAACCTATAGAGTAGTCCAACAAGTGTGCGTTTGGTTTCCTTCAATAGTCGCATCTATAAACATCATATTAAACCTATAAATGTTGTAATTGGACACAATATTTGAATTAATTTTACGAACCCCGAATATGTCTATCTTCAAATATTCACCCACCTACTCGAGAAAATCTTCCGCCATTCAACACGAAACTCCTTCAAAATTCATTGGAAAACGAAAGTGTCTTAACACTAGGTTCTTCTTCCCTCTGTCTACCTTGCTATGTGCGAGATACAGAGTCAAGGTAAAAAATATATAAAAATGCGATAAAGTAGTAATTAAAGTAAAAGAATAAGTTTAAATTTCATCTGTATAGATAGCTGAAAAGGAAATCCTTTATGTGAAGATAAAAATAAAGTCATGATATACGTATGTAAATTTGGTAGTTATAGATATTTTTCAATATGTTAAAAAATATTGGTATTGAAAGACAAATGTATGTAATTTTTACAAAATAGGAGAACTGAAAAAAAAAATTTGTTAACGTATTTTTTAATATTTATACAGTTTTCCTTGCCATACAAGGTAGGCAGAAAGATTTTGGATAATCTATTTCAGATATCACTTGTAAAATTCTTATTCCATACGAAACATACCATAAGAAAAGAAAAATATTTAGAAAAAATATAACGAATTTCCTCCGGTTACGGTCTATTTCTTAAAATAGACTAATCTATCTAAGATGAAGGACAACCAAAAGGTAGTCCGGCTACGTTTAAATTTAAATGAGTTTTCTAAATATTTTCTTACAGTTCCTTACAGATTTGACAACAGTGTGTTTTGTTATATTTAACCCATATAGTGAAGAAAGGAAGCTAAAACAACATTCTTAACATAATCCCTGAAACATTTTAGTTAAAAATCAGTTTCTATTGTCAAAGGCTTCTATTAGCAACAAACTTAAAAGAAGATTTACGAGTAAAATGGATTTAAAAGCTATCTCGAGGCAAGCTAATTTCATTATTTTTGCTACTCTTAGTTACAACGTAGCTCGTAGCGTAGCAGAGTATCACCACTTAAGTAGATAGTTTAAGTAAATTGAAATACGGTATTAAATAAAAGATTGTGAAAGGAATCTTTCATAAAGGTCAAAGATTTCGGTTGGATTGGATATTTAGTTTTGTTTATTTGAATGTTAAAAAAATCAGCTTCTCGCACACAGCAGATTCGGCAGAGGGAACCTAGTGTTAAGACACTGAGTTGTTCACTAACCGCCGAATTCTGTAGGCATTGCGTATTGAGTAGGGGAACTCAACGCCGCGCTTTGCCTCGACACCAGAGCGAAGAAATTGAAATATAAATTTAAATAAATATTTCATTTTCTCAAGTGGGGATCACAGAAACAGTCGCTTTCAAAATCAGTCAAATCAAGTCTTTGTGGCTCTGCGCCACGACTGGCCTCATTTGATTGATGATATTACAAAATATAATTATTTTATTTATAGCATTTAAAATACTTCTTATGCCTGACGTAACTGACATAATTACGATATTAATGGTTGATTTCCGGTTCAGTTAGTAGTAATATATTAATAACTGTTAGTTGTCATGATGGAGGGCTGATATCGAAAACGTTCACGTCTCCTATATTCTGGTAAATTCTACAAGGTTTAGTAGAGAGAGGGGCTCGGAGGTGGAGGTGCTCGTTGATGCATCAATGTGCTCTTAAACCTACACTTCGATCCCAGGCACTGCTCTGTACTCCTCAACCTTCAAAGTGATGAAACCATTAATAATTTAATAGATAAGCATGAGAAATACAATGATGATGAGAATGATGAGAGAGTTTTTTGAAAGTCGCATAGTAGTGAAGTGTGGATGGTATTTGAGCTTATGACGTACTGTGTGTTTAAAAAAATTCGGAGGCAGGTAACAGGTCAAACAGTTCCCCAAAACGCTCCCTACGGTAAAAGCGGTAAAGAACGCGCAGCGAGAAGGCGTCTTTACGCAAAGCCAAAGTGTCAATTCTTTCACAGATCATTGGGCCCCGACAATTCAAACGGCTCTACATTGTATGCGATCAAATAGTTTAGGCTGATAGTGGCAAAATTTCACCAGCCCAGAGATGAGAGCAGTACTCTACATGAGGCCAAATCTGGGCCTTATGAAGGTCTAATCGGTAGTTTGGTGCAAAGCGCTTTCACGCTCTACCGATGAACTCAAGTTTTTTTTAAGCCTACTTGGCCTTGCTTTCCAGATGATCGCGATACTGGCAGTCACTAGAAACGCTAAAGCCCAATACGCTGATACTGGTGACACAACGAATGGGTTTTTCTTAGTGGTTAACGCGCAACTTGAGTCTTGAGTTTGAACCAGGTTCAATTCTGGGGTGAAACCCCCCAGAATTGAACCAGGTTCCTTTCTCTGAGATAAAGTATCCACACAGTTAAATATAAAAACTGCTTTGCGTCAACACTTGTTAATGATGTATAAATGTATATCTGTTAGAAAATTAGCTATTAACTCAGTTGAGTCAAAGGTAATTTTAATACTTACCATATTAATTCTAAAAGGGCTGCTACACGAGCAAAAAACAAATTCTGCAAATTAAATCATAATTTTAAATATCATGTACTAAGCGTGTCATAATAAATATTAAAGCACTTTACGCTAAATTATTTAACAACAGCCAACGTTGCGTTAGAAAACTTTCAGCTCCATACAAATGACACTGAGAAAATTAAATCACTGAGCGCACGTAAAAGCTTGCGAGCTTTAAAACTTTTGAAAAATAAAGAATAACGTACTTGTTTGCTTTAAATATGCATTTCCGTTGTCTCCGAAGGTAATTTAAAATTTAAACTACTCTATTTCAAATTTCAGTACGAATTTTATTTTTCATAAGTCAGCAGTTGTTTCTTTTTAATAATTGAATGTAGAGATTTAGTTTCGTCAGGCATGTGATGTTATTGTATTTTCTTATTTAATAACAACTTTGTTTTTTTATTGATGATCAATCTTTATAATTTTTTCTATAGACTTAGCACACTCCATTCTCTATTCTCAATCAAATTTCAAGACATTACGAATTTTGTAGTGGAACCCAATGCTGCGCTATATATTACTTTATCAGGCAAAATTAAATTTACATATAATCTACACCGTGTTGGATTCAAACCTACAGTAAACACTGCATCGATGTAGCCTCATGAGAGTTGCTAATATGATTCACAAAAACAGTATGTCATGCAATAATATTTATATTTATATAATTCAAGTAATATATTACCATACAAGGAAAGCCATATACTAAAACGGCCGTTTACTCAGTATTATTCATATATAATACTAAATGAGAGTGGCTATAACGTATGCAAGTTCTTTTTCGCCGCTACGTTACATTTTTTTATGGGTATACCTCTTATTATAATACGAGGCTCGTACACTGAAAGCGAAATGTTTGCTTAATATTTCCTTATTCTATCTTTTTTTTTGTCTTTTCTTGGTTTTGTTTTAGTTTTGTCTATAAGTAAGAGTATCACATCTATATATGATAGTTATAGGTTCAATTTACATTTATGGATAGTATTTGACAAAATTAGTGATAACTCACTCTATATACCCGAAAGAGATGCGGGTGAATGAATTGAGTAGGACGGTCTAAGGTAAATAAATAATTTAATTGTTATTAAGCTTAAGCATAAATTAAGAGAGCTGCTATCTTTTTTATATATCCTTACGCTTTAAAAGTGCTTGGTATAGCCTAAATGAATGATAAAAAAATCTATTTTAGATTTTGAATCATAAGTTATTTTTAAAATCCTAAACAAGACAACATTCTTAAACAATCTTAAAAAAATATCATAAGTAGGTGTGCGAAAAAAAATTATGCATCTTAAATTCATTTACAGTGAAGAACTTATACTGGTACAAAGTTAAAGCAACAAATCTTTTTTATAAAGTACAATAAAAAGTATTCTAGTATAGTAGAAAAGTCAAGTGATAAAATTTTACAACTAGATGTGCAGTACTCCTGTGGTGGTGTTGTAAATAAGTAAAAACGAACCTGCCGCTGAAACATTTAGACACCGCGGCCAGCTGTTTTACATCTGTTCTGGAAAGAAGCATGTGGATATGGTCTTCGTTCCTTTTTTTGGATATAAAACTTATACAAGGTGTACGTACGTAAACAAGGTGCTTACGGGTTCTATTCCCATTCTGGGATTGAATTATTTAATTTTTTTTCGCTCTTGTACCAAGACAAAGTTTGGCGTTGAATTCCACCACTGTATACCCAATTCAGGAATCATGATGGATTTACTAAATTTCTTTTGCTATCTATATATATAAAAGGACTTGTGCTGACTGACTGAGGTAAGACGCACGCAGAGCCGTAACCGCTGATTGTAGAAACGTGAAATTTGGGCAGATGTTTATTTTCATATTCTGGACATCCACTAAGGAGGGAATTTGAAAAACTTTAACCCTAAAGGGATGAAATAGGGGTTGAAAGTTTGTATGGATTTTTTTTTCAATCTGTACCGATTTTTATAAAATTTGAAATTCAGACTCTTAAAAATATTTCATACAACACGTGTTTCATGGTTTTTAAGAATTCACCCCCTAAGGGTTCAAATAAGGGGTTGAAAGTTTATATGGAAAAATCTTTAAATTGCCACCGATTTTTATAAAAATTTAAATTCAGACTGTTAAAAATATTTTATTGAACACGTGTTTCGTGGTTTTTTTAGAATTCACTCCTAATAAGCGGGCGAAGCCGCGTTCGCCCTCTAGTCCTGCTATAAGCGGAAGACAGCTTGAATTTAAAAAGAAATGTAGGTTTATGGTACGGTACAGTTCAGAAATATCTTATTGTGCATAACAGGCCAAGTAAATATATAATATAAGCGTAAGAAAATGATATAGATATAAGTATATAATTATGTGGGAGAGAGCAAAAACTTAGTAGAGCAAGTAACAGTGAATAGTTAAAATATTGTTACAAAACTATGTTTATAAAAATAGAATTGCTATTTAACAATACATTTAATATATAAATAAACGGAAATTAATTTCGTCATGTCCTTCCTTATCTTTCAATGAGCTGGGAAGCATTCAAGAAATATTTTATAGCGCCATTACTCGACGTTCGACCGCCATTTCCTCAAGTCCTATTCTCCACAAGGCTATTACTAGACTTCTCTACCAAAATACTAACAGAGTATGCGACGTATTGACGTATTGCACTCTTGTGGTTTGTACTTTGCTGTACAAGAACATATAACACATATTACATTTTTACATAAATTGTAACATAGTGTTGTTCTGATATATAAGCTATATTACTGTAAAGTTTCACCTAAATTCGTCCTGTACTTTTTGTGTAAAAGTGGGACGAACATCCATATTCATGAATTTTTTACATTTGTTGAGCTAAGCGAAGCGAAGTACCAGTAAGAGACTAGTCAAAAATGTGTTTCGTTGTAATGCTACTCCTCCTAGACCGTTAAACCTTCAGCTCTGAAATTTTGCAGGAACGTTGTGGACGACACGGTGATCCCAGTGAAGTAGTTCGGTGATGATTGTGATTGTAGTTTTTGAGTAAATTATTAAAATGTGTCCCATAGAGTTAAGCTGTGGAACGCTGTCATGATATAAAACCTCATCTATTGTAGTCAAGTATCAACATTAAAAATAATATATTTGTATCTGTCAGTATAAATTAGCCTATGCAAAATTTTATTTGAATAAATTTTGGTTTTGTCATGCGCTGTTTCTGAATTCATTTAATTGAATGAATTAATTATTATTTGCTTACAAACAAAATACACCGAGTTATACCACGACAGTGTCGATAAAGTGGACCAAGGGGAACGCAACCGAAAGGTAGAAACTGTCCGCCGCTACAGAGCAAACACAGGTCAAGTAGTACAACCCAGATTACAAGCGACACACATTAAGAGATTTAAGAGCAAATTCGATCAAGACCTTAGCAAGCTCAATTTGATTGTTTGTCGGAAATGTCAAAGACAAGAACTGAAGGACGAAATCCTAATTGGCACCTACCTTGCAGTTCATGTCGCAGATTTGTCCGTGGTTTTAGTTCGTTGCGAAAGAGCAGCTTGTTGCCGCGAATTCCGAGTTCGTACGCAGAAAGTATTGAAAGCATTGATCTGGTTGAAGCAACATCTATTATCACGACATGGACATTGATTTGACAGAACTCTAGCTTCTGGTGATGAAGACGTATCTTGACTACTACTTCACACTGATGTTGGCACTTCTTTAACAGCTAGTGAAGGTGATGAGGAAATAGTGGGGACAGCAGGTCTGGCGTCTGCTTAAAGTCCGAAATTTGCAATGTTGGTCAAGAGAGCTAAAAAAAGTTCCAAAATTTATGGATAATTCGTGGCACTCAAACGAACGAGCGTGCTTGCGTTACTCGTGTAATATTCAACATGATAGAAAACTTTTTTTAAAAGTTTCTCATAATACAGAAAAAGTTGTTCGATATTTTTTATTTATTTGCTCATTTTTGTATTTTTAAAAATGTCAATTTTAAAGAATAATTATATTTTAAGTACCTTTTAGTTTTTTTTAATTACATTGCGCAACACAGCTTCACTCAGCTCCACCCGCCATGCACAGCATGTTGCGGATCCTAGTAATATTAGGATAAGCTATAATAGTTGCCGAATACATATATTACTGGGTTGTTTAGAAATTCTATTTATTAAAGGTTATTTTTGTTATAGTAATTATTCAGCTATTATTCAGTTAGTCTGATTGTGATAGTACTCGAAGTTAATACAACTAAGGACAAATATTATTTATGTATTATGTAAATTAATTGAATTCTAATATGTATCTCACAATATTGCTTATAGTCGTAAATATTGTTAATTAGAGTTCCCTACATCAAAAGATAAATAAGGCTTTTAAGTTAACGCATTTCAGACCTTTCATTAAGTTAATTTCATACAACCTTAAGTGTGTCAACTTTTATGAGTTCTATAGTTGATGTTGACCCACCATTCTGAAATGGGTGGCGAGTCCGACTCGCACGTAACCGTTTTTTTTTATTGGAGTTTACATATTTTGTGAGCTTTATAAACCAAACTGTCTATTCCAAAAAAATAAATTGTTTGATTAATAAAGCTTATTTTTTTTATGTGATTTATATATTTTTTGTATTATTACCTTAAGTTTTTGATCGATTGTATTATTAATTTGTGCGTTTATCTTGTTACCAGAGCGAAGAAATAAAAATAGCAAATATTTCATTTACTCCAACAGAAATCGAACCCACAACCGCCGTCGCGTACACCGTATGATAATAATAATAATAGAGATGTCAGTTCATAAAAAAATCACACATAAGATGTTCTCAAAACAAAGTACAAAAAAGTAATCGTATCATGATATCGAACAATATTTTCGTTTAACGTTGTACTTACAAGAAAGTTCTCAGAGTTTTAAGAAACATAAAAGAATATTGTAAACAGCTTAGCTAAAGCTTTGTTTAGCCTTTTGTTTGTGTTTGAGGACTTTATTTTATCGTTGGTACATATACCAATATGGTTCGTTCATGTAATGTATATAATATTCTGTTTTAGTATTTTTTATAGCTTTAGTCCGTACTCTGAATATAGCAAAGTAGACAACCTAGTGCTAAGACGCTAAGTTCCCAATTCATTGAGTAAGTTTCGTGACATTGAGTCTCTTCTGAGTGATAACTTACACGTTTTTCCTTCTTACTAGAGTGAACAAATAAAAATAATTCGATCCCCCGATTGGGAATCGAAGTCATAGTCGTTGGGCTTACAGACTGACGTGTACTGCTGCACTTATTTTACGTCAGGAAGTTATGATTGTTTTTTCTATATTATATAATTCACTGTTCAATATTAAACGAGTGGAATTCTGAGATTAGTTAAGTAATTTAAAAAATATACTACTACCCTGTTCGATTCGCCTTTTTCGCCAGGTATTCTACCAGTCATTTCTAAAAAAAATATTTGGCTTATGGACAAAACTGTTGTTTTTTCGTATTTATGACAATTTTTATGTACCTTCGACATTCTTAATTTCTCACTGTTATATAAATTTTTAAAGTCACTTACATAAAATTATTTATACAATAAGCTTTCGTATTTAATTTATACAATAATAAATAATATTGTGTTATAATATAAATATATTTAAAATTGGAGCAAGTCGTGGCACAAGAGTAGAAAGTGTGACTATAAAAGCGACTGGTCGTTTGGGTTCGATCATCACTAGAGGAGATGAAATATTTATTTAAATGTGTATTTCCATTTTTCCGCTCTGGTGTCGAGGCAACACGCGGCGTTGAGTTCCGTCACAACACAACACACAATGCCTTCAGACCTACCCACATAACTATGTAGCATTAGTGACTTTTCTTACATTATGGGTTCGATTCCCACTCTTACTTAATTACTTTCATTTCTTAACAAGATAAATAGAAATATCTTAATATGTAGTCCCAAATATAAGGCGGAAGCTGAGGATCGAAGTGTTTAAATACGTGTAAGGCTATTTATATATATATATATATATATATATATATATATATATATATATATATATATATATATATATATATATATATATATATATATATATATATATATATATATATATATATTGCAATTATCTTAACATTAAACATTTGTTTATAAAGTTAAATTTAAATTATTTCAAGATATTCATATTATTTTGACTGTAAAGTTTTTCAATTACAGTTGTTGCAGGTCGAATGAATGCGGAGCTGAAATCTGTCTCCATTAAAATTAGCATAAATAAACTGTAAATTATTTCGTGAGTTGCAACCATTTGCTCTTCTGGTTTATTTTTTTATTATATTAATCAAATATATTTTTACTTTTTTTTATAATGTTTACAGTAAGTTTAATGAGTGCGATAATTTCGAATTCAAATCTCGTGTAAATCAATAGTAACTAATCTATAATATCGATAACGTGAGTGTACAATTAGGGAATGCATTATTTTGTTTGCACTTTAGTAACAGGACAAATCGCAGCGTTGAGTTCTGCCAATGAACATGCGATATCTCCAAAATTGAGTGGAAAGTGGGAACGGAGTGTCTTGACACTAGATTCTGTCTGCCTATCCTGCAGTATGGGGGGCTATATACATCGTGAAATTGAAAATAAATAAAATCGGGACTCGTAACTACGCTAGTATAGTGACAAAGTAGGATTCCATCTCTATATTAAAAAAAAATCTGTGCTTCAATTGCTTATACAAACTTATGGCTATCAATTTCGTTTATGCCTTTTTGTAAGCACAGTTGGCTACTACAAACACGTATAAAATATAATGAATAATCCCAAATAAAGTAAATGAAATTTCAATCTTCCATTAACTCTACGGTGGAATTAATTTTAAATGGATGAGGATTAAGTAGTATTATCGGTTGCCGGGTAAACCTCGTTTTTACTGGAAATTATGTAATAATTGAGATAGGCGCGGTTTTTGATAAGCCACATGTTGGTTCCGCTGTCAGCTTTGCTTTGTTTTTCCCATTTTTATTGTGTAGTTCGAGATAATCAAATGGTATAATAACTTAGGAACCATTTAGAAATATTGTATGTTAGATAAACATTTGAAGTTATAATACTTATACAACCGACCAGGTCGGTTTCCAGGAGGCGCGGGTTCGAGTTCCGTTACGTTCAAATTTTTATACGTTTTCTAAATAAGTATTTTTCTTCACTAAGTGTGGATTAACACTTTAAAAATGTTTAAAATATTTGAAATTATGTCTCTTACATAGGGCGTCCTCAGTGTTTTACTAGTTTAGTCGGTCTTAAGCTTCCTATGGCCTTTGCCTTTTTTTTCTGTAACGACGATCCGCCTCCAGGTCTGTTTAGAGCGGCCTAACTCGTTTTCTTTGGCGATTATAATCTAGGGCTTGGGCTACTGACTTACTACTACTGACGTATTTTGTTTATCCAGTTAAAATTTTATTGTATCATGTTAGCATAAGTTACTTATAGTGTAGTAATAGGTGTCACTGTAATTACGAGTACGTCATTTGATATTGTTTCCATTAACGATTGTATTAAGTGGCGGTAGTGTGCTGCGTCTTTTCCGGTGGATTTCCAATATAAGCACAAACGACACGGCACTCGTGTTCATTACGTTCTAAGATATTGTCAAGACAACTTGTCATTACAATTCATATTTCAATATTGTGACTACGAGAGTATATGTGTATATAACAAGTGTAAATAAATTTCTTGTAAAAGCTGGATTTTGTTTCTGATTTGTTGGTTCGCCTAACAGTTCAGAAGCGGGATTACGAAAGGATATACAAAATTTCCTGCCACGCTCATAAAGTGTAAGTAGACCATATATATATTCTTTTTTTTCGTTTCTCTCATTTTTCTTACTCCTTAAAGATTAGCTGAATAATTTGTATGTAAATTGAGTTCTCTATAATTTTTAATTTTACTTTTACTGAATATAAGCAGAGTGTTGCTATTCTAATTATAGTTTTTAGTTACTCTTATTTCTTTTACATCAAACAAACAACAAACGGATAAATGAAAGATCTTCAATAGATTTAATAAATAGTTTTAACAGTTAAAGTTTACTGATGACGATACATAGAAATCTTGTACTTCGAACTTTTCGTTGTGTGGTGATTGATAACCTTTATAACAGCCAGAGTGGTTTTTTTTCATGAAGGGAATTATTGGATAAATTTGGAAGGTTGGATAATTTGAGAATACACTGGATGATGTGCATACCTAAACATTTTCCATTTTATAGTACTTACGTAACGTTTCAGTTTTGAGGGTAGTTGATAAATTTAGAATTTGAGATTGTTTAAGATATACTTTAAAAGAAGTATACAATTGCTTATAGCATCTACGTTGGTAGACGTGATCGATAGGATATTAGTTCTTCCAATAGAGTATTTACTTATACGGGTGATCATTTAAAGATATTTGACACCATGATATTTCACACGTTTAAAGATATATGACATTCATTGGTCATGAATAATTTCAGTTATCAAGACTTTCTGGAATACTTATTTTGAAATATTTATAATGGGTATATTCAAATTTATTTATTACATATTTGGAATATTTCTTTCGTTGTTTTTGTCATTCTTTGGAAAGCTTTTACATCGTATAGAGGATATTGTATTTCGCTATCTATTGGTTAACTATAAATGATATTAGAATTGTTTTTGTGATGACAATAATATTAGTGAAGTAACTATTTTGTTGTCTTAAAAACGTCAATATGATTTTGTTTTATCATCATGCGGAATTGTTCTACATATAATCTTTATGTGTAGTATGTTTAGAATTAATGAATTATCTGAATTGAAATTTGTAAAGATTTTCATTGGTTTTTACTTCCGGCTTTGTCACTTTATTGAGAACTGTCGTCTTGTCGTTTCCTATTTCTGTAAGAGTTATTCTCGTAATGTAATAGTCTCTTTTTGAATGTATTATTTTTGAATTAAATTGTTCTATGGTATACGAATTTATTAACACGTATAATAGACACAAACATAGAAAATATATTCGTAATAGCTATGGGATCTAATATTCCAATGGAATTAAAGTACATGTGTTCTTATCTCAATTTATTAGTATCTCATTTTATTTGTGTTATGACATATGGTAAAAATTTCTTTCTTTTACGGGATAAATATATTGTGATTTGATAATTATTCCTGGTTTTGGATAATTGTTGTTAATGTAGATATTAGTGTAATTCTCTTTATCCCGTGAGGACCAGCCAGCTTAGGGAACTTTGGTGGCATTCATTATTTGTTCAATTGACTTTCTTTTCCGTTTGCTATTTGTTTGTTGTCAACATGATATCAAAGTATTGGCCCTGTTTCACGTAATTGTAGACAAATCTAGATTTTATTTGTTTATTGGTCCATTGTTGTCGATTGAGTGTTTTGATTTGTAATTTTATCTGGAGCGTTAATATTCTTGGTTATTATTATTTTATAACGATTGAAAGTCGTGTAATTGTAAAGATATAATATCATTTATATGCATTTATGGCCAGATTATACAGTGTCGGTTAACTTATTAATTTTTATGAATTTCGAATGTCAAAGTTATTTGAATAGATTTTCAAATTCATAAATTTGAAGGAATTTTATGTTAATGTAATTAGGTTGATAAAAAAGTTATTATGATGTGTGCAAGTCTAAGCTTACATTGTTTGAGTTTCAGGAACATGGAAAATAATATTGCCCGAGGATAGGGCTTGAGAATTGAATGATGCCCGAGGATAGGGCTTGAGATTGAATGATGCCCGAGGATAGGGCTTGAGAATGAATGATGCCCGAGGATAGGGTTTGGGATGATGATGCCCGAGGATAGGGTTTATGGGGCGGATGGTGCCCGAGGATAGGGTTTGGGGTTGAGTGATGCCCGAGGATAGGGTTTAGGGATGATGATGCCCGAGGAAAGGGTTTGAGGATGGATGCCACCCGAGTTAAGCATTCATCCTTCATCATTCGTCCCTCGTCATTCATCCCTCATCATTCGTCCCTCATCATTCGTCCCATATCATTCGTCTTTAATCATTTTAATCTTACCCGAGGTTAAGGGTAATGGATGGATTATACCCGAGGTTAAGGGTGATGGATGGATTATACCCGAGGTTAAGGGTAATGGATGGATTATACCCGAGGTTAAGGGTGATGGATGGATTATATTTCAGGTTAAGGATAATGGATAGATGATACCCGAGGTTAAGGGCAATGGATAGATAACATTTCAGGTTAAAGATAATGGATGGATGTTACCCGTGGTTAATGGTAATGGACGGATAATACCAGAGGTTAAGGGTAATGGATGCAAAATACTCGAGTTTAAGGATAAAGGGAGCTTAAGAATCAGGTTAGTGAAGTCATTTTTGAGCTCATTAAAAAAATGAATAAAAATTGATTGATTTTTCGAAATTTGAATTGATATTAAAGTATTTCTTTTAAATTGTTGTAATTGACCGGAATGGAATAAATTCATAGCGAGTCGTTCCCAAACGACGAGAATTGAGTATATTCATTTTAACAAATATGTTAGTATAAATGTGTTTACGATGAGACACGAAGCAAAATTCTTATAAAATAAAATTTTTAAATCTGTGTGAAATAGTGGCTATTGGTTGGTAAATGGTGAAAATGATCACGCTCACGCATTGCTACACAATAGATACAAATAGAGACATACGTAGGTAGGTAGGAAGGTAGGTAGGTACAGTAGCTTAAGTTATGAATCCTAAAAAAATGTTTGAAATATTTTTGATCTGAAAAAAAAAAACATATATATAAAGGGGAAAATAATGATAATGGTAACTACAAAAAAAATGCAATGTATAGCTGAATGAAGTGAATCGAATTTAAATTATTATTTTTATTTTTATTTTAGTAGCAAAATTACAAAAAAAATGTCTAGTGAATCTATGATGTAAATCTTACCATTGGCTCAGAAATATATTTAGATTTATTTTGGCTGAGAAGAGCCGACAAAATACTCAAGAAAACAGTATTTGAAGATAAAATTTACAATAAAAGTACAACAATCGTTACTTTCCAGTCTTAACATCGACATCCTTAAGTCCATATATTAATATCGTTATAGTAATATAGGATACAAGCTTTGCCTAGTAATTGAAAATTGGCTGTGGAATTTTATAATGCATACGAACATGGAAAATGATGCAAATTTAGTATAACTTATGCCTATCTGTCAACTTGTTGTTATTTGTTTGTTTTTGTATATTATCAATTTCTTGTTTACTACAAGTAGACTTTCAAAATATTAGATTACGCGTACAGCTGACATTTGTTGAGGAAAGTAGAAGTAAACCTTAAAATAATCTGAATTAAAAAAAAAAATAACAAAAAAAACCATTCGAATTCGACACGATTTTGCCCACCAACCCCCTTATGTTGATTCAGAAGACGAATTTTCCGCAGATTTAGTGTATTGTTGATCGGGATGTATCATATTAATTTTAGCTAGATATTTCCATGTCTTCTTTAGATAATTAGTCCTGAGAGACAGACAGACAGACGTACGTAAGGACAGGATTTAATGCATAAGCGTTCGTAGATATTAAGCACTTATTATTTTTTACATGAGACTGGCAACGGCTGTACGTAAGAGCTGATGGTCAATCTTCGCGGCAAATCATTGAAGAGACCTTTGTCCAGTAATGGACGAGGACAGGCTAATAATCATGGTTGTGTTGAGGATCATGGTTATGAGGATCATGGTTATGAGGATCATGGTTATGAAGATCATGGTTATGAGGATCATGGTTATGATATGGATCGTGGTGATGATGAGGATCATGGTCATGATGAGGATCATGGTCATGATGAGGATCATGGTCATGATGAGGATCATTGTGATGATGAGGATCATTGTGATGATGAGGATCATTGTGATGATGAGGATCATTGTGATGATGAGGATCATTGTGATGATGAGGATCATTGTGATGATGAGGATCATTGTGATGATGAGGATCATGGTGAGGATGGAGATTATGGGGGTGAAGATGGCAGTCATTATGGTTGTGATAATGTGGTTTGAATATGGGAGTAATGAGACGAGCGGTGTCACGTTCTGTTTATTGTATTTGACTGATCATGGCTACAAACAAATTGTGTGTTGAATATTTTTTCAAATGAGCTGCTTTTATATGTAAGATTTGTACAATGTATAAAGTAAACGTGTGTCATTAATTATTAGCTGTTGAGAATAACCTTGATAATATATATGGGTCTTTAATAGGAAATAGAGTAACTCTATGCGGTCATGTTGGTGCTATTTAGCAGTACTTTTTATATGTTAAGCTTGTAAAGTATATGAAAGTTAATGAATGAGGCCAGTCGTGGCGCAGGGGCACAAAGTGTGACTGTAAAACCGACTGGTTGTGGGTTCGATCTCCACAGGAGATGGAATATTTACTTAAATTTATATTTCCATTTCTTCGCTCTGGTGTTGGTCGAAGCTAAGCGCGGCGTTGAGTTCTGCCACTCGACACGCAATGCCTCTAGAATTCGGCAGAAACTGGGGAACGAAGTGTCTTGAACACTAGGTTCTCTCTGCCTACCCTGCAATGTGTGGGATACAGCGTGTGAAACCGATTTATTTATTTTAAGTTAATGAATCTGCTTAGTTTGCGAATTGAAATGTCATTAATAATAACATGCTCTTTTAATGTGCTGGAGTGGGTGTTCGATATTAGATAGGAATCTTCCATGTAGCGTTGTTAGTGTTGTTTAGCCAAATTCTTGTGAAAAAATAATAATAATATGTAATAATTAAATTATAACATGAATGTATATGGCTATGAATGTATACTGATGGCTCATTGTGTTAATGAGAATTATTGAATTGTATAAATCTACATAATTATATATAATGTAATATACATAATTATATAATTGTTGTATAAATCTAAAATCATAAAACTAAAAATGTATAAATACAAAAAAAAATATTTGCAATGTAAAATATAATTTATAAATATTTTGTATAATCAATTTAATTGTGTAACGAATTCAGTGTAGTTAACATTTACTTTATTTAATTTTAGTTAAGGAATAACAGGACTCTTTTACAAACATCACATGAGTCTAGTTTTATGTAATAATTATTTTGATTTAAAGAAAATTACGAATTAAGAAAATGCATTTCAAATTGTATAATTTACATATTATGACATGTGAATATATCTAATTTAATCGTTTTTGTAAATATCCTCACTTGTGCTAAAATTATAATTTTTATGTAACTGTTGGCACAAAACTAAAGCTATTTAAATTAGGACATTTAAAAATTGTGAACTATTCTTAAATCGCGAAGGGACTCGCGATTAGCAGGGTGGCCGAGCTGTTAGCATAAGTTACTTATAGTGTAGTAATAGGTGTCACTGTAATTACGAGTACGTCATTTGATATTGTTTCCATTAACGATTGTATTAAGTGGCGGTAGTGTGCTGCGTCTTTTCCGGTGGATTTCCAATATAAGCACAAACGACACGGCACTCGTGTTCATTACGTTCTAAGATATTGTCAAGACAACTTGTCATTACAATTCATATTTCAATATTGTGACTACGAGAGTATATGTGTATATAACAAGTGTAAATAAATTTCTTGTAAAAGCTGGATTTTGTTTCTGATTTGTTGGTTCGCCTAACAATCATATGAGAGTATACCATATATTAACATACATTCAAAGTAGGGAGAGAAAAATGTCAAATGTCACTTATTTTTCTATTTTTTTGTTAAATGACAAAATTATATAATAAGAATAACAAAAAATATTACTAAGGTGGTCAGACCTTTTAAGGTTACACATAAAATGAGTAAACATGTATGTTTTCATCCCAATAGTGTTCGCCTTGGCACAGTGGTACAGCTTACGACTGTAATCACGATAGCTGTTGGTTCGATCGTCAAACGTGTGATAAATTATTTTGCTTATCGCATTGGTGAAATAAAGCTTGACGTCGAGCAAAGCTAATTAAAATGATAAAACTTGAGCAAAATGTAAGAACAAAGCGTAATTATATATACATTTGTTATATTAGTTAAGTAGTCTTTTAAACTTCTGGACAGCAATTTTCATAAAACTCCACAGGATTGTTTTGGAACTTTCAGCGAATTTTCAAGATCAAATATGATAATATGAGACAATCTTCAAGTTTCTTTGTAAAAAAGTAATAAGATAACGATATAATATTTTTTAAGTACTTATTATCTAATGTAATGTATTTATTACATAAGTATGTTATATTATGTATCATGTGACTACTGAATTAAAATTATTACATTAATGTAGGAACGGATTACTATTAATAATTAAGTATATTGGTATAGTAGGCTATCCTTCATAAATACTTAATTTAAAACGTATTTTACTAATAATAAAGGCTGTTGTGGCACAGAGGCACTACGTCTGATTGTAAATACGACAATTGTGGGTTTGATTTCCACTCGAGGAAATGATTTTTTTTCATTTCATCGCTGTGATAATAAGACAAAGCACGGCGTTGATTTCTTCCAATTAACACAAAATATCTTTTTACCAACCCTGCTATGAGCGATACAGTATGAAGATATACAAATGAACTATTGTAGACCATATTCACTTTTTACAAAAATATCTTTACAATGTTTATCTTAGAAATTAAACCATTTGAGATTATAATTTTTAACTATTTAGTTTAATATATTTTTGACAACCCGACGGTCACGGGTAGACTGAGGTGGCATTCATCTTTCAGTTGACATAATTATTATATCAAACTACCGCCAAGGTGTTCAGGTACTGCCCAGGATTCTTGCAGAATGAGCTGACTGTATCTTGCCATCTAAATGGTCTTATAGTTAAAATTTCCAAGCTATCTCTTATATTATTGATTATCACAAGATTAACGCTTCTTATCTAAAGACTACTTGTCGTCAAGTTCATCTGTGTAAGTGCGAGTAACACACGTCCCGACTCGGTCCTTGCAGTATAGAGCGCCGCCTTTGTCGGCTTATAGATCTCAAGAGCATTAATAAAGATAAGCCGTATTAATATATTTCGTAGCTCGTTTACATTATATCACATGATGTTGAAATTTAATTTGAATACTTAATATATAGGAGAAGTCAGCGTATGAAGTAATTATTCTACTTTACAATTTCGAGATTGTTTTTCTTGTTTGAGGACTACACGTGGAGTTAGGTTTACAATAGTTGACTCTTTTATTCGATCCTCAGTTATAACAATATTTCCGAGACATTGCATGATTAGTGGCGGAACTCAACGCTGTGAATTATCCAGAGCGGGTGAAAAAGTAATTTAAATATATTTAGACACTCTAGTTACAGTAAACATAAATTAACCAATTGGGACCCAAATTGGTAACAACATTTTATTTCAAACATACCGAAACTACCAAAACAAACATCCATTTCTTAAGACAGCACCCCTCAATTAACCTTACTTCATTATTCACTGATCGTATATAATGAATATAAACTGGCTACCGAATCTCAACGGGACGGATTACAGTTGCTCAGCTTTGAATAAAATATAATGAAGTGAATCTCATCGTCCTCTGAAAAGACGCCGTGTAAAGTAATTTACGTTCAAGGTGATTTTTATCTTCGCGTTTTGTAAAGGATTCTTGGTTTTTTGCAAGTTTATTTGAGCACTGTACACTTCTATGGATGCTCGCGAATAGAGAGTATGAATATTGCGAGTTTTTATAAGATTTTTTTTAATTTTAAGTGTTTCTTGTATCATTTTGTTCTGTAAAAAGTTAGTTGTAATGGATATAGTGATGAAATATACAAATACATTCAATATTATGATATTGGTCAAAGATAATTTTGATCTACATGTGTAAGGGACACATAAATTGCCTTTATAAGAAATTTTATCCTAAAAGATCGTGCCTTTATAGGTTTTGTTGATTTCTTCGCTCTGGTGTCGAGGTTAATTCGGCAGAAAGTGGGGAACGGAGTGTCTTAACACTAGGTTCCCTCTGCTTACCCTGCTGTGTGCGGGATACAGCGTGAAGCTGATTTTTTTTAACTATATCATTTATGTGTATTGCCATGCATATTTTATTTTATCTATTTATTTATTTCTAACTTATATCCAAGATACATATTGTTACAGTATGTATTATGATGTCATTATTCCTTTAGTTATACAGAACCCTATAAAATAAAAAGTATTAAAGTAAATGAATGCAAGTTGGCAAAGAAAATAATTTATTCGAGCATCGCTCTCAAATCTTCTTAAAGTACTGAGAGATCTAATTTTTTTCAACGAGACTAATCGTAGGCCTTGGGCTGAATGCAGACTAATGTACCAGCTTTGGATTTATTTAAATTGCGGAGTTAACTTTCCATTTGGGCAGTCGAAGATTGTGTAAAAAAGAATAGAGCAGTAGAGCGGAGCTTTTGTAATCTGTCTGTTTTCATTTTTGTTTTTCATTCATTCGTAAGCCGGAGTGAAAAAGAAATGAATAGATTTTAATATTATAATAAAAAAAATATCTGTCGTGGAAATTAAACCCACAGCCATCCTCAAGCTTACATTATCTGTAAAACTACTTAGATTACTATACTTATATAGATTACTATACTTATATACCTAAATAGTATCAAAAAAGAATAGGTTAAACATAATATACACTATAACAACAACGGTAGCGTAAATGTAAATGAAAATTTCAAAGTGAATCTTTTTACTTCAAGCATATTTTCAAAATTAGCATACATATTGTGATAATACTTTAGAGTGTGATTCCACTAACGAAGTGCTGGGAAAAACGATATCAAAGGCAAAACATATTCTATTGTGAACACTGGCATTATGCATTATTCAGAATAAAAAGGAAAAGTGGCAAAATACGCGCTGAAATATGAAAATGTATTTATAAATCATATATCAATGTTATCGCGTTCAATAGCTTTAATGTCATCATATTACTAGACACATTGAACGCTCTGGTTATTTGAATAGTGTAGGTTCAAATTCCAATAGATAGATAGATATTTCAAAAAATTAGTTTTTAATATGTGGTGATTTCAACGAATGGGTTGAAACCACGCGAATGGGCTACGTGGGTGGTTGGCCTTTATGGTGAGAAGGACTGAAAGAGGCTGGAAACCTCTTATTTTATAAGATTAATAATACGATGATATTAGTAATATTGATATTATGATGATAAAATAAATAAAATAAATCAGCTTCACGCTGTATCCCGCATACAGGAGGGTAGCAGAGGGAACTTAGTGTTAAGACACTCCGTTCCCCACTTTCTGCCGAATTCTGGAGGCATTGCGTGTTGAGTGGCAGAACTCAACGCCGCAATATTATGATGATGTTAAGTTAATAACAATATCCAAATATTCTACTACGATGCGTTCAATGCAATTTCAATTTAACGTTATCAAACAGATTCAGGTAACTCAATCAATTATAAATGTTAGTGTTATCATGCCTCAGTTGTTAAATAACTTATGCTCTATATGTTTTGATAGTTAATTCCAACCCGGATAAGAATATTTATGTATAAAATAGTTTCGCTTCTTCTCTTTATTTTTATTGAGAAGATTCCACTTTCAGCTTACAATATTTGAAATTATACAAATGCACTGATAATATAATTGACCAGTGGGCGCGCGCAGCTTCGCTCGCTTATTTGCACCCTTAGGGGTGAATTCTAAAAAAAAGCACAAAACACGTGTTCAATAAAATATTTTTAACAGTTTGAATTTATTTTTTTATAAAAATCGGTGGCGATTTAAAGTCTTTTCCATATGAACTTTCAACCCCTTATTTGAACCCTTAAGGCGTGAATTGTAAAAAACCATAAAACACGTGTTCAATGAAATATTTTTCAGAGTCTGATTTTCAAATTTTATAAAAATCGGTGCCGATTTAAAAAAAGAACCCATACAAACTTTCAACCCTCATTTCATCCCTTTAAGGTTAAAATTTTTCAAAATCTCTTCTTAGTGGATGTAGATTTATGAAAATAAACATCTGTCCAAATTTCATTTCTAGGCACAGCGGTTAGGGCTCTGCGTGCGTCTTACCTCAGTCAGTCAGGTACAAGTCCTTTTATATATATAGATAAGATAGGTATTCATTGCCTATTTTCGTATCGTGGAGGTGAAAATTATAAACATTTAGGTTTAGTCTTTGTTGTGTTGAATAGGCAACATATTAAAAAATATAGATTTTAAATCTCAAATTATTATATTTGGCAATACAAGTTAGACAGCAGAACATTCGATCTGCACGACAGAGGTTCTGATGATAAAAACATGAAATTTAATTAGAAACAACAAGAAGACATATATAGGTACATCTGCAGTTCGGTGCGATGAATAGACTACAAAACACAAAACTAATTAAGCGCGAAATGGTCGCTTTGTCGAATCCCGCCACAAATTGATTGCTACGAGTATTGCAATTGAATCGCTTCCTATTAATTCAAACAGTTAACGCGGGCGGCTGTTACACCGAACTTATAAATTGTATTTGAAAAAATTATATGTGATTTTTGAGGCTAGTAACAAAGTGTGACTGTAAAATCGACTGGTTGTGGGTTCGATCCCCACACGAGGAAGTGAAATATTTATTTACATTTGTATTTTCATTTTTTCGCTCTAGTGTCGAGGTAAAGCGCGGCGCTATGTTCCGCCACTCAACACGCAATGCCTCCGGAACTCGGCGGAACGTGGGGAACGGAGTGTCTTAACATTAAGTTGCCTCTGCCTATCCTGCTGTGTGCGGGATACAGCGTGAAGTTGTTTTTTTTATTATATATGATTTTTCTTATTGTAGATTTTAAATCTATTTCATTTCACGTTGTATCTCGCATATAGCAGAGTACGTAGAGGAACCTAGTGCTAAGATCCGTTTTCCATTTTACGTCCTTTGGAAATATTGCGTATTGAGTGACGGGATTAAATGCTGCTATTTCTTATAAACAGAGCAAGAAAAAGAAAATTATTAATTTCCTGATAGAAATTGAAGTCACAGTACGTAGTACGTTGTGCAGGCAAATGATGCAACTATTACAAGCGGGTTAAATTCAGATTTTTTTATTTTACTATATAGTTACAAATACATAGTTACAAGATTTTTTTTTATTATTTTTTACATAGCTTCAGGTAACTTCACGTATGTATCCCACACATAGTAGGATAAACAGAAGGAATTAGAAAAAATTGTGATAAGACATTTGCTTTCCCCACTTTTCGCTGAAATCTGGAGTCATTGCGTGCATTGCGGGCAATTTTATTACTAACAATTTGTTAAAATATATGCAAAACTTTCAATAATCTGGTTTTAGGCTTTTAGTCTAGATAATAACATACATAACATAATCTAGGGACTAAAACAATCCATTAGTTTCCATAAATTATTTGAACCGAAAACACTAATCACTTCTAAAACATTTTAATACAAAATTCATCGTATATTTGAATTATTATAATTACATCATGACAATATATCATGGATCAGTGGTACAGTGTGACTGTAAACGTAACGGTTGTTGATTTGTTTCTCGATTGTTTAAAAGAAATATTTAATATTTTCATTTTCTTCTGCTTGCTTTCTCTTTCTGCCTCTCAATATCTTGAAAATTCAGCGGAGAGTAAAATTAAGTGGGGAGCGGAGTGTCTAGACACTAAGGTTCCTCTGCCTATCCTGCTATACCCGGGATACTGCGTGAAGTTATATAAAATGACATAATGGCAAGACGTTAAGCTTTGTTTGCTAGTGATCAGTCTGAGCAGTTTTGGATCCTGTCCAAATACAGTAGTACTTTAAAAGGAATTTTATTTTCAATAAGTCATCTTTTTGGTCGGACGCTAGTCTGTTTGCAATTTTGTAGCTAAGTGATATTTATTATGTGTCGTACGGTAGTATAGGATTACTCACAGTTTTATTTATTTTCTACTTACAATATTGGATTTTTTTAAATTAAATATTTTAAGAGAAAGATTTTATCATATCACACTCATAAATGAATGTTTTTTTTTAATATTTTTTTAGTTCTTGTGGTAAAGACTTATATTATTTACTTATTGTTAAATAAATTTGTTCTCCACTTTTTCGACATTTAGAAAAATTAAATAATAGAACTTGGTGTTTTTTATTAGTACTATACCACTACAGATTTACAATATCACTATAACTTACACTTGGCCCATACCGTTTTTTATCTATTTTTCTTATCATATATGAATATATTAATCACATTATTATTTATACACACAATTTAATCCTCTCAGAAAATATTATTTTTATCAGGAACTTAGTGTTAAGACACTTCATTCTATCACATTTTCAGTTCAATTTTCGAGACATTGCTAATTAAGAGGCGGATTTATACAGTCACTCGCTGCACGAAGACTATACCGTTCATCTAAAAACCTTTTTACTATACAATCTAAATGATTCAATAGCTTAAGCCAATATATGTCCTTATGAAAATAAACGCACGTACCTTATATTTGAATGAAAAAGAATAGACGAGAAAACCTACTAAAACAGTTCGAGCACGTAGGTGGATGAGTGATGGAATAATGTATAAAGAGATTTATGAAGTAACACTGAACCATACAATAGTGAAAATCTTTATCCAGTTTCAGATACTTAACATTTTTGATATAAAAATCAAGAAAGAATGTCTCAAAATGTGGACGTTGTTTATTACGGCAGCGCAAGTCTTTCTCGGGAAAACGTAGATCAGAAATAAATTGTAGTTTTTTTTTAGTTTAATCAAGGGGCAAATGTGCACGAAAATTGAAAACAACGCCACACTATATCTTTTTTGATCCGGAAAATGAAAAAAAAAAATTATAACCTTGAGTATTAATCGAACTCGAAAGCATCATATTTACAGTCTAACGCTAACCCACTGCTTCTCGATGGCTTTAAAGAATATATTGCCTTATAAATATCAATTTGTATATAACATTATTACAATACTAAACTGGTTCATTGTTTAAATTTTTTTTATTGTGTTTTTTTATATTTTGTGTGTATAGGGGAGAGGGGGGCACATTCGAACGATTTTTAAACTTTGTGTCATATCTAACAATCCTACAGTTTTTAACTTATTTACTATTTCACAATGCTTAGTCCAACTATTGTGCCACACAATCGTAGCATCATATGTAGAAAAATATATAAGTTAAAGGTGCAATATCAATTTTAGTAGCAGTAGTCAAATGTTCAAAGCTGCCCCCCTTCCGGGGTAGCTTTGAACATGTATGGGGCAATTTTGAACTATCATCGAATACAATGAAATTAAAAGACTTATCAAACTTTTAAGTAAGTTTATTAATAAACTTAACATTAGAAACGATGGAGATCAAATATCAGTACCATGTTAAGTTAATTTAATAATAAAATTTAATAATATTTTTTAAATAAACAGCTTACTACCCTAATTTGAACTTAGAAAAATTAAAATTAAAGGAAAACATGGATGTAGTACGTGACGTAACCAGCAAGTGAAATGTGAGGAAGTAGTCTACGTAAGAAATAAAAATCAACTTCACGTTTTATCCCGCACCCAGCACGGTAGGCAGAGGGAACCTAGTGTTAAGACACTCCGTTCCCCACTTTCTGCCGAATTCTGAAGGCATTGCGTGTTGAGTGGCAGAACTCAACTAAATAAATATAAATATGTAATAAATTTAAGTAAATATTTCATCTCCTCAAGTGGAGATCGAACCCACAACCAGTCGGTTTTACAGTCACACTTCGTGCCGCTGCGTCATGACTGGCCTCAAGTCTAGTCTTTGTAAGACTTTTGTAAAACTAACGTAGCACTTGTCCTCTTTCTCAGAAAAGAAAAAATATACAAGCTACTTTTTTACTATTCACAGATGATGAGACATTCGCTAAAACGAAGTCTCCAATATTTATTTAGTTGTAGTCTAATTCCATTTCGTAGTCTTCATACGCACAGATTTCAGTATCTTCATTCTCTTCACAGTAAATTGTCACTTCCTCTTCTGATTCCAAATGCATTTTTGAGTCAGTTTCTTCTTCTTTTTCTTTCTAAAGAAAAGTTTAGTATAGTTTTGTTTTTCTTTCACGGTAGTTTTTTACATATAATAATATTCAAAACTGCCTCCTTTATTTTGTTCAAAGCTGCCTCAGTGCTAATAAAAAAATTACAAACGTTTTTTTTCAAGTAAAAGTTTAAAAATTGTAGTAATTTCTAGTTTATTGCATGATATATGAAACATTCTAACTAAAAGAGGAAAAAATAAAACCATATACCTTGAATTGGATCCCTGCGATCCTTACGCGTTTATTTAAAAATGTATAAAATTTTACTCAAAATCAAACAGTCCTCGTAACTCAACAACTGGTTCTCATATATCAGCGGTGACAAGTGACACGTGTGCAGATTAGTGCTGCCACAACTCAAAAAAAATTTATCAAAATTTCTTTTTAAAATAGCTCTGTTAACACATATTTTCAAAGGTGCCCCTGTTCTAAGCTGCCCCCCTCTCCCCTATATAGTATATGTATGTATGTAATATTTATGTATATATCTTAATAAATATATATTTATTTGTTTGTATTTTATATATTTGATATTTTTTTAACTTATGATTACATAGTTATGTAAATATTCCATTTAGTGCACCGCCCACTTTTACACAACGCCAACATCCAAAGGTTGCTTGGAAGAGATCGTTTTAAGCGATAGGGCCTTATTGTACTTTTTTTTTAAATTATTTTTAAGCTTTTGCATTGTTTTCTTTTATTTTTTTTAAGGTGCAATAAAGTATATTTATTATTATTATTTACCTAGGAGTGCACAAAAACCCTACGCTAGTGGGTAGTAGATAAAATACGATACTTGGCGGTGTGACAGTCGGTCCCGAATTCGCGCTACCAGATATCCGTTCAAGCACTAAGTTAGCAACTAAGCTTGTATGTACCCACTGCGGGCTGAGCGCTATAGAAATTATATCGTGTTTTGTGTCGATGGTTTGTCCCTGTTTAGATTTCATTTACGTGATTAATACTATTTTAGTTTTAGTTAGATTTTACTAGAAATTGATATTTCCCTTTTGCTCAATACGTATTTCACGCGTATAGCGGGATAGGTAGGTGGTTATTTTGTATTTTGGTAATCTGCTCCTCATAAGACGGTTACGACGATTCAGAGCGGTGAAATGAAAAATCAAAATCAGCTTCACGCTGTATCCCGCACACAGCAGGGTAGGCAGAGGGAACCTAGTGTTAAGACACTCCGTTCCCCACTTTCTGCCGAATTTTGGAGGCATTGCGTGTTGAGTGGCAGAACTCAACGCCGCGCTTAACCTCGACACCAGAACGAAGAAATGGAAATATAAATTTAAGAAATGAAAAATAATTTAAATAATTATCAATTAATAACATTTGAATTTGGGATAATAAAAAAGGAACTTTAAAAAAATATGGATATGACGTCTAATACAATAAATAAAACTCTTTCAATATTATAATTAAACTGAAAAGCCAATACAAAAACTAGAATATTCCAATATTCTGAACCTTAATAAGATTACCTCTAGATATCGAACCTGCACTAATCGCCTTAGTGCAAGCGCTTGGGGACACTCTTACGACTTAATTATATTTTATCTATGTAAGTAGCGTACCGCCTAAACGGATTTAGTCGGGGTTGCTCACAGCTTTTTGAGGTTGAGTAACGTTGAGTTAAGACGAGAAACCATTTATATAATGGTCGCCTTTTATTTAAAGAGGTAGTGTTAAGACACTCTGTTGTCATTCTTATAGATATTGTGGGCTTATGACTTGATGATTAATTGATAGCGGAAGGAAAGAAAAATAATAACAAAATGGATAATTCCACTTGTGACTATAGAATTTATCGAAACAACAATTTTCTGTTTACGTATAGCAATGAATTTAAAAATCAAATTTAAATTAAGTTTTGCCCACAAATATTTAAAATACTTAATATACACATGTATATACCCTTGTCTGTATTGTATTGTATCCTTAAAAACATTTTAAAAAGTTACGTTTTAATAAGCTCCTTCTCTGAGCTCTTTGTTTCTCAAAATAAACAAAAATGTATAAAAAAATTAACGTAGCGGGACTCGATCCTGCACCGTCTATAAGGCGTGGGTACGTGTCCTGCTTCACTAAAATTTATAAATGCTTTCTCAACAATATTTTTCTTTTCTTAGTGTGGAATAAGACTTTAAAAATGTAAAAAATCAAATGTTATTTTTATTTAATACCATAGTTGTATTCTATGTTACTTTTGTAATATATAAATATGGCTTTCGTGTTTTTCATTTTCATTTATCTCCCAAGAGAGGTCTCTGGTACGTGCTTTTTTCTTCTGTTATTTTAGTAAAAGTGTAATAATAAACAACGATATAGATATATATGTATGTATATCTATATTATAAAATAATATGTAAAGGTTTACGTGTGCTAAACTGTACAAAGTATTTTGAAATATTATACAAATATAATATTATTGAAATATTATTATTTTATAAATATTATTTCCTTTTTTGATATTGAGGCCAGTCGTGGTGCAGGGGCACAAAGTGTGACTGTAAATGGACTGGTTGTGGGTTCGATCCCCACTCGAGGAGATGAAATATTTATATATGCTCCGCTCTGCGCGCGGCGTTGGGTTCTGCCACTCAACACGTAATGCCTCCAGAATTCGGCAGAAAGTGGGGAACGGAGTGTCTTAACTCTAGGTTCCCTCTGTCTACCCTGCTGTGTGCGGGATACAGCGTGATTAAAACAAAACTGGACAAGCGCGTATCGGGTTCCGTACAAAAATTGGAGATCTCAGCTTTTTCTGAAATCCAGGCTTAGCTTAGCCCTTTCATCTGATATCTCACTTGAACTAGCGGCTTTAATGCCAAACTTTGTCCCTTTTTAAGGGTTTTGTTTTTTATGATATAATTACAACAGTACAAGTGCTTTCAGATTTTTTTTCTAAACTAGTAATACCTGTAGATGCTAGATGACAAATTATATAATTCTAGGTTAACCCGAAGTACCCTCTTAATTTTGATTCCCTTTATAGTGTCGATTTTTTTTTGTTATATAAGCCGCCATACCTTTGTAGAAATATATATATTTTTTTCAAGAAATCAGGGGCGTTGGTGTCAGTATATGTTTTAAATTTCAACTCAATATATCCAAGCGTTCCTGAGATAAAGGCTCGGATAACTAAGTGATCTTATAAGGGTTCCTTTGTCCTTCAAAGGTACGGAATCCTAAAATTCATATATATATATATATATATATCCTTATTCTTACAAATTCATTTATTAGAAGAAATAAATATTTTTTAATTTTCTCGTTCTGGTAGCAAGAGAAGGCTTGGAGTTCCCCCACTCAACACCTAATACCTCATAATTTCGTGGTCCGTGGGGAAAGGGCTCTCTCGATATTAAGTTCTTTATCTCTCCTGCTGTATGCGGGATACGGCGTGAAGCTAAAAAATACTTAAATATACATAAATATTGTTAAAATGTACACTATTAAGTAAGCGCATGTCGAAGTGCCGTCTAACTTTCGGAGTATCTTAAATTTTCTCAAGCGCTAAACGCTTACATCCTATCATATAGGCATAAATAAGTAGCTTCAGACTTCAGTTACTTGATGTTTGTGTATGAAGTTAAAGTATAAACATAAATTTATGGAAAATATATTCAGCACAGGCACAGTATCTGACTTTAAGCTTGACGGTTGTGGGTTCGATTCCTAGTCGATTTATTTTCTCTGGCAACAGTACAAAGCACGGCGTTGAATACAGTAATGTCTTAAAACGTGTAAAGTAAAAAAAGGGTAGAAAGCGGAAACCGAAGTATATCTCTAGATTCTCCATATTTATCTCACCATATGCAAGAGCAGCAAAGAAAAAAGGATATATTATAACTTATAAGTATGAAAATGTAAATATACATTTTGAAGAATCCTTCATATCAAAATACAAAAAATCTAAAACCAATATAAATCAGTCATCCATATGTATACATAAAAAATCTAAACAAAAATGAACCTTATTCCAGAAACACAAAGTAAATTTTACATTACCCGTCAAAATTAGAATAACTGATAAGCTTTTAGAACGAGACAACGCTATACAAACGTAAGAGATAGCCGTATGCACATGCGTAGTAGATACGTAAAAGAACGTATAACGATATTTCATTGCCAAGATCGTCGGTCCCATGGTGTAATGGTTAGCACTTTGGACTCTGAATCCAACGATCCGAGTTCAAATCTCGGTGGGACCTTCAAAATTTCTTTCATAGAGTTTTTTTTGCTTCACAGCTTTTGCCGTAACCCGTGTATTTAAGATGGGGGAAGTTAAGCTTGTGTCAGGAACTGTAGACACTTTGTTTCTCGGTTTTCGTCTGAATTAGTGATACCAATGTATCTATTATTCCCCATTATTCATGCTATATAGCATTATTACTACGCTTCGCTTCATTTTTTTTTTAACTTTAAAAATATTATATTATAATAGCTTATATTTATGAGATTTTTTGCAAGAGATTAGTTGTATTACATATATCTATAATAGATATATACTACGTATGTACTACTTCGACAAAGGGTTTTTAAAGGTTATTTTTTTATCCATTTTAAACTAGAGTAGGTTTACAACTAATTTTTGATATTGTTATTCTTTTACTTACTATTAAATTTTGAAAAAAAAAATTGGTTGTTAATACTAAGTAGGTGTGCATAATTAATTATACAGTAGGATTTTAGTAGATATGTACACATATATGAAAACCTTACGTAAAATACGATTTCCACTGTCTGTCCAATTATCTCATACTCAGTTAATGTATTTGGAGTGGCGGAATTCTACTTTGCTCTTGATTTTCACGTTCTAGAACGTGAAAATCAAATTAATTCACCCCATAAGTCGAAGTTAAGTGGGAATAGAACCCACACCCACTTCACACACATCGTTTACAGTCAGACGCCTCAGTCAATCTCAATAATTTGTAAGATATATTAGTCTGTAAAAATATAAAGCCTTAGAAAATTCGTTCGCAGTTCCAAGTTATATCCAATATTTCAGACGTCAGATGGTATTGGAGGTAATTACGCAAATGCTCCAGATCAGAAGTATTGAAAAATAGATTTTAAAATAGTAAGCACTTGAAAGTAAGGTACGGTTTTAGTTCTAACGACTTATTTTGTTGATAAAATTTTCTTTTATAGTTTTTTAATTGATTAATTAATTAAATGTTTAATTCATTGCGCTATATATATATATGAATAGAGGTTAGTTAGGTTTTGAAATAATATTTATATAAAAAAAATGTTATTTAGTATAGTAAAATATAATTTTATTTTCTATTATCTGGCTTAAAATTATATATTTTTTCTATGGTCGTTTTATAAAAAAACAATCTATGTGTGATGTAATATTCCACATTTTTTACTTTACATTTAAATAGAAAAATCACTTGAATATTACAATATTTTAAAATAATAAAACCGTCTGTAAACAAACAGTAAAGTAGAGAAGTAGTAGGTGTTTTTCCTACGTTTTGAAAAAAATCCTAGATTTCCTTTTTTTTATTCTACAACTATACATCGAAGCTTTACCATTGACAACATAATTATTTTCGGTAAAATAAAAAAATGTATATATTTTACAATACGTACAAAACCACCTGAAATCCACCCATACCTTTAACACAGCGATTTAGTTAGCTACGGAGGAAGAATAGGTACCGTCCTTTGCATTTTTATTGGACATTTTCTCGCATTCAGATCCAAGATTTGAATAAATACTGTTTCAAGGTAGAATATCTTCGCACTCCTTATCTTCTACCTACGTAATATTAACATTCATTTTATTGAAGTTCCCAGTGTATGGATGGAGTGCTGTGTAAATTTTTATTTTATAACAATTGAGATCTATATATGTATGTTTCTGTATGTATGTGCTGTATGTGTGCTTTTTTTGAAATAGGAAGTTTTGTGTGAGTATTTTTTTATAATTTACATAACAGTGTGAAATCATATACCTATTAGGAATTACTAATTACAAAAATACTTTCTTTTTCAGATTTTTTTATTATCAGCTTCACGTTGTATCTCGCACACAGCAGGGTAGGGAACTTAGTGTTAAGACACTTCGTTCCCCACTTTCCACCAGGTTCTGGAGGCATAGTTCTGGAGCTAGGAGTTTGGGGGAACTCAACGCCGCGCTTTGCCTCGACACCAGAGCGAAGAAGAGAAAATATAAATGTAAATAAATATTTCATTTCCTCTAGAGGGGATCGAAAATACAATCAGTCGATTTTACAGTCACACTTTGTCTCTTTTATAGGACAGACTTTTTTATAGGACTGAGTAATTGAAAAGATTGTTATCTTAGAACTCTACTTACAACTAAATTTAAATTTTAGCGTTGTCAAATTAGGCAAATAAAAGCCCGATCTCACAATTATTATTACAATAAATAAATGATATTGTTGTTCAGTTTAATTGTTTTTAGTGAAAGCTGCCCTGATTGAAGGTGGCTGCGCAGATCTGATTTTAAGGATTTTTCGTACTATAGATTTTTTTTTCACGGGTGATCTATGCGCCAAAGCTCAAAATCTAACTTCAGGGTGGCCACGACTCGTCAACCGTACTGTATAACGATACATTTATATGTAGGTACCTAGACTAGATCATCTCTATCTTATAAAAGTTGACAACTATAAAAAATCCACTTTAATTGGCTTTTAACTCTACATTAAAATAACAATAAAGAACAAAGGTGAACTACTAAGAAACAAAACAAACTAACTTAAATATTTTAAGTACAAAAGCTTAAAAAAATAAAAGACAACTCAAGTAATAACCTAAGCGACGCTTATCCCGAGAGCACTCTCAGTCAAAGAAAGGCATTATATTCGCAATCAGTTTTAAATGGGAATAAGAAAATGTATAATTGCCCCGGATTGGGAGTTAATGGAAGTATTAATTATTATACAATTTTACAAAGAATTTTATTTTTAAGTTTTAGCTGGAAATTGAAGTTTTTAAATATATATATTTTTTCTTGTTTTAAAATTAAATAAATTATTATTCTATTAATTGGAGGCCGTCGCGGTCCAAGTGTACAGCGTGCGACTGTTTACGCGACGGTTGTGGGTTCGATTCCCACTTGGGGGAAGTATTTAATTATTTCATTTCAACGCTCTGGTAACGAGGCGGCGTTAAGTTTCGCTTTCGTTATCCTATTAGACATGAGGCATTCCGTGTTGAGTACAACACGGAATGCCTCATGTCTAATAGGATAATGCCACATTTATCCTATTAGAGAGGAAAATATTTAAAGATATTTATGTTATTTGAACAGCGTCAGACTTTGCCGAAGGGCGGAGAACGATTTGTTTTTACATTAGACACTACCTACCTTGCTATATGAAAAAACAGTCAAGCACAAAACAAAGTAAAATTATATTTTCGACCACACAAAATTTAGTTTAATCAAAAAAAAAAGCATAAATATAAACAATAAAAAAAAAAACTAAACAATTTTCAAATAAATCGTTCCCAATTGTCACCTTCAAAGGTATTGACACTCTACAGATTTTGAGGACTCTCCAGCTTTTTCAATAACCCCCGGGGTCCATAAATTAAGGCGAGTGTTCTCAAAAAAGTCAATTTCCAACTTCATCTCAATGATTAAGGTGTTGAATGAATATTTTAGATCTTATCAAGTACAGTTTGGGATAATTAAAAGATTTTTTTTGACGTTTACCTAATGAATTATTTCATGAATTTTGCGTTCATGAATTTTGCGTTGCGAGTTTGGTGTTTTGTTTCTGGAGAAATTTTGGACTAAATTCTGAGTGTAAACTCGAAGACTGTAGGTTCGATTCCCACTGTCCCACTCGGAGGAGTGATTTTTTTTATTGTTTCCTTGCTCTGGTAAACAATAAAAAAATCTGGTACAACATAAAGTTTGGCGCTAAGCTCTGCTACTTAACTCGCTATGACTCAAATTTGGCAGTGCTTGGGAAACGGAGTACCTTTCAACTAAATTATCTCAGATATCCCATCATGATATATTCAGAATATGGCAGCGAGAAGCTATAAAAAATCTTTATTATACTTTCCCTTTGCCCCGAAACTCAATTTCATCATTAAGCACGCAATGTCATCATGAAACCGCTCGGAAAGCGGAGAACGGAATGTCTTGACACTATTTTCTCTCTGCCTGTGAACAAACACCGTGTAGTGAAATTCTGTGTCTTTTACTATCAAGATCACACCCTGCAAATTCGGTAATAATAAGTATTAAAATGATAAAATTTTGCAATATTTTTCTACATGCAGTAACATTCTTTATATGAAGACTGATATAATATATCTAAGACTGACATATTATATGTATGAATTTTAAAAAAAAATATTGTAAAAAAACCTAACTATATAAGTAAAACAAATCACAGCACTTAGTATATAAATAAATTAATAAGAAAACAATTTGCGGAAATAAACAATCTCCTCAAATGCTTCGGAGAGTGGAAAAAACACTTGAAGAGCGCTTAAAGCTTTAAATGTTCTTTCGGTTAAACGAAAGTATTGGTTCGCTATAATGAGATCCTTTTTATTTAAGCAATGAATTATATTAAAATCTTAAAAAAAGATGTATGTAAGACCATTGTGGTACATTTGCAATGGTTATGGGTTCATTTCCCACTCAGGGGAATGTTTTTAAACATTCCCCTGACATTTATTATTGTGTTTTCTTTAAAACTTTAATATTTTACAGCGCGATAGGCAGTGAGAACCTAGTGTTAAGGACACGCCTTTTCACTTTTTTCGCCGAATTCTGGAGGCATTTAGAAATATTTTTAATTAATAAATATGTATTGTGGGTATGTAGCGTTGCGTTGTGTTCTGCCATTGCGCACGCAATGTCTCGGAAATTCGGCGGAAAGTGGGAAACCGAGTGATTTAACATTAGTTCTCTCTGCCTACTTTGCTATTCGGAATACAGTGTAAAGCTAAAAAAAAATATTATGTTCAAAATAGAATTTAATTAAACGAACCGCAAATGAAAAGGCTAAAAAGTTTAAACATCTATCTTGTAAAGGTATTAGAAAAATAAAAAAAAACTGCTTCACGCTGTATCCCGTATATATCAAGGTAGGGTAGGGAACCTAATGATAAGACACTCCGTTTCCCTCTTTCCGCCGAATTTTTCATTCCGAGGCATTGCGTGTTGAGTGGCGAAGTGCAATGCAATGAGTGGGGATCGAATCAACAACCGTCGCTTTACAGTCACACCCTTGTGCGCCTGTGCCACGACGGTATGAATAATTTTATAATATTTCCACTTAATTAAAGGAATTGACGTTAAAAATAAATGACAACCATTTTTTCTTTTAATGCTCACCTATAAAAGAATTTGTTAAAAATATCTTTGAAAAATTTCTTCCTACTTTGTTTACAAAGTACTTAAGATGTCTGCTGAAGCATCGGTGCGCTATAATGAGACTATACCCCTTATAAATGATGTTGCTTTTTAATAAAAATATTCAGTACGAAAATGCCAATAAATATCAATTTTTAAAATATTTTATAGAATGATTATATTCATAGTTGGAAAACGATGGATTAAATTCTTTGAAATCTTTATAATTAGATAAATTAATCGTGACTTAGTTACAAAGGATCTCAATATAAGCAAGATGGCTGTGTGTTTGATGCACACTCAAAAGAATGAACTATTTTTATTTCTTTGGTCTAATGCACTAAGTGCAGCGTTTAGTTCCGCCACCAACTTGCAATGTGTTACGCGGGGTTGCGGGCGGCGGTTATCACTTACCATCAGGTGATCCGTACGCTCGTTTGCCTTGTCTTTTTCCATAAAAGAAAAATAGAATTCAGAAAAGTGGAGTACAAAGTATATAACACTAGATTTTCTCTGCTGACCCAGCTACACGTAGAATTTAATGTGAAGCTAAAAAAATCGGTCTTACATATAAATATTACAATTATTACGCATTCGATACTATTACAAGTGATGTAAGTATAACAAATATAACCGGTAAAACTGTATTATATTCGCGTTGCAGTTTTGCCGATCATCTTATACACAATCTGCGTTTGAAATTCACTGTCTAACAATATAAATATGCAACCTAAATGAAGAATAGAACTAGTCCAAAATTCTAGAAGTTATACTTCTAGATTCTTCTTGATAAAAATCAAATCAGCTTCACTCCGTATCCCGCACACAGCAGGGTAGGCAGAGGGAACCTAGTGTTACGACACTCCGTTCCCCACTTTCCGCCGAGTTCTGGAGGCATTGCGTGTTGAGTGGCCGAACTCAGCGCCGCGCTTTGCCTCGACACCAGAGCGAAGAAATGAAAATATAAATGTAAATAGATATTTCACTTCTTCGAGTGGGGATCGAACCAATACCCATTCGATTTTACAGTCACACTTTGTGCCCCTGCGCCACGACTGGCCTCTTCTTCTTGATTATTCTTGATTAAACGTGTCCTGCAGAAAGTACGTGAGCACAAACTAAGCGTGTAAAGTAGACTATTACTAGATTTCATAGCAGTCTACTTTACATCACCAATAAAATGTTAAAAAATATTACAAAAAATCGAAAACACTAGTTACAGAGATAATAAGAACACGTCCACACGATCCGACTTGTAGCGTACAAATGATTATTTGACTTAACGTCGTAGACGTCATGTATGTATTAAATAGGGATGGTTGATTTATTATAGAATTAAGTTTTGATGAATAAACAGCTCTGTTACATATTAATAAAGTTCAATTTCTAAGAATATGTTGTCGCCAAGTGTCCAAAACGCATAGGGCTGAGAGCCTCTTTCGGTTTTTTTATCGGTTAAAAGGAACATAATAATTATTAAAAATGTGTATAATATTCCGGTAACTAGGAAATACCTCTTAGTAGACCACTGCCTGTGAAGAATATTACAGTGCCAATAATATAAAAAAAAATATTCCTAACGAGAAACATAAAAAAAGAAATACAATCATCACAATTATAAATAGAAGGTATCTTCGAAACAATATTTAGGTAAAATATTGTTTTTGGATTTTATTTTAACCGTATAATTTTAATTATTTTCATTTATCGCTTTGGTACCTAGACAAAGCGCGGCGTTAAGTTTTAACATTCAACACGCAATGTGTCAAACATTGGATGCATGGGGAACAGATGGTCTTCACACTATGTTCTCTCTGCTTACTAAAAAAACTCAAACTATGAACTATCATATACAGTGACTTCCCAATCTCACCTGATGGTGATAATTACTAAAAAAACATAACTCAAAGATTTTTTTTATACCTCCTATAACTGGGCAGTTTAAAACAGTTTATTAAGCACACTCCGTTTAACAGCACCTACTGGAATAGCGATAAAATAAAAAAAATAAGTTAAAAATTCCAAATTAATTCACAAATTCATCCAAACCCTTGACTTGGTACATCAAAAGAAAAAAAATAATTAAACAACTTTATCAGAGTAAATAAAGCGTACAAATCTTATCGTAGCTTCGCGAACCGGACAAAAAAAACCTCGTTTACACGTTTACACGACTTTTTAATTGTCTGTCAACACTGGACTGAACGTCAATGGGTCCCACGGCCTTGTAATTGACGTGCAAAAAAAATATACACAAAACATTTTTATCTCGTACATTTGACGTATGACTTATTTCACTAGTAATAAAGTCCAAAATTGTACACGCAAACGCATACGCAATATTTGGCTTTTGTGGTCAACCGTTAAATAACTATGGAGTCTCAGTGAAATATTTCTTGTGGGAATAAAATTTAGGTGGGAATTCCGCATCGGTATATACGCAGACACGTGCCTACCCCACGGTAAAGGGGACGTAAGTACGGTTTAAATTGGGATGGGTGGGAATTATGGTATTTATTATGACATGCTTCATTTTTCCGCACGGTTTATATGTTTGTATTTTAAAAGGACTTGATTATGTAACCGTGGTTCAGTTGTTTGCTTTGCATCTATTATTTTGTATTTAGTACAGAAGTTACGGGTTCAAGTTGCATTTGGCAATTATTTATTAAAATAATACGATAATATTTATATTTAAGATAATTAAAATGAAAATTAAGACCCATTTTTAACGAACGTCAATTTATCCACGTAAATGATACAAAAACAATTTAAAAAAAAGCAGGCAAACCAGTTAAAAATTCTCATAAATATCTCAACACAATACAGTACAGATCACAAAGCCATCCTTAAAATGGCTATAGGTCTTAAAATCCGGAACTCATATAAATTCCGGTCCCATAGTGTAGAATTTTTTGCATTATCAGAGGTCACGCAAGGACGTCATATTCCCATTCCCATGGCATTTGGTTCCTGTGAGAACGTGAGGGAAACGACAGTTTAGATGTTAATGCTGGGCATACAATGAAGTATTATGCTTATCAGTACAATATGAATCATTTTTGAAAACTGCAATATTAGCACAAGATAAAAAATATATAAATAAAATTGGTTTATGTTTAAAATTATAAAATAAAAATATTTTGTAAATATTTTTATATATAAAACAATATAGATATATTATTTATTAGAAGTGTTTTTTGTAGTATTACGCTGTTTTCTGCATATAGCAGATTTTTCAACTTTCCGTCTGATTTTTACGGAACTAGGTTACTAATAGTGAATAGAAAATATTTAATAATTAATTTGAAGTTCAAATTGGAGGAATCAAACCTACAGCCCTCGCATTTACGCACATACACACACACTAACACTTTTGTGCCAATTGTCCGCCAAATTCACGAGGCATTTGGCATACACGCGTATGTAACAACGCCGCAAAAAAGTGAAAAAAAATCAGTTGTAATTTGACTCCAACAGATACGAATATTATAATGCGGTCTTCAATTGTAAAGCATATTATTATATAAAATATTTTTTAAACCATCTGGCATTTTTTAATTGTACCCACTGAAAAAATATAACTCTTTATATTGTAGAAGATATATATACTCTTTATATGTGTAATATAGGTTGCAATATTTCTCTTTTGGCAGGCATGAATTTTTTTTAGTATTTATATATGTAAAAATATGCAAATATAGTATTTATATACTTTGACTATAATAACTAGAACGAAAACTAAACCAATCTATATATAATGTACGGTTAAGTAGTATAACAAAGCTGTACTATAACAACAGAAGCAAAAATTGTATAACTGAATAACACAAAGGTAAGTAAAGTAAGTATCGTAAGTAACTAGTAATAAAAAGAGTAAGTTATACAAAAGTTATTTGATTTGGACTATGGTTACAGTTACATACTCTATACTGTACATCATGTTAACGATTAGTAAAAAAATATTTTTCTTTTCTAAGTGTGCAATAACTCTTTAAAAATTTTAAAAGTTATAATGATTATACGAAATAAGTATCTGTATTCGTGCTTTTTTCTTTTTTATCTGTTTAAAAATTTTTCATATATTTTTTAACAATTTTAAAAGTTTAGGTAACATTTAAATAAATTCAAATTAATATTAATTACTATAATTTAAAATTTTCTATTCAAAAAATAAACGACTTACAAATTATAAATACAGCATAACTAACGAATTAATGCACCATATTATTACAATATTTAAATAAACATAACCGATAAAACCCTAAATAAAAAAAAAAAATAATAACTAGCTTCACGCTGTATCCCGCACACAGCAGGGTAGGCAGAGGGAACCTAGTGTTAAGACACTCCGTTCCCCACTTTCTGCCGAATTCTGGAGGCATTGCGTGTTGAGTGGCAGAATTCAACGCCGCGCTTAACCTCGATACCAGAGCGAAGAAATGGAAATATAAATTTAAGTAAATATTTCATCTCCTCGAGTGGGAATCGAACCCACAACCAGTCGGTTTTGCAGTCACACCTCGTGCCGCTGCGCCACGACCGGCCTCTACTACTACTACTACTAAAACCCTAAATACTTCTTGAAAAAGCCCATTATTAAAAGATTATGACCCCACGCTTTATAAGCACTTAGTGTGACATGCGCCGTGGGGTGTTCCAATCCCACGGTATCATTCACAGGTTGAAAAGTGCACGGGAACTAATTTAATCGCTATGTGAATGAACATTTTGACTTTTGGAGAATATAAAATTATACTTAATTTTGGGTTTAATAAGAATATAATGAAAGGGTAATCGAGATCGTGGTGGTGGTGGGTCATGGCTATGTAAAGTGATGAGTGATGTGAATTCAATTCCCACTCGGGTAATGATATATTTAATATTTTCATTTTCACGCAATACCTCAAGAATGGAAATGTTTAATTAGGAGAGTGTCTTGACACTAGGTTTCTTAGGTTCCCTCTATCTACCCTGCTAAGTATGGGATACAAAATGTAGCTAAAACAAAAACTTACAAAAACTTACAATTTTGCTTGTTCATGCAGCTCATCCCTTGATAGGTGTCGGTGAAAAAAAGGTATTAATTTGTACATTGTACGTACTCGTCACATTTTTTTGGCAATTTGAATTAATTGTCATTGCCTTTTCTACAAATCAAAGATGTTTGAAAAACATAAAAAGGCTTATTCTTCATAAACTATTATATAAAATTGAATGCCCTACCTCCAATAAAGAGCAACAATGACGTAACACCACTACTGTACAATATAAACTCGAATAAAGAAGTGTCAGTTACGATTAAGTAGTATTTTATATGGGTCCTTAAATACGTTAATAGTCAGACGAGACGAGCTGTGGGAACGCAATTTCGTGAGAATTTCGGAATACATCTTATATTCTATTCATGACGTGTAGTTGTAATACTAAAATATAATTTATTTTTATTTATTACGCTTTTAAGCTAGGGTATATTTAACTCTGGGAAATAACTTATAAATAGAACGCATTGGTTGTTGGTCCAATGTCCGCCTAATGTTACGAATTTTGTTTGAAAGCAGAATACGGAGTGCCTTGACATTAAGATATCTCAGTCGATCTTGCTGTGTGCGGGATAAATCGTGAAGTTGAAAAATACAAACAGTATGTACACAAGTTAATTGAAGTTATTGTAGCGGAGTCGCACAGTGTCTGACTGTTAACGTACCGGTTGTGTATTCGATTCCCACTTGAGCAAATAACTTTCGTTTCCTCGCTCTAGCGTTCAAGACAAAGCGTGGCGTTGTGTTCCGCTACTCAACACGCATCAAGATTAGGTTCCTTCTGCCTTAATACCTTGCAATAATATGTGACATAGAGCAGTTGATAAAAAACAAACATAACAGGATGTAAACAATTTTACACTTCCCCTAATTTTGTTAGAGCAGTTAAAAAATCTCACACACTGGTATATATTCCCACGACAATATAATCGCTTGTGGTATAGCTCTAATTTAAATAAAATTTTTTTTTTTGGAAATGATATAGACTGATGATGATGATGATGTTGATGATGATGAGATGACTAGATAACCAAAGTAATGCATATTTTTTATCTTCGGAAAATTTGAACCCGTATATACATACTACTGATTGTATCTTGTACCTATATGGCAGGGTAGGCAAAATGCACCTAGTGTCAAAACACTCCGTTTTAATTTTTCCGCTCGAATTGGATACATTGTATTAAGCGGTGAAATTCAACACAAAATTACATTTTATCTTATTTTTTTTCAGCTTCCTGCTATATCTTACATATAGCAGAATAGGCAAGCAGAAACCTGGAACCTAGTGTTCAGACACTTCCGTTCCCAACCACCGAATTCTCAAAGCATTCCGTGTTGAGAGATGGAACGCAACGCCGCGCTTTGCCTAGTTCGAAGAAATAAGAATATTAAACATTTCATTGCCCCGAGTATGAATCGAACCCCAACCGTGGCAATTAAGATCGCACGCTTATGTCCCTGTGTCATAAGGGCTTCTTATTTTATCTTATCAGAAAGACAAAATTAATAATTAAATTCAATGAAACTTCATCATTGAAATAAATAAGAAAAAAACTCAGTCCAAAATCTTAAACGATTACGTGGGATCGTTTCCAGTTCACATGGTTAAGTTTACAAGGTTAAGGTTGAAGGTCAGAAAGGTAGATTGTGTAAGCGATACGGTCTTTATTATACTAAAGTTAGATGCAACGTGTAGATTCCCCTTATATTTTTACAAATACACGCCTTTTCAACACTTTTAAAGGTTTATCCCACATTAAGAAAAAAAAATTATAAGCGCATAAAAAATTTAACGTAGCGTTTCAAAACCTCTTGGTAACTATGTCCAAATACTCTAATCGCTAAGCCATACGTACTTATCAAGTTACGTCAAAATTCTCATACGCTTGTTGTACCTTATTTGTGATCAAGTCTACCTTTTAAATAATTTTTAATAGGCCATTTTAAGTGATTTATCTCTCTGTATTCCTTATTTAACCACCAAGTAGAGTTATTATAGGTAGAAACTAGAGAAACATCAACCTCATAAGTATTGTTTAAATATTGTTGCAATTGCCCACAACAGTCAAATCAATTAAAAAAACTATAAATTGGTCGAAAATGATTAAACCAATAACTACAACATTTCTCATGGTCCGTAGTTTCTCACAGGATTTTTAATATTCCCACGTTACAATGCCCTGTGAACCAATTTCTAGGGGTTCATATTATTAGGGAGGAAGTGACCTGATGGCTTTATCAGTTCTTCACGATAGTTGAATTTGATAACAAAAAGTTAACAGAGTTTTTGTCGCGTGTCAAGCTGTTTGAGGGGTTGCATTATCTTAGGGTAGAAGAGAATTAATTATTTTCGTGATGATGTCGTCGCGGCGCAGGGGCACAAGTGTACGACTGTAAACACGACGGCTATGGGTTCGATTCCTACTCGTCAAAATTAATTATTTAATATCTTCATTTCTACGCTCGTAAACAACTGAATAACTCAAGAGTCGACTGCATGGTGGTCTAATATTTTAAGATTTGTATCTATCAATTGTTGACTTATAACTAATGAATTGAGAAAAAAATATTCACCTTAAATATAAAAAAAATATATGAGATCCTTTTAAGTTCACTTATTTAACTTTAGAAAGTAAAAAGGTCGACCAGGTAGATGATGTTTGCGACACCGTATATGCAATGTATAATATTTATAGGTACACCTATCTTAGATGTAAAGTACGATTTGATGTAAATTATGAAAATTAACCCTTTTCGCCCATATTTCCTATCTACTTTATTTCATTATTCTGTTCTTCATTTCATGACCAAATAGAGCAATACTAAATAGAAAACAAATATATTATAAAAAGCTTGGATCTGGCTGTCAAAGTATCGACTTACATCGCATGGAATATCCGAGTTACGACAGGCTTGCGGCTTCGCTCGCTTGAATTACAGAACTATTTATGTGAATGTTATATACATTCGGAATTTCATTTTCATGTTCTAATAGCATTATAATTTAAAAAAAAACAATATTTATACATTGGAAAAATCTTTTTTTGTGAATTCAGTAAAAAAAATATTTAGGAACAATTTCGTCGAACAAAATATAGACATAAAGCTTTATTAATGAACCAATTTAAATAGAAAAAACGGTAAATGCTAAGGAAAGTTTATTAAAGTACAATAGTGTATACTGTACTTGAATCGGTTAAGCCGTTTCTGAGATTAGCGTGCACAACAAATAGACAAAAGCTTAATATAAAAAGCATTGTTTTGGGTTCTATTAGATTTATTCATGTTCCCAATAGTAAATTTTTGAATATTTCTCCATGTGCACACAGAGATCAGTTACAATTTTATTATGTTTAATGTAGATGAAGAAATGAATACAATATCTTACAAGCTATAGAATAGTTTGTTTATTCTCATAGGATTTCTTTAAATTCCCACGTAACATTCTGTGAACCAATGGTCTAAGGGTTCATAATATAAGGGAGGAAATAACCTGATGGCTTTATCGGTCTTTCACGATAGTAGTATTCGATAACAAAATGTTAACCGACTTTTTGTCGCGTGTCAAGATACTAGAGGGGTTGTTAAATTTAAGGGTGTTAATTCTCTCTTTCTCTTTTAATTCTTTTCTATTGAATTACATATATGAAATGGCATACAATATAATATCTATAATTATTTATTCTCACGCAAGGATACAAATTCCCATGCGATTTTTAACGGTCTTAACGAATTTAGTTCTTTCTGTGGGAAAGAGTACTCACTGTAGAAACATAATCATCTATATTTAGATTCATGCTGTATACCGCATAAAGCAGGGCACCTGGGAGAGGCGAGGGAACCTGGGAACCTAGTTTTAAGCTCCGTTCTCATTAAGACAATTCCCGCCAAATTCTGAAAGTATTGAGAATAGAGTGGCGGAACTTAACGTCGTTCTTTGCCTCGAGACCAGAGCGAAGGAACAGAGATATAAATTTTAATAAATATTTTATTCGAACCCACAACCAGTCGCGTTTATAGTCATATTTTGTGCCCCTGCGGCACAATTAGCCTTATTAATATATAACCACTTAATAAAACAAAAAAATCCACACCCTAAATTAACAAATAAAAAAACTGCACGAGGTCCTTTTCAGTTCCCGTGGTTTAAAGTTGAAAGGTCAGCCAAGTAGATTGAGTCGTGATCTTAAGTTTTTTTTTTGTTTAATTTTTGAATTGAATTGAACCCACAACCACAGAATTATCAAAATGTTATAGGACAATAAATGGTTTAAAATAAATATATATTTGTTAACAAAAACCTAACTAAGTTTTTGTCACGTATAAAAACATCTTTTTAGCTTCACGCTATATCCCACATTCACCAAGGCGAATAAAGGGAACCCAGTAATGACGTTCTCCGTGCCCTATTTTGACATTTAAGAGGTTGTTTTATCTATGGATTTTTTTGTGTTTAATAATATCAAAAAATATATAAGATATACAAATTAAAATAATATATAAGATAATAAAAAATTGAGTCAACAATTTTTTCACTTAAACTTTTAATTTCTTAAGAACACCAAATCTCCCGTGATTTTTTAACGGTCGTAACGAATTTAGTCCTTCCTGTTAAAAGTATTATGAAGGTATACTCATAGATAAAGCTTAAAAAAAACAACATTTCAATTTAATGTGATTTGAATCGTGCAAAGTCAACCTTGTATCAATATTTAATGCTTCTTCCTAAAATGATTACAATTATGAATTGAAAACTAAAAATATTTTATTATAAAAAAATTGTATATAAAAAATATTTCAATTGATTAGTTATCGAATTCTCTTACGTTCAAATAAAAAAATAAACAAGGCCGAACCAATGAATATTATTTTCATAGAAATTGTATCAAAATATCCAAGTGGACGGCTTTAAAAAGGCTCAGGTTCAAATTCCGATACCTTTTCTACGTGTAGAATAACACTTCAAAAATGTTCAAAAGCCGAAGTAAATTCAATAAACCGCATCACTTCCCATGGTTAGTAGATTCTCACAGGATTTTTTACGTTCCCACGTAACAGAGTCACGTGAACCAAATTCTGGGGTTTACAATGTCGGGCAGGGAGCTAACTCGAGGCTAGTCGTCGCAAGGGCAAAAAGTTATGGGTTCGATCCTCACTCGAGGAAATAAAATATTTATTTACCCTTTTAATTTTTTTTTATTTCTTCGCTCCGGTGGAGAGGCAAAGCGCGGCGTTGAGTTTCGCCACTCAACACTCAATGCTTCCTGAATTCGACGAAAAGTGGGGAACGGGGTGTCTTAACACTAGGTTCCCTTTGTCTATCCTGCTGTGTGCGGGATACAGCGTAAAGCTGAGCTAACTGGTGAATTTAATAGTTCCTCAAGTTAGTTAAATTTGTTAACAATAAAAATTTAAGAGGGGTCGATAGGGTCTTTTTTAAATGGCGTATTCACTTCGAACATTTTTTCACACACAAAGACGAAAATTCACACGCGTGTTATTAACGGTTTTAACGAACTTGGTCGCTCCTGTGGGAAGTTGTCAAATACAATTTCAACGAATAACAGTTAAAAGTGGACGTTTTTTAGTTTCACGCTATATCCCGCATGTTGCAGGGTAAGCGGAGGAAACTTAGTGTCTAACACTCCGTTCCACACTTTCCGACTTATTTTTGAGACATTGCTTATTAAGTCCGCTTTGTCATCTTACCAGAGCGAAGAACTCAAATTAATTATTTCATTCATAATGGACATTATAATTATTATCAGTTGAAAATGGATAAAATAATATCTTGGCTCTATTTTTTCTTTCTCTACAATTTATTTAAAAACAACGACCGATTAGTAACCAGTAAATTCTGCTATCAGGATAAAAAAATAGTAACAAATTTCGAAGATAGGTATATATATAATTTCCTATTGCTACTAGATTCTCATGGTGATTCTTAATATTCCCACTCTACCCTGTAAATCACTTACCAGGGGTTCATAATATAAAGGAACTTAACCGATGAATTTATAAATTCTTCATAATAGTTGGTTTTATTCACAACAAGTTAGTTAACCGACTTTTTGTCGCGTGTCAAAATTTCGGAGGGGTACTTTAATTGTGATATTTGATCTAAGGATCGATTGAGTCGTAAAATGTTTGTATATTAACGGTAGTAGTAACCGTGTAGATATTTAACACATCTTACGGCAATAGTAATGAATTGAAATAGACAAATTAAATGATAATTCATATTGTTTTTTTTATTTCTATTATTATGTTTGATTTGTTATTAAATAATGTTAATTATAAGGATATTAACAAATATTCTTTACATTTAAGGGCAAATTTATAATTGTAATTAAATATAAATTGAAATGGAGAACGGAGTGTCTTACCATTATGTTCTCCCTGCCTACCTTGACAGGTGTAGCAGAAAGTTGAAAAAAAAAATTTTTACAAATTATGTATACATTACATGGTAATAAAATTGACTCAACAGTTTTTTCTCACGCAAGGATAAAACTTCCCACACGTTTTTAACGGCTGTAACGAACTTGATTTTTTTTCTGTGAGAAGACTATGGGAATATACCATACACCTGAGTAGAGACAAGAAACATCACATTTTTTTTATAATTAAGTGCACAGCATACTTGCGCTTTGCGCTATAAGTTATAAATTCCTATTAAAGTTATTAATGTACTAGAGGGCGCGCGCGGCTTCGCCCGCTTATTAGGAGTGAATTCTAAAAAAAATACACGAAACACGTGTTCAATAAAATATTTTTAACAGTCTGAATTTAAGTTTTTATAAAAATCAGTGGCAAATTAAAGATATTTCCATATAAACTTTCAACCCCTTATTTGAACCCTTAGGGGGTGAATTCTTAAAAACCATAAAACACGTGTTCAATAAAATATTTTTAGGAGTCTGAATTTCAAATTTTATGAAAATCGGTACAGATATTTTTTTTTTCCATACAAACTTTCAACTCCTATTTCATCCCTTTAGAGTTAAAATTTTTCAAATTCCCTTCTTAGTGGATCTTGTGAGTCTTACCTCAGTCAGTCAGCACAAGTCCTTTTATATATATAGATAGATAAGTAAAATAGGCAAAGTAGAGCTCGTTCCTCGTTTTTCCTCTTCGAGAGCACGGTATCGAAGGTCACATAAAAAACAAATATACGTAGAAATCATAGCGTTTGTTCTCTAGCTACTAGAAAAAGAGGAAAAACTTGAGTAGGTGCACTTTTTGTATCTATCCGTTACAAAATCAAAAAAAACTAATCAGTTTCACGCTGTATCCCGCACACTGCAGGGTAGGCACAGGGAACCTAGTGTTAAGACACTCCGTTCCCCACTTTCCGCCGAATTCTGAAAGCATTGCATGTAGATTGGCGGAATTCAACGCCGGGTTTTTGCCTTGGGCCCAGAACGAAAAAATGAAAATATAAATGTAAATAAATATTTCATATCCTCGAGTGAGGATCGAACCCACAACCAGTCGATACAGTCACATTTTATAACGCCCCTACCCCACGACTGGCCTCCGTTACAAATAATTTTTAATAACTAAAACACAAATTCCTGTTTTCAGTGTCATAGTTATGTGTGCGATGGTTTTGGACTCTATCACTACTTAACGGAGGGATATTTAAATTTTCATTATAATTCCTCATTCAATATCACGATTGTGTCAAAAGTGTAAAATAAACTTTTAAAAAGGCTTTTTTTTCACGACAACTTATTTTTCCCCGCTCGAGGCATTGTGTTTTGAATGGCAGAGCTCAACCCCGCGCTTTGCCTTGTTACCAGAGCTATTTTCCTAGAGAAGTCACTTGAGTCGGTAGTCTGCTGGTAAATAGAATAGTAATATATAAATATTGCATTGTTTCTGTAAATTAACCTTTAAATATAGACATTCCTTATTCTGTGTTAAATATTATATTTAACTAAAATTCTTACGTGACGAAAGATTGGCATAAAAGATTTATAAAGAACTAGAGGGCGCGCGCGGCTTCGCCCGCTTATTAGGAGTGAATTCTAAAAAAACCACGAAACACGTGTTCAATAAAATATTTTTAACAGTCTGAATTTAAATTTTTATAAAAATCGGTGGCAATTTAAAGATTTTTCCATATAAACTTTCAACCCCTTATTTGAACCCTTAGGGGGTGAATTCTTAAAAACCATGAAACACGTGTTCAATGAAATATTTTTAAGAGTCTGAATTTCAAATTTAATAAAAATCGATACAGATTAAAAAAAAATTCCATACAAACTTTTAACCCCTATTTCATCCCTTTAAGGTTAAAATTTTTCAAATTCCCTTCTTAGTGGATGTCCAGAATATGAAAATAAATATCTGCCCAAATTTCACGTTTCTACCATCAGCCGTTACGGCTCTACGTGCGTCTTACCTCAGTCAGTCAGCACAAGTCCTTTTATATATATAGATAGATTATAGTTATAATAAAATCTATCAATGGCTTAGTTACACAATTATTATTTTTTCTAAATTCCTATGAAATTTATTAAAATATTATAATTACAAAAAAAAATCTATCAAAGGCTTAATTACACATTTATTAATTTTTCTAATAATTTTATTCCTTTTTTTCTATAGTAAAAAACAATTAAGAATATATTTCTAAGTAACATTTATAAAACATATATATGAATAGTAATAATAAATAATAATCATTAACTTAATCTATAATATTACACCATCAGACAGAAATTCCCACGCAAGGGTGGAGATTCCCATACGAATATTTGACATTCACACGGAATACAATGAAACGCTCGAGTGTTGTTAATATAGGTAAACACATTGTTAAAATTGTGGCATATTTTTATAGTCGATGGATTTAGTGACCAAACACTTCGCTTTCTGAACATATGGGTATAAGGTACAAATATTGAAGTTTTAGAATTAGGTACACATTGATAAATTATTTTTTAATTATATAAAAATTGTGCGCTTTTCAAATGTTAGGTTTAAGATTAGTTACTCTAAAATAACATATATTTAGATGTTTATTTCGGATTTATTTACTATCTTAGAAATAGTATATTCTGAAGCAAAATATACTGAAAAATACATTTAAAAAACAAATGATTCCAATAAAATGGCAAAATTACAATACAATATGTATTCAGGTGCCAATACTCATCAATCAATCTATTATAAGTCCCCTAATTCAATCAACAAACACAAATTGTGTCCGAATCTGCAAAATTCCCACAATTTTTCATTCCCACGCGACAGTGGAGCGTCTCGTGTGAAAATAAAAATGCATTCCAGACACGCGTTTACAAAGGCAGTAGACTGTGTTTTGACATGAAGGTATGCTAGACATAAGGATGTAGGCATTACTAATATTTATTTAATTTATAAATAAAATACAGTTTAGAAAAAACTATAAGAAAGTTCATCCTCTTATTAAATACTAACGGCCCCCACGCGGCTTCGCCTGCTTGATTTATCTTGTATTTAGGAAAAGTTGATTAATTATTTTAGTTTTGGTTATATACTGTTGTACAATAAATAAATCAATTGAATCTTTTGGGATCTTATAAGATTTTGATTTAGATTTATTAAAAAAATTTTTTTTCATTTTCCTCCTTCTAATCTGATGGCTCGATGCAAAGCGCGGCGTTGAGTTCCGCCACTCGGTGTCGGTCGGTCCAGAATTCGTTGGAAAACAGAATAGAGGGATACCCTCTTCCTACCTTGCTACGTGCTACGGGATACAGCGTGAAGCTAATGGATAGTTACTATCAGTTTTCAATTAAATTTTAATATGTAACTTTTTTTATTTATTGTAATTTTCTCACGGGATCCTTCGATCGTGGGAAGCGAAGGGTCGGAAATGATACAATCCTAACCTAATTAAGACATTAAAAAATGCACTCAAATATGTAGAGTTTTAACGATGCTTCCTTTGGGATGTTTTTTATTGCTGTGAGAGGTTTATAGTAGGTTTTTTGCATTCCTTGATTCACACGAGTTTTTTATGGTATTAAAATTAGTATTATATTTATATGTAAGCAGGAATTTACGTAAAGTAGGAACCGTAAATATTCTTGTTGATTAATATTGTTTTCACATTTTTATTTTTAAACATTATTGGTAATCTCGTATATTTATTATAGATATTTTTGAGACTTTAGGTTTTAATTGATATAATAATAAAGAAATTAAACTTAAAAAATATTAATAAAGAATTATAATGACAGAGAACAGAGTGATTCAACACTACGTTTTTCATTTCATTATATAAATATATATAATTTTTAACTATTAAAAGCTAGGTTTTACAAAGAGAATCAATACAAAACCACTGAAAAAGTTCAAACTATAATTTAGTTGAACGCGCTGACTCAAATTACTCAGTGACATCAAATTGCAAAATTCTCTGAGTGTTGTACGTTAATAATTTCTATGAAACTATTTTCTCAACTTTACCTTTAAATAGATATGTTTGTGTAAATGTAGTTTTTAAAATTTTCTGGGGAAATTTCTGGGATGGGCACCAGACAATTTAGGTGGGCACGGCGCCCCCTCTTCCTACGCCCATGTGAACAATACATTTCGAGCCCAACAAAATTCCTATGCGACTTTTAATCTTCACACGGATGTAACACACCGTGTGAAATATCAAAGGGTGAGCGTGGCAGGGCACGCGTCAATACCGACCGCCCTTGTTACGCATACGGAGTGCCCTAATTATGGAAATTTAATTCTGCAACCATTTCTTAGGTGTGGGAAAATGTTTATTATATGCATATATGATTTTTATAAGCTTCCGTTTCGCTAAAACACGTTATAGTCATTCTTTGTTCCCCACTTTCCACCCAGTCCTGGAAGCATTCTGCGTTGAGTGGCGGAACTTAACGCCACTATGCCTCGTTACTTATTACTATAACAAGGAATAGAAAACATTAAATATTTCATTTCCTCGACTGGGAATCAAATCCATAACGTACCGCATTTACAGTCGCTTGTACCCATGCGCCACGACTACAAGAGATAACTAAAACAAAAAAAAACACCTAAACATGCATGCATATATAAAAATCTATTGAAATATTTATTTACAAATGTAAGTAAATATTTCAATACATTTTCATTCTTGACGACTCAACACGTACACGTAATGCCTCCAGAATTCGGCAGAAAGTCAGGAAACGTCTTAACACGAAATTCCCTCTGTCTCCCCTGCTTTGTGCGGGATACAGCGTGAAACTGATTTATGTATAAAAATCTAATTTCTCCTATGAATCTAGTATTGAGGCCGGTCGTGGCGCAGCGGCACGAGGTGTGACTGCAAAACCGACTGGTTGTGGGTTCGATCCCCACTCGAGGAGATGAAATATTTACTTAAATTTATATCTCCATTTCTTCGGTCTGGTGTCGAGGTTAAGCGCGGCGTTGAGTTCTGCCACTCAACACGCAATGCCCTGCCTACCCTGCTGTGTGCGGGATACAGCGTGAAGCTAATTTAATTTTTATTTATTTTTTAATCTAGTATCCTCCTAGGTATATAGGACTAGGTCCATATTATATAGCTGATCCTATTAACAATGTAACGAGCCACTTTAGCTCCACATTCTCACGGGCCGCAGTCTCCGAGGACTCGCCGGAAATGGGCTTCGTGAGAGCGATGTGTGGGGCTATGAAACTAAGATATTGTAAAGTAAATCAAATATAAGATTGAAGTGATTAGCGAGATTTATATTTTATGGTCGGCGTTGATATGGTACTGAACACGGAATGTCTTGAAAATAGACAAAAAGTGAGGAATAAAGTTAAACATTAGGCATCAACCGCTTATATAAAAAAGCGTATTTTTGCAATATTAAAATAATCAAATAATTATTGTTAATTATACTTATATAATATTAATTTTCAGCTTCACCTGTATTCCGCAGATAGCAAAGCAAGTGCAAGCAAGGTAGGAAGATACAAACTAGAACTAGAACCTAGTGCTGAGATGCTTTCGTTTCCCACTTTCCGTTGAATTCTTGAGGCGTTGTGTGTTAAGTGGCAGAACTCAAACCCGCGTTTTGTTGCCAAGGCAAGGAAGTTAAAAAATTTATATTTCAGAGTGGGAATCGTATCCACAACCGTAGAACTTACAGTCGCGCGCATGTAACCCTGGACCATGAGGGCTCAAACCGGCCTTGATTAATATTTATTATAATATTTATAATATTTAATTATTGAGATAAAATTTACCAGTTGTGTTGTGTGGCTGTAAAAGCGACCGGTTATGGGTTCGATCCCCACTCGAGGAGATGAAATATTTATTTAAATTTATATTTCCATTTCTTCGCTCTGGTGTCGAGGTAAAGCGCGGCGTTGAGTTCTGCCATTCAACACGCAATGCCTCCAGAATTCGGCAGAAAGTGGGGAACGGAGTGTCTCAACACTAGGTTCCCTCTGCCTACCCTGCTGTGTGAGGGATACAGCGTGAAGCTGAAAAAAAAATTACCAGTTTTGAATTTTACCGTCAAATATCTTGTAACGCTAATATTTATTTTTAAAAACGTATAAAAAAATAACATAGCCTCTAACCATTCTAAACCTTACGTGCATATTTTTTAAACATTTTCTAAATCATGATTTCATCATTCATTCATTCATCATTTTTTTATCCTAAGTATAGGCATTCCAAAAACATCACAAATAAACTTGATATTTCCTTATAAAAATCCATCACATTTCATAGCCACACAGTTAAGTGCATGCCACATTAGAGCGATAAGCGGGCGCGTGGTATCGCAATTATAAAACCCTTCGCTCATTGTTCACGTCCAGAGGTCGCGGTCGAATGTTTGTATCTCTAATACATACTACACATCGCGTCTATTCCAATTGTTCTATAATATATACGCATTTTGATAGAAGCTAGTGTAAAAACACTCTGTTATCTTTTCTGACCTTTTAGGTAGATTCCTATCTATTTCCTGGTCTCCTGATCGTTGTGGTTCAATGGCACAGATCCTGATTGTAAGCAGAGGTTTTATCTTACCTAAGAAGAAAAAAAAATAATTTAAAATATATTTTTTCTGATTGATAAACAAACGCACTACCATAGCTAGTCAGACACTGATAAATGATGGTCTATATTAAATAAATTTATTACATGTATATTTAATGTATCACGCATATAGCAGGGTAGACAGAGGGAACCTAGTGTTAAGACACTCCGTTCCCCACTTTCCGCCGAATTTTGCGAGGTGAATATTTTGAGTGTCAGAGCGAAGAAATGAAAATATTAATGAATAATAATTCATGCCCCTGAATGAGGATAACAGGAACATATATGAATGAATATATATGATAATAAGGAATGAATAATAAATAATATGATAATAAGGAACGAACTTACAACCGTCGCGTTACAGTCACACCAATCTACCCCTGCGCCTTGACCGCCTAGTATGAATAAATCGATATTTAATATTTGAACCTACGTACAGCCTATACTTCAATTATGAGCTTTAGACAAAGCCTCCAAGTACTTACTATATGACTAAAATCAGGCCATTTCAATACAAGCTTAGTAAGTAGTTGAGTGAATCTCCTAACGAATAATTAAAGGCTTAAGAGGCTTTCATGTTAGCGTTTTCAGTGTTTATACGATGTTTACATTGTGGGGGCGTTAGGTTAAAATGTTATTGCGGGTGCTACTGGACAGAAGCTTATTTTAGTTGGGGACGGTCGCAGGTTTGTTTTTTTAAGTAAATTTTAATTTATAAATTGATATTGTTAAAAATAAAGAACATTTTTAATGTATTTAATAATTCTTAATAAGTATTTTTCTTTCCTAAGTATGGAATAACACTTTAAAAAATGTTATAAAAATGTATATTTTTATTAATTGTGGTAAGCGATTATTGTCTGTTGATGGTTACAGTCTAAATATTCGCTGAAAAAGAATTTGTTAAGGTATACATATAGTTAGTACAAAAGACTAATAAAAAAGATTTATGAAGTAAGAGAAATGAGTGGTAAGATGGCTATAGAATCCAGGATCATGCTGGATCACACTGGTAAGTGGTAAGGTCACGTAAAAAACACGTTCGATATGCGAAGACCTTTCCCGCTGCTTCTTTTCATTCCTGCTGCTTCTCGTCTTACTACCAATCTAGGATAAAATCGTAAAGTAAAAAGTAAAAATATACGATTTATTATATGTGACGTCACAACCAAGTCCCACTAGACACATTTCCTACTTTTCAATGTATATGCTTAATTCTTATCACAAATATTAAAAACAAATTCTTAACTAAACTAACTTACTCCTTTTCTTGGAGAAGTCGGTTAAGAAATTAGTTAAGTTAAAAAAATAGTATCATAAAAGCATTTATAATTCCTCGACTGTCGAGCAAATCTTCTTCTATAGTACGTGTATTTGATCAATTTGCTTTGCCAAATATATTTCAGGCGTGAAACTTGCCTTTCGAATTCACACGACTTACCCAAATATCGACTTTATTTCAACAGCATAAAGTATATTTTTGATATTAATGTTAAATGTATGCTTAGATGTGAGAAATTTCATTTGAGACGATTTCGCGATTTTCGCGTCTCTAGGGAAGCGCCGTTGATTTGTACAAGCTATTCTTTCTTTGTATTTCAATTTTTTTATATTATCATATGTTAAAGTGTATTGATATAATGTACATACTGACACTGGTAGTCTATTAAGGATAAAATAAAATTATTATTATAGATTCCTTAAGTATAATCTACTAATATTATAAACGTGGATGTTTGTGAGAATCTTTATTTGGTTTTTCACCCAAAACAACAGAACGTATGAAATTTTACATTAATATAATTATTACATCAGAAAAAGACTAAAACTAGTGGTTAGTAGGCTAAAATTATGTAAAGATTTATATTAATATTCAACAAAAATAACATTCCCCTCTGTTGCTATATTAGTTGTTTAATATAATTTTAATAAATTGTAATTTAAATTGGTGCAAGTTGTGGCGCAGAGGCACAGAGTGTGACTGCAAAATCGACTAGTTGTGGGTTCGACCCCCACTAGAGGAAATGAAATCTTTATTTAAATTTATATTTTTATTTGCTCGCTTTGATGTCGAGGCAAAGCGCGGCGTTGAGTTCCGCCACTCAATACGCAATGCCTCCAAATTTCGGCGGAAAGTGTGGAAAGAAGTGTTTTGACACTAGGTTCCCTCTCCCTACCCTGCTGTGTGCGGGATCCAGCGTGAAGTATTTTTTTTTTGTAATTGAAATAACTATGCTGGAACTATCAAGTAAACTAATCATGGCTTATCAAGAGTCATAATCTCATACAACATTTCACACACAAATCCCCGTTAAATTTCAATGAATAATGGCATAATAAATATTATTTGTCGCCAATAAGAAGTTGCAGTAGTGTCCATGCCCAAAACGACGATAAACAATAACTCAACCGGCGTTAGAGGCTTTATACTTGTAGTACCATACACCTCTACTATGTATTATAACAATATATAAGTTCAAAAAACTCCTTTCCTAGATTTAAACTCTATAAATATAGTACTAAAGTTAATGATAAGAGTAGTGTAGCTTATCAACGGCAAAAGTAACTTGGCTGATCGAAAATAACATTGCCCTCCTGGGTGTACTGGAAGACCATATGGGCTATCGGGCTGTTGAAGTTTTTCCCCTATATCATATAGTTGGTTAAAAATAACTTTTAAAAATAACCTTTTTTAATTATAAATATGTATTATTTTAGGCCGTCGTTGTGTACTGACACGTGAAGGTTTTGGGTTCGAATTGTGATATAAAATATTTATTATTTTCAGTTCTTTGGAAACAACAATGCAAAGCGCGGCGTTGAGTTCTGCCACTCAAAACAAAAGGTCTTAAGCGGCGAAACTGTGAAACGTAAAAAAAAAGTTGTTGTTGAAAAAAAAACTTTTTCAAACTTTATTTATACACTTTTAACACAATCAAGATATTGAATGAGGAATTGAAAATGAAAATTTAAATATCTCTCTTTTAAGTAATCTTCGAGTCCACAACTATCGCATACATAGCTATGACATCTAGCGTTACATGAAATTGTTTATTTTGTTATTAAAAAATAAAAAATATTGATACAAAAAGTGCACCTACTCATGCTTTTCCTGCTTTTCTAGTAGCTAGAGAACAAACGCTGTGATTTCTACGTATATTTGGTTTTTATGTGACCTTCGATACTGTGCTCTCGAAGAGGAAAAACGAGGAACGAGCTCTACTTTGCCTATTTTACTTATTCTTTATAAATCTTTTATGCCAATCTTTCGTCACGTAAGAATTTCAGTTAAATATAATATTTAACACAGTATAAGCGATGTCTATATTTAAAGGTTAATTTACAGAAACAATGCAATATTTACATATTACTATTCTATTTACCAGCAGACTACCGACTCAGGTGACTTCTCTAGGAAAATAGAAATTACCTCACTGTAATATATTTGATATGATTGTTTGTGTAAGAAGATCTCTAAAGGATCTTATTATGTATATATTGTTTATTGTACTTTGCAAATACGTATTCCAATACCTAGCTATAGTTGGGTTTAGTTCGACTTCAATGTTTGTTTGATACATGATATCTATGTTACTATTGACTAAAGCAGTGGTTAATATTAGGCAATATATGAAAATTAAAAATATTAGATATATTATAGAAACAAAATTTAGCAATTAAACGATAACCACTTGAGTTAAGAATTATCTCCTTGCATTTATTTGTTCAAGAAGAAAGCAGAAATAACCAAAAACTGAAAAAAAAATGTTATTTCTGTAGATTACCTACACAAAAATTTAATTACCATAAGATAAAGAAAATACAAACTTTACACCTTAAAAATAAAGAGATATAGAGTAGAAATTAAAAAACAATATGTGGTAACAACCCATCTTCATTTTGATTACATTTGGGCAGACAAAGGACTAGGCACTTTAGAGCAAATATTTGGTTTTGTTAAAAAGGATGAAAGTATATAGTAACGTTGTTTTTGAACATAGTTTTAAGTGTGAATTTGATTATTTTTGTAATAGATATGTATTAGATTAGGCCATTATGTCACAGTGGGATAGCAGCTCACTGTGTATGCGATGGGGAGTGGGTTGGATCCCCATTCAGGGGATGATAATCTTTATCTAATGATAGTCTTACCGCTAGGTTCCCATTGATTCCCTGCTGATCGGAGTTATTATATTCTTTATTATAGTCCATATAGACATAAAGTAGAGAAATACCTTACTTTTTAAAGTGTATTAAGTTTATGACGTTAATTGTAAAGTCTAGCTCTGAGCGGAAATTCCGCTTTTTTCTCAGAAATCCTCTTCCTAAGGGCTTTGAACTTTTAATCTTATTTAGTAACAGCACTTGGCAAAATACGTTTTCGAACAGAAGTAGTTAGTATACTTAAAATACATTTAAAATCACAAAAAGTGTCTACATTTTCTTACATTTAGTCCCCTGTTAATTTAGACTGACAACAGAGCGGTGGGAATGTTTGCTCAGCTAATAATATTAGGCGCTTGAATATGTAAAATAAGTTACCGTATATTTTAATTAAATCAAATCCAAGATAAAATAATAAAGGAAAACAATTTGCTTTTTAAATCTGTTTCACTCAGTATTAATTGAAAATATTAAATATGACAAAAAATATACATATAGTACCACATATTTTAGTGTTAATTAGGTACAGTATACATATGTTAGATGATTGTTTAATTTTTACTAATAAATTATGAGACAAAAATATACGTGAGGCCATGGTGGCGCCGGGGGACCACTGTGTGATTATAAAGCGGCTGTTGTGAATTTGTTTCCCATTCGGGGGCCTCAAATACTTAATATTTCCATTTCTTTACTCTAATAACAAGGCAAAACGCGGCGTTCAATTCTGCAACTCAACACGCAATGGCCCAAGAATTCGGAGGATAATGGGGAACGGTTGTGTCTTAATAGGGAACGGAATGTATTAGCATTAGGTTTCCAGATTCTCTTTGTCTACCCTGCTATGTGTGGAATACGGCGTGAAGCTAAAACTATATATTTTAAAAGATACCGTCATGACGTATGGAATCGGGTTTTTACTATAAACGAGACGATTGTGGGTTAGATTCCTAATAAGGGAATCATTATATTTAATTTATTTTAATTTGCCCGCTCTTGGCCGCTCTTGCCTTGGAGGAAGTTAGAGTGTTATAATACCACGTAGTTTCTGCCTACCTTACGGGATACGGGATACGGGAAAAAGCGTGAAGCTGTATAATACTTTTTCTTTTTTTTATAAAACAAAATATTTAATAGCAAAAGCTTAATTTACAAAATAAACATTTTCATGATAAAATCTTGTAGCATTAACTTAAGTACGACAGAAATGTCGTTTTGTAACATTCACGAATACTGCTAATGGAGGAGGGACATGAAAGGGGTAGTTATTGTCTGTAAGTCAAAAGGGTTTCCCGAGGGAGGCATTCCGAAAAAAATTGTAAATTTTCCTCACTTGTCGCAATAAAAGCATCCATCTTGTTAAGATAAATGTTTATTTTTACTATTTTTATTGGAGTGAGTAGTATAGACGTTGGTTTGACGTATTAAATTTAAGTGTTTTGCTGATATTTTATGTCAAATCTGTGACTTCACAGATATTACTATGCCTAGCCTAAAACACTCCACTCCTCAATTTTCGAGATATTACGTATTGACTACACTTCTTACCAGAGCGAGGAAATGAAAATATTTTCTTACCCTGAGTAGGGATCGAACCTACGACCATCACATTTAGAGGCAGAAGTTGTCCCACAGTGCTACGGAGGCGTATTTTCTTAAAAACAAAAAATCAGCTTCACGCTGTATTCCGCACACAGCAGGGTAGGCAGAGGGAATTCTAGAGGCATTGAGTGCTAAGTAGGAAGTCAACAGGACACCACCAAAAACCAGTCGCGTTTACACTCACACTTTGTTCCCTTGAGCCACGAGCGGGCTCAATTTTTAAAATTTTGCACTACAACGGGCCCTTTAGTTTGAATTAAAATATCGGGAAATCAGATAATACTTATTTACTTTAAAGCCTTGTTCAGGCCAGGAAGACTAAGCTGAGCTTTGCATTCATGTGAGTGTTCATATAAAGCATAGGCGGCCTCAGCCGGTTCGGTCTTGTCAAATCGGCTTCTTTTTGATAACCGACCTACACCTCTTGTACTGATAGCAGCGTCACATATTTAACTTTTTATATTTTATTTTCTAATCATAAATTTTATTTTCAAAAGTGTATTTTGGTCGTACTTTCATATTCACTCACACAAATACAAAGCTTAGCCTACTTCACTCCTTTAAATAATAATTAAGTACTAAATACTTGTTTGTCATGGGATCATGTTAAATTAAAGCAAGTTTCAATATTTGTAAAAATAATATATATATATTTGATATTTAATTTACATAGAATTGATGTTTATTTATCAATTTTCATTAGAATAATCTGGTTTTGTATCTGAAACAATAATAATAATTATTATTACAATAAAATAATTAATATAATATTGATAATAAATCATTAAATAATTTAAAATGAAATTTTACTATAAACTTTTTTTTATTATTCCCCTTTATTTCTTAAGGAACCTACAAACAAATGTCACCGGTCTATGCTGCGTAGATCCGTCTGTGCGTAGTCTGGCAGTCACTAACGAAAGAGTTTTATTTATACGTCTATATAAAAACTAGTGGCCAAAATGCGGCTTCGCCTGCGTGAGCTACATAATTATTTGTTGACTTATCTGCACTTAAATTAAAGAGCAAAATTTCAGCCAATTCAATATAAAAGTTATATACATATTAATTTTGTCGGATAACATTCTTGAAAAACGCATAGCTTTTTTTAATTTTTTTTCAAGGCGATAAAAATATATAAAATGTATAAATATAGGATTAAAATAAGCAATAAATATTGATTGACGCTTGCCAAAATGCATTTTTATATATATAATATATTTTTAAGATTAGCTTGAAACAAACACACCGACAAACAGACAAAAAATTTAAAACCAATCCATAATAATTTTGCTCCATTTTTTTTGTTTACTTCTTATTATATGCCCCGTCTATCTCCACTTTAGTTGGTCTATTTTTGTAAGGATATCTGTTACTTGAGTTTTAATTTTTATAGTTGTATTTCTTATTCTTTCCTGTTTTCTTATACTCATAATAGCCCCATAGCCCTTTGACAGTATCTGAGTATATCTCTGTGGTGTTTTGTGAGTGACTAGGTCACTCATATATTCCTTTAAAGTTTAATTTAAATCCGTTTAGTAGTTTTTGCGTGAGAGTAGAACATACATTCATCTAACTTTCATATTTATTAGTACAATTTTGTCATACCTAAACATCCTTTCTTCGAACAAGCTCCGACACCATCAGCGCCACATATGCAAGTATTACAATCTTCTTGGTATACAGTGAACGGCGTACATTTTTTAGAGATTTCTAAAAATAAAAAAAACTGCTTATCGCTGTATCCCGCAAACAGCAGGGTAGAGGGAACCTAGTGTTAAGACACGTTCGTTCCGTTCCCCATCTTGGGCCGAAGTTTTCAAGGCATTGTGCGTTCAGTGACGGGGCTAGCAGCGGGGTTCTTGCCTTGTTGCCAGAGCGAAATAATGAAATAATAAAAAATAATAATTTATTTTCTCGAGTGGGTATCGAACTCACAACTGTCGCGTTCCAGTCACACCCTTATGCCCCTGCGCCACGACTGTCTCGAAAAATATAAAATGTATAAATATAGGTTAAGCGCGGCGTTGAGTTCTGCCACTCACATATAGCAGGATAAGCAACATAGAAACTAGTATTTAAGTAGGTACTTGGTTTTTCCCCCAAATTTAAAACACTGTTTGTTGATTCACCATTCAACGCTGTTATATTATTCTATTTATAGGTAATATTAATTAATATATATATATATATATATATATATATATATATATATATATATATATATATATATATATATACAGGGTGGAAGAGGCAGCGCTCCATTTACGGAAACAGCATATAGGGTAAAATATTTCAAACCTATACCTAAAGAAATTAATCAAGATGCCCAACAGTTTGGACGTAGGATTTTTTTTCATTTCACGATTTTTATCCATACCTGTATTTCGTGTGACGCGATTATGTATAGATCCCAATTACATAAACACTTACTACTACAAAAATACTACTAAAGGTTAAAGAACTTTGAACTTTATCGCCAATGCATACGACTCGATTTCGAAATGTGGCGTGTGCGGCGGTGTTCCTTTGATAGGTTTATGTGTGTGTGCGTCATCCTTACAAATGGCGTTTTGTTTTAAAATGATAATTTTATTATTTATTTTGTTTGAAAAAAAAACTTTTTCATTTTTGGGAATTTATTTTTTTCTGAATTATATTAGGCTTTTATAGAGTAGTTAAAACTGTGGTTTCATTTAATGTGGTGCTGACACTTCCACCCTGTATATATATATATATATACATATGCATATATATTAAAATTTGAGTTAAATTAATACATAGTATTTACAAATAGATACCTTGTTTCCATAATAGCGTATTATCCAAGTAACGCAGATGTACCGAAGAAATGAGCTGAAAAAAGTAAATAACACAAAATTAATTACTTTTTAGGGTTCCGTACGTTTTGAAATTATGAAATTTATCATCGAGCATCTACAGGTAGCACTAGTTTAGTTAAAAAATCTGACAACTATGCATTTGTGGTTAAATCCTAAAAATAATAATTTTAAAAGAGGGGTAAAATTTGGTATTAAGGCCGCTAGTTCAAGTGAGATATCAGATGAAAGGGCTCTGGCTAAGCTAAACCTGAATTTCAGAAAAAGCTCGAGACCTCCAATCTTTTGTGTGAAACTGACGGTGGGCGAGCCCGACTCGCTCTTGTCTGGTTTTTCCGTCAACGTACGATGGACGATAGTACTAATATGAAGTGATGCATGTAAATATGTCGAACTAAATCTAATTTATTTTAATTTATTGAAACTTAGAAACAAGAGCAGTTATAGAATCACTCTGTTCTGCATTCTCCATATACATATTTTAAAATACTGTAACTAGAGTGGCGGAACCTAACGTTGCTTTTGGAAAAATTAAACAATGTTTTATGTTATTGGAGATCTTTACTAATGCGGTAGAACCCAAAACAATGATTTTTATTTTTTTTGTCTGTGCGTTTGTTATAAATACATATAAATATTCTCAGAATCGGCTTAACTTTATTTCCTCAATTGCTTGGAAAATTCAACGATTTTAGCAAGCTTCCGTTAACATATATGGCTTATTTTATTACAGTCATTTTATACAAGTGTTTTATTGAATTGGCTGAATCTTTAGCTTTCGATTAAAACTACAAACTTAAATTTGTTTACTTTATTTACCGCATCATCAAAACCTATACTACATAATGATGAAATTGGTACAGAACCCTTTGTGGACGAGTCCGACTTGCGCAATGTCAGATTTTTCTTAAATACATTTAAATAAATATTCATATATTTTAAGCGGGCGTATCCGCACGGGGGCTGTTAGTTAGTATATTAATAAACAACAAGAACAAAAAAATAAAGTACACTACTTCAATTGACAATGACATTTCTTTTGAAGAGTACAAAGTGGCTGTAATAACGAAATATTTGATTATTTTCTATTACATTTAAATTCAACAAGTAAATTTTTGCAATAAGCAAAGAGTAAAGAACAGAGAGTCAGCTCTAGATTCAATGTTGTATACCGAAGAAAGTCATTCTTAGTCTTTTTCTTAGTTTTGTTAAGTACGAACATGATCAGTAATAATCTATTTTTATTTAAGGAATTTATAAACATTTATATTATATAATTAAAAATTCCTTAATTATTATAGTAAAAATACAAAACTGTCAGTCTTATTTCTTTAAGACGTACAGCAAGGATATTTTAAAAATTCAACAATTTTAAAATTAAATTGAAAACCATACTCACCGCAAGTAATAAAACAACACGCATATACATTTTTTCGATTAAGAAATAATTTATATCGTAGTTCAGAACACAATTTGCTATCAAGAACGATGTCGCGACACTGTGCGATAAATACTTATTTATGTAGGTATACAACGTTCTGTTTATATATTTTGCTTAAGTACAACGGATATTTTAAGATTTAAAAAAAGGCCAGACCAGTCGTGGCGCAGAGGCACAAGTGTGTGACTGTAAACGGCGACTGTGGGTTCGATTTTAACTCAAGGAAATGAAATATCAAATATTTTCATTTCTTCGCTCTGGTGTCGAGGCTAAGTTCGGCCACTCAACACGCATTGCATACAGAATTCTGCCTTTGCCTACCCTGCTGCATGCGATATACAGCGTGAAGCTGTGATTTTAAGATTTAGTTTAGAAAATATTTTCACTATTTATAAGGATTTATTTTCACTCTGTAGCCCACTTATACAAGGGTAGTCAGAGGGAACCTAGTATCAAGACACTCTGTTGTCCATGCAAATTCAAGATGTTGCATGTTGGGTAGCGGTAATTAACACCGCAATACATCTTACCACAGGAAATAAAAGAATATAATTAATTCCTCAAATGGTGATTTTACCTACAACCATCGCATCGGCAAATTTAAAAGGGCAAAAATGGATTTTTCTTTTTTACGTTTTACAAACCTCTCTGCATACAAACAAATGTGCGGGAGACGACTAGTTTGAATATTATAATTAAATTTTACTACCACGAACAAACAACAGGATTTTCCTATATAATTTATAGTGACATGCCCTTGAACAAGGTTAATTTTGCATTTATTGGTTTTTCCCCCTCTTACAGTTCTTATCGAATTAATAGGAATTTAATTAACAAATAACATTTTTTACCTTAAAGTTTCATGGTTTGATTCTCACTAAAGAAGTGATTGATATTTCCCTCTTTGGTAAGACAAGGCGCGGAGTTGAGTTACACCACTCAATTACTGACTATAATGTCTCATTTATGAAATGATGGTGGAAAGGGTAAAACGCAGTATCTGCACTGAGTCCTATCTGCCTAATCCGCATTGTGGGAAAAAGATCTAAAAAAATAATTATATAAGTCAAGAAAGTTAGACCTATTAGCCAATATAAATTGGTAGTAACAGAATATGTTATTCTTTTTAGTTTCACTTTGTATCCTAATGTGAAACTAGTGAGACACTACGTCCCCCCCTTTCCGCCTATTTTTAGAGACATTGAACGTTGAAAACTGCGTACATTCGTGCTATGTTTCGTTATTTTTAAATAAAATGAAATTCTTAAATGAAAAAAAAAAACATCCTACCGAGTGGGAATCGAATCTACAATCGTTGCGTTTGCAGTCAGAGGCTGTGCCGCTGGGCCACGTCGGTTTCATGTATTCTTTTCAAGACCTGTTGTCGTAGCATAAAAATTTTTTTAATCATTTTTAGATTATATTTTTCAGGGTAATATCTAAATTATAATGACATAAAGTAGCCTCGATATTAATTATAATTTTCACTTTATTTAATTTGGCGTGCATTAACAGACTGAGTTAATTGATTTAAAAATCTAATTTCATTTTATAACACACCACACACGCAAAGTATTAATTTCAAAAATTATTATTATTGTAATAAGTTTATATATCAGGGGCTAATTTTAAATTGAAATTAGAATAATTAGGTAAATGAAAAGATAGATATTTAAAAGTTATATTTATTTTCCTTATTTTCATCAGATAATATGCATTTGACCTTCTTTTTTATTTCTGAAACAATAAAACTACTATATTTATGTAAATATTGGTGCCATCTTAGCGCAGTAGTACAAGCGTGTTAGTGTAAACGCGACGGTTGTGGGTTCGGTGGGGAATTATTTAATACTTATATATCCTCGTTCTGGTAACAAGCTTTGCCTTGTTTGCGGCGTTGAGTTACGACACCCAACACGCAATATCTCGAAAATTCAATCTAGGTTTCCTTTCCCTTCCTGTGCACGTGCATGCAGTACAAAATTTTAAAAAAAGATAAATAACACAATTTATAACGATAACAAAGAACTTGAGAGTTCATACAAAACATTTTTTTTAATACAACGATATTTTATTTAATAACGTTGACTTAAAAATGCAAGACATGTCTTTTGTGTTGATGTCTTACCTACACTTATTACTTATACTTGTTTCTTAAAACAGACCTGTGATTGACTGCAATGTGGTCACGAGTTCGATATCCTTACATGAGAATGGGGTTGTTTATTATTATTAAGTTAGGCGAAGTGCCGTTTTCATTACTCTCTAATAAAATATAAATAGGACGACATTTTGTCATTATTTATTTTTTTGATCACAATATAAGCAGCAAGTAGCTAGTCTACCGCTCGAATTCGGCATATTATGTGCTAAGTGGCGGATTTCAACGCCGCGCATTGCCTTGTCAGAGCAGGGAAATGTATCTCATCACTCCCTCGAGTGGGATTTGAATGAGTTACCATTGCGTTCCACTGTGCCACTGGCCTCACTCAATAATTAGTTTTTTATAGGTAAGATATAAAGCTTTTCATACTAAGCATAGTTTCCGCGTACAGATAGCTACTCCATTTGCACTACACACGCACGAATTACAATCTTCTTGGTATCTTGAAAGCGGCGTACATTCATTCGAAGTTTCTAAAAATATATAATAGGTTATTTATTGTTATGTTGGTTGTGATACTAGAATGATATATATATATATATATATATATATATATATATATATATATATATATATATATATATATATATATATATATTTGACAAATTATATATATATATATAATTTGTCAAAAATATCAATTAAAAAACCAATCGAGTGCGATGCGGACTCACCTTCTGATCTGGTACCATACCAATTTCATGATTATACGTCAACGTAAAGTACAACTTATAAAAATTGACAAACTTAAGTCACTGTACGCACTTTTTTTTGAGTTTGTACATACAAATTCATATATGATAAAAATGAATTTCAAAAGATACTTAATATCTTATATATAATAAGTTAAATTAATCCATTTTTATAGTTACCTCGTTTCCATAAAAACGTATTATCCAAAAACCGTAGTTGTACAGAAGAAATTAGCTGAAACAATTCTTTTCTTGAAATTTGTTGTACAGTGGTACAAAGGTATATTAATGAATATATTTAATCATATTAATATTAATATATATTAACTCCTCCTTCTGTTCAGCCACATGCTTCCCCTTTATAAGCTGCTAGCGGCCCACTCGCGGCTTGGCCAGTATACTGCCTATTTTTTTTATTATACTCCATTTGTCAACTGATTGATTATATTATTTATTCATTCAATAATTTTGCACGTTTTTTAAAAAAGTGCAAGCGCTACGTGGCGAGAGGATGTCATTGGCGGCAAGGGCGGCCCCCGTAGTTCTCGAACTCTAGGCTTGCGACCGTAAACAGAGCGTTGAATTATTAAAATTTTACATTTTCTCGAAAAGTCCAAATTACAGACAATAAAAGATAAAGAATATCTTCATTAAATTTCCTTGATGATGAAATAATTTTCGGTTGTAAGTTTCAATATACATGTGAAATAACTATCACCTTACAATTTTCTATCATTTTTTGTCACAGAATGCCTTATAGTCAAAATTTTAATCTTTATTTTCAATACTTACTGCAAGTAATAAAATAACACGCGTATACATTTTTCTATTAAGAAATAATACAATATATAGAGCACAATCTGTTACTAAGAATAATGTCGTGACACTGCGGACAAGTATTTACTTATACCAGGTTTTGATTATAAATTATTAGATTTTCTTAGCTTCACGCTTTGTCGTATATAGTATGGTAAGTAAAAGAAACTTATTGTTAACGCACATCGTTCCTCACTTTCAAGCCCAATTTTCAAGACTTTACGAGAATGTGTCAATGACGGTGCTCAACGCCAGACTTTGTCTTGCTGTGAGCGCTAAAGAAAGAAAGTATTTTTCTTCACGCTGTATCCCGCAAAATGTGGGCTCCGGAAATATTTTAATAAAAATCTATTGGCTTAACACTATGTTCCCAGGTTCCCTCTACCTACCCATGAAAGTAATTAATTCCATGTTGTCCGGGCCCGTGCCTCTGCATCACAGAACGGCGTAGCAGTACAGTTTTCTTAAGATTAATTTAGTAAATAATCATTTTAATAACGCAATCAGAGTATGAGGTTATTTGTTCAATTCCTAAAAAAAATAAACTGATATTTAAAACTGGAAAAAAGGCAGAATTATTGGTAAGATTTTTCAGTATTAAATAAACTTATTATAATAAGTTATATTTTTAACATTATAATATATAAAATATTATAGTAGAATATAATATATAAAATATTATAGTAGAGTCTATAATATAACCGTAGAAATCGTAATAAATAAGGTACATTTTGTAGTTATTGTTTTATATTTATGTTTCTTGGTAGATCTTTTACGTAAAATGTTTACTTAGCAATTTAATGAAAAATTGCATTTTTATAAATAAAACATATTAAAACTTTACATGTTTTCAATGTGTGCGACTGAGTGAAATCCAGTTGACCTCGAATTCACAACCATTACAATTACAACCCGACTCTGTCCCACTGCGTCAAGCTGGTCACAATAAAATAATAAGAAAGGAAAGAAGACGTCTTCTTTTTGCAAGCGCACAAGCGTGTGACGTTTTGTCACGAGGCAAAACGCCGCATTGAGTTCCGCCACTCAACACGCTAAGCCTCAAAAATTTAAGATTCAGCAGGAACGAAGTGTTTTAAGCCCCGTAACTCGGTTGCCAGGTTCCCTCTGCCTACCCTTCCATGTGTAGAATACAGCGTGAACTAAAAACAAGATTAACAACACAAATTAAGAAAACAATATACATATCTACATACAAACAAATACAAACACGAGATTGGAACATAAAAGATCATTTTTAAAATTCAATCGCAACCCTCAAACGGTGTAAAAGACGGCATTGTTCTCTGCGCTGTCATCGCGAATAATCTCGTCGAGTGTTTAAACAACTGAAAGCGTCTACATGAAACATTCATGCCTCTAACCCCCCCCCCCCCCCCATATTTGCTGGGACAATAGAAATCCCGCCAAAATGGGTGTACGTTTTTAAATGACTATTATTGAGAGAAAAAAAACACTACCGCAGATCCAATGGTCGGGCTGTATTAGCCAATTTTTTGTAATAGATTTTGAATATTTCCAAAAAATTACATTATACATATTCCCAAATATCTCTAAACAGTCTAAAGTAATTCAAACGACTTAATATCTATATCTATATATAATAATTATATATAGTTTTTCTCTTATTAATTTTGAGGCCAATCGTGGCGCAGGGGCAGCATGTAACTCTAAACACAACAGGTTGTGGGTTCGATTGCCACTCGAGGAAATGAAATATTTAATGTTTCTTTGCTCTGCCGTCGAGGCGGCTCGATTGCGGCGTTGAGTTCCGCCATTCAACATTCCCTCGCAATGCCTCCAGATTTCAGCGGGAAGTAGTTAATAGGAAAGGAGTTTTTTAATATTAGATTCCCAGGTTCTCTATATACAGTGTGAAGCTGAAAAAGCAATGAATTTTGCAGAAAAGTCAGCGATAATAATTGATTGAGATCAGAAATGAAGAGCAGTATATTGCGGCGCGGTCTCTGCATAGCCCTTTCATTTGCAAATATGTGTAATTCACATACCCTCCATGGGGTCCTCGTGTTTTTTACGTGACCTTTCTTCAGAACATATATATAGTAGTTATATATATACATCTATATATTATACAACCATACAACTTAAATAATTAATTACCAAGAAGCAGGTATTAAAACATAGTTTAGCATTTTTTATATAAAATTACAATATTATACATTAAAATATATCAGCAATTAAATATTTCTCGTTGTGTCTGAAAAAAAAAACAGGCTATATATATTTTTTTTATATTTCCCAATTAACACTTCATCGTTCTCTCGAACGGAACGGTGTATAAACGGAATCTGCCAGTGATAGCTACCCGACCCTTGCTTTAAACTAAGAATAATAGCTCGAGGCGTTCAGCGAGTTATAATTAGTTTGAGATTCTTAATTTTTCAAGAATACAGCGTCGATACTGAGAGCAACCAACCACAATGGAATTTTATTTGCTCGTAGACGCTATTACTACCTCTTGGATATATATATTTTTTATATTTACGTGTTTTTCTTAGTTTGCTTATAGGTGAAACCGAGGCCAGCCGTGGCTCAGGCCGTGGCGCACAATGTGCACCTGTAATAGCGACAGGTCGTTGGTTTGATTGCCACTCCAGGAAATAAATACTTAATTTTTATTTTTTTATTTTTTCGTTCTGGTTGGGAGGCGAACCGCGGTGTTGACTTCCGTCTCTCAATACGCTATGCCTCGAGATTTCTTCAGAAAGCGAGGAACGAAGACTCTCCGCCACACTGCGTCGGCCTCTTATTTTCTACTTATTTACAATTATCTAAATGTACATTAAGTATTACAATACTATTAATTACTGATCACTTAATTAATTAAAAACTTGTATTTTACTTAGATAACATAATATAAAAATATATATATATAAAAAAAAACACCTCCATATACATCTCAATTAGTACCGGCCATTTTATACTCCAGAGGTATCTACGTGTCGTAATTGGTTTTCAAATGTTGTTCGCGTGGAAATGTCGAGAGGTATCGCTGAAAGCACTTTAAAATATAACTATGGAAGTTCTTATAAATATATCTCATACTTTATAAATATGTTTTTTAGTTCCAAGCTTTCCTCTCGTACTAGGATAGGCAGCCTTGTGCTAAGACACTTCGTTTCCAGATATAGATTGTTGAATGGCGGAACTCAACGCCGCGCCTTGTTTAATAGCCGAGAAGTGTGAATCGTCTAACCAAAACCTGCAACATTCGTATCTGAAGTCAAATGCTGTGCGAAAGGAATGTAATGTAACTATTATTAATGTACTCATTAATAAAACGTATAATTTTTTTAACGTAATGGGAAAGTTTTAATACGTTTTCTTAATAAGTATTTTTTTTCCTAAGTATGAAAAAATACTTTAAAAATGTTAAAAAATATTAAAATATGTAATTTTTGGCTTTGCTATAAATTTACCATAAACTGTTTGACTGTATAGTGCTTTTCTAGGAATAGTCCTTTTTCACCTTCACGTTGTATCTTGCACATATAAGGGTAAGCAGAAGGAATTTGGGAATCTAGTCTTAAGAAACTTTGTTTCCATTTCCAGAAATGAGAGAGAGAGAGAGGGTCCGGAACCACTAGTGAAAGTCAGAGAATAGCCAGGGAAGAGGAAACGAGGAAAAAGATCAAAACAGCTGAAACGAGAAAATTTAAGAGCTCAACAATTCTCCTCAGTATAGTGAAACCAATGAAGTATCTCGTCTGGAAAGGTAAACCAACAAGAGCTGATAAAGGACCAGTCACAACGCCTAATCTATCCCCAGCAAGCGAACCCAAGCAGCAGCATATGCATAGCGCAGTCCTGGGGAACATCACAACCGTAGGGTCAATCACCAACAAAGTCAATCTTGCAATCTGTGATACGATCAGGAAGACCTTTGATTTAAGAAACGAAGACTTGTTCATGGTCCTGCTTGAGGAAAAGAAGGCGGCTATCTTGGACACCAACACTTTACAATACCTGTGGAGAACTCTACCAAAATTTCCCCACATGGCGGCCAAATCTCGTGACGTTCATCTGTCAAGTGCTCTCAAGATCCTATAGATGTCTACTTGACGTGACTTTCTCTCTCAACGAGATTTACGATGGAATATTCTCAGTCAGCCTTGTGTTAAGACACTCCGTTTGCAGATACACCTTGTTGAAATGCGGTATTCAGCGCTTTGTATAGAAGCCGAAGAGTGTGAATCATTTAAACAATACCTGTAACCTTGGTATCTGAAGTCAAGGGTTGTACGAAACGAATGTAATGTAACTATTAATAATATAGTCATTAATGATTTAAGATGGAATATTCTCATTTTAACTAAAGACTCGCTTCCTGAAAAGATCTAGATTCACAGGGGCATTCAATATCTGCACATTCCCCAAACATCTTACACTTAGTCCACACACAGGCAGAGAAAGCGGACCTTACTTGCAAATTATATGGGGGAAGAAACAACTCACGCATACTCACCATCAATAAATCTCAGGGATTAACACACGACTCTATAGTCATCATCCAGGCAACATCAATCAAGAGTGCTATACATGACAGATATCACGTGTTGTCGTTGCGATGACTTGAACGCATGTACTATAGCGACGCCGAAGACGCCATCGGCAAGTTTATCCGTCGAGCCACTAAATCTCCAATCCCCGATATAATAGACTGAAACTTAAAGATAGCTTTCTGACATAGAGACCAAGAGGCGATAAATAAATATAATAAGAAGAAACACAAAATATCCTCCAGAATATAATATATGTATAATACCCAAAACAATTTAACGCAACCAGCGGAATAAAGTTAACCATAACAAATTAAATCTTCAATTCTTATGTTGTGTAAAGGAGTATACTAAAATATAAATTAAAAAAAAAGGAAAAAAGAACAGTAAAGGGCACGGACCATCAATGTTCGTGATGTTTTTTATATAATTAAAGAAAAAAAAAAGCTTTGTTTCCATTAAATCACCTTCGTTTGCCAGTTAGCACTTTTTGAGGTAGTTTTTTTATTCCGTGGGTAAGGTATATGTATGTTTATTTATGGTTTAAATTGTTCATCGTGACGTATAGCGACGGTTACCGGTTCAAATACTCTTAAATTTTTGTGGAAATAAATGGACTATTCTAGGTCTATTTGATTCAATAATTACAAATATTCTAAATTTATAAATTTTGAAAAAAAAAAACACCTAAAACAAGCAAATAACGTTTTTAACTAGTACGTACATACTATAAAATGTCTAAGCCAAATTTTGAGTTAAATTACTTTTCCAAAAAGACGTCAAAGATTTTCTTATAATTCGTAAATGAAACCTATTAATTCTTAATTGTTATAATTCATTAAAAGCCATCAATTTTCATTAGTTGAAGAGAAAGTTTTTACAAACCTAAACGCCTGATTATTGGCCTTGGAGTGGATGAATGAAATGTATTAAAAGTTTTATACCAGTCTAGAATATTTATTAACCCCACCGAAATATATTAAGATAGTATTATAGAAATAGAATCGTTTAAGAATTTGGAAATTATATCAAATAAATATATTTTTTGATTTTATTAAGTATGAATCTATAATAAATGAAGAGTACGAAACAAAACTTTATATTTCCTCTTGAAACTCTGTATATTAGTGAAAACGGCAAGCTGAAAATACTCGTATTTTAATTTAATTATTTCCACTTCTTCGGTTGGATAAGATCAACCTTGATGCTTGATACCAAACTCATAAAGTTTCCAAAAAATACCAGAAAGCGGATAAAAAGTCCTAAAAAGTCCTAATATCAGGTTTGTCTGCTTATTCTGTAATATACCTACTGAAAATACATGAAAATAAAAAACATTCATACTAGTTTAAGCATTTTTTCCATACATTTGCAATATACAGCCGAGTGGGTCGGTTTTATGACGTATAAAATGTTTACTGCCAGATAATGTCACCGCTGATATCGGCCTTTTGATGACTCTGAATGGAATGCTCACAGTGTATGAAAAGTAATAGGACAATAAAATGAACGCGACGCTCTTTTAGTTCATATTACTTCATAATTCATTGTTGATATATTTTGAATTAACATTGATTTAGTATGTACTAATAACTTAAAGGTAGTTGTGGGTTCAAATGGTTTTTCAAAGAAAATGCATAAATAAGTTGACGTACGAGTATGTATTTTGTAAATTTAATACTAGCGGCCAGCCAGATTATGTAAGAAAATCTTGTAATATAATCAGTAAACATAAATATCTTTAAAAAGATTTTTATTATGATGCATAATTATTATTATGCTCAACACGCAATGCCTCCAGAATTCGGCAGAAAGTGGGGAACGGAGTGTCGTAACACTAAGTTCCCTCTGCCTACCCTGCTGTGTGCGGGATACAGCGTGAAGCTGATTTATTTTATTTATTACTAGCGGCTCGCCCACGGCTTCGCCCGCTTAAATTACCTGATTATTGATTTAATAAGCAGAATTGATTCACATCAAAAATGACTTCTAATATGATTTTTTTACGACATTATCGTCAAATAATTTTTAATTGTGTTAAATAAAAAAATACGACCATTGTTGATATTTGATATTTATAAAATATACATAAAGCTAATTATTTATTACACGTATATATTTTTGTAACTTTATGTTCTTTTTACCTACATAAATAACATACTCTGTTAAATGTGCTGATGTCAGTGAAAAATTTAATTTACTCATTCAGAAAGGATTCAGGATTCATAATATTCTTTGTAAAATAACTATAATAATTGCATATTAACTCCTGTACAGTTTTTAAATTAGTTACATATATTATATGAACGAACCAACCACAAAATCTTTGTATTTACTTGATATTTCTTTCAAGATCGTTCTTTATCTCTGTGTAGAATTAATTACGACTTAAACTTAACTGTTATGATTTATGAAGGTAATCTCCACTAACAATTCAATTTTGTTTACTTAACTGTATAAAATATTATATAATAGTGCTTCAAATATATATATTTTTATCAACAGTCATATAACCCAGACGTTTCGAATGTCATTCTTTAGATAAGAATCTTACCAGGCGCGATTGCTATATAATATTCGCAGGCAAACTAATGCCTTGAGTTCATTCAAATGACGATGACTTTTTTTTTAATGTACCGATTGATGAACTAAACTTTAGTACTTAAGTTGAGTTAAAACAAAGCAATTGGTGAATTTTCAAGTAAATCGGTTCAGTACTTTCAGAGAAAAATGCGGACAAAAATATGTCTACAGACAGACAGACAGACAGACAAGAAATTAATAAAAAATCTTTTTGCTTTCTATTATTCTTTTTAAGATGAGGATAGAGGGACACCTCTATCCATTTCAGTCAAAATTACTAAATGTACAGACAAAATATTTTTACTGTCTTATTATATATAGAGATTATAAATAGAGAAGTACGACTAAAGTTATACTAGAACTAGAGGAAAAATCAATATAACATTAAATACCTAAGAATTTCCAAAGCAATATTTTATCAAATTTAAAGTAAATTGGATATTTCTTTACATAATACATCTCCTTTAAGGAAGTAGCTTATAACTGCCCCACGGGAGACATACGTTCGTCGTTGAAACCTAGTAACGTACGGTGCAAGACTCGGTACATTTCTGAACGAGCACCGACATTTTCTCTTTGCCTTGGATAGCTCTTGGTATAGAGTAGTGTGATTGTAGACGAATTGGGACCGAATTTGGGCTATTTTTGGTTAGCTTCACGTTCTATTCCACATATAGCAGGATATGAAGAGTGGTCGTAAGATTGAAATATTCCATCCAAGTCTAATTTTCGTAGAGTGATGAGTGGCGGAACTAGACGCCGCGTTTTATCTTATTAGAAGCTAAAACGAATAAATAGTAAGCAATAATAATTTATTAAGAGGCCGATTGATAGATGAGGTGCGATTTATAAACGCGACGATTGTGGGTTCGATTCCTACACAGAGAAATGAAATGTTTACATTTTCCCTATCTGGCAGTACAAGGCTTTGAATTCCGCTAGTTAAAACGAAATGACTCGAATTAGCGAAAGCTTATTTTAAGCTAGACACACTACTCGGAAACTGAGTGTCTTGGTACTAGATCTTTTCGGTAGGTCCACTTTGCTAGGCGAAAAAACTTGAAAGTTGCTTTTTTGCATTACTTCTGACATATTCAAATTATTTTTGTTTTATATAATATTTTAACAACAGTTTAACCTTTAAACAACTACGAAAATGTAATATCTATTTTCAGTTGTTTAAAGGTGAAACTAAACGTTAAATATAGCAACATTATTTTTAAACTTCCAAACTAAGCTTTGCTATTTTAATCGAAAGTAAAAGTGTTATAGAAAGCGAAAGTCATTCAGCAAAGTTCAAACAATATAATGCATTACCAAAATAGATATGTCAGAGCGTAAACATCCTAGATTTATTCTAGGTGTTTGGTGAAAGTGCTTGTATATTTAGACTTCAGACCGCTGAATAGTAATGAAGCGAACTATTTGCGGGGAAATCCATTTATGTAAATCGATTTGCGATGTTAACTACGTATATCGAATAGGATGGTTTGTATCGATATAGATAGAATAGTAGTGGAGTGGTTATTACTCTGTGATAACAATCTGTTTGTATTGTTAGGGTTAACTAGTAAAAGCTTTTGCGTTTGTAGTCCATGCTTGTTGTAGAATCGATTGACTTATTAAGTGTAGAATAATCGATTAAACTATTTTTAGCATTATGCGAATGTCAGTGAAATATAAATACTCAACTCTATATGTATACATATATGAATAAAACTTGCAGTTTATTTTACCACTAGCGTCCGCATACATCACCTATAATAATTTTATTATGCTACATTTGCCATAAGAATAATTCTATGATTTATATATGCAGAATTTTTTCATAATTTTGAGAAAAGGGCAAGCCTACGTCATTGCTTGATGGTCGAAATTGGTTGCAAGGGCGCCCCCCACGGTACTCGAGCCTATGCTTGCGGCCGTAAACAGAGCGTGGATTTATTTTAATTTTACATTTTCTCGAAAAGTACACGTCCATTTTAAATGTCATAAAAGCCAAAGGTTATCTTCATAAAATTTCCTAGATGATGGAATAAATTTCATCCGTAAGTTTCAATATTTTCAACAAATAAAAAACATTGAAATATCAGTTTGCAATTTTCAATTATTTTTTGTCACAAAATATCTTATTGTGACAAAAAGTGACTTATTTAGAAGAGGTAGATATAAGGTCTCGCGGACTTCATTTTAGAACTACTAATGAAACTGAATGTTGTACTTATGTACATATATTTAACTATTTCTATAGCGCACGCGTCTAAAGTAATACGATAGCGTTCCTAGTTACTGTTATTTCATTATTTAAGGCTAACTATATAACACTCCTAAAGGATGTAATTTTCATGTAAATCAAACAAAAAGTAAATCCGAGCACTAGATCCTAAGATCTTAGCGTTAAAACAAACAAACTAACAAACTCTTCCGCTTTATTATATTAGTATAGATATTACAATTACTTACATTTTCGGACGAATTCGACTTTATTTCTTTTTGGGAGTTGGTACTCAACACCGTTCTTTATCTTATCATAGTTAAGTAGTAAAAAATATATTTCTCTGAATGGGGTTGTGTTGATTGATTAAAATATTAAGTTATTATGAAATAAACTACACTAAATACTAATGTGGCTTATTTGATTATATAGTTTTATCATGCACTTCTTGCGTTTTACGCAGTAGTACCATTTTCTTCCATTTGGAAGAAATAATACCTACTAATACTAATCAATATAAATTGTTGAGTTATATTTTTTTGTGTTTCGAAATTTTTTAAATGAACTTTAATGCTGTTGACCTGGCCTGGTCTTGACAGCGTTACCGGGCTGGGAGGGGCGAGAGTAGCTTGCCCCAGAAGAAAAATTACGAGCTTTGATGGATCGCAGGAGAAAGCTCCGCGTACGCTAAACAGGGGGAAATTCACTAACTATCGGAATCTTATATATACCTACCTACCTATATGTACATTTCTCATAGCCTTCTAAGGAAACGAATAAATCCTAACAGTACACAATGAATATATTATAAAAAACCTATCTCTCTATACAACATCTACTCTGTACAAGAATAAGCGAATCTCACTCATGTATGCAAGTGAATCTCAGCGGTGTCGTACTGTAGCCCATAGAGTAGGTAATGCCGGGGCGCCGCCCTAGTCTCCTTATATTGAATATTGTGACGCAAATCCTGTGTTTTCTTTTCATTTTAACTTGAAATCGATGTTAGCTTTACTGCCTTTCTTATTTTTATTTACAAAAGTTGCACTAGTATTATATTATAGTAATATATTATTTAAATTAACAGGTGAAAAAATATAATTGGGACCAGTCGTGGCGCAGGGGCCAGGCGTGCGACTGCGAAACGCGATGTGGATTCGATTCCCACTCGATAAAAATGAAATATTTATTAGTTCCATTAGCCCGTTCTGCCAATGAGGCAGAGCGCGTTCAGTTTCACCTGAGTTCGGCGAAAAGTGGAGAACGGAAGTGTGTTCATAAAATCGGAATGTCTTAACACTAGGATAGGAGTGACCAAAAAACATATATACAACACATACATATAAAAATATATATTTGAGTGAATTTAAAGTAAACTTTGACTTGAAGAAATGCTGTAAATGAAATTGAATATAGTTGGTAGGTACTATCTCGTATAGTTCAAAATGCGAGACACTACGTGTTGACTTGTGGAACTCAATATATACTATCTCAATTTGTTTTATTACAGAGGAAAAATAAAAATGATTCATTACCTCGAGCAGATATTGAATCCCTAACTACTGCGCTTGTAGTCAAATGTTATCCCATAGCACAGTAATAAATTTTATTTTAGTCTGAGTTTTATTTATATTCATAGGATGATTGCCACTAACATTATCTATAATGAAATGAAATTCCTAATAATACTATTCTCTATAGGTACCTACTCTTAGATGTGCACACGAAATGCAAAAATATGCATAAACGGGGCGGAAGTCCCAAAGGAGGCTTCGGCGGTACCATTTCCGTTGGAGGACGTCTCGAACCGGATGCTTTGATTTGTCAATATCTAATATTGCCTTTGAAGTTAACATAACTTGCTCAAACATAATAAATAATATTTACAAAATATTTAATATATTAATTACTATATTTTCATTCCTTCATTCTTGTAAGAAGATTGAGCGCGGCTTTAAGTTTCGCCAATAAACACAAAATGTCTCGAAAATTGGGCGATGTCTGGAAAATGGACTCCCTTTACACTAGGTTCCCTCTTTTTCAGTCAGTGATCGGTATTTTTTTCTTTTATAAGGTACGCAACCATAAAAAAGAAAATATACATATTTAAGCCATAATTTATAATATATTCATGCATATTTTAAAACTATAATCTACCAAGCCTCGATAGCGTTAGTTTAAAATTTAACAGCCAATGCAACTTTATATTTATAACAGAAGTTTAACTTAAATTATTATAAAACTAGTTCAATCCTCATTACTCGAGCGATCGTTGATACACACATAACTATCTACAGTGTCTATATATTTTCATATTATAAAGTCGAAGAGTTTGTTAGGTTGAATGCGCTAATCTCAAGAATTGGCTTGAATTAAAAATATCATTTTGTGTAGAATATTCGATATATTGAGGAAGGTTATAGAATATATCACATAAGATGAAGTGGAGAACGGAGTGTCTTAACACTTGGATTTCCCAGGTTTCCTTTGCCTATATGTACGTTGTTATTTGTTATGTGTGGGATACAACATGAAGCTAAAGAAAAATAATCTAAAATTCAAGCAAGCGAAGCCGTGGGCAGGTCGCCAGTATACATATATAGGGCGATGCAAAATTGAAGATAACGTGGGGATGAGCGCCCAAACTTAATAATTAGTTTCAGATATTCCGCCAGATACGCTCCACTAGATGTAGCGAAATGCTCCTTGTTAAATAATTATTGGGTGAAGGTGTTATATAATATTATGTATGTGAAATAATTGTACAGGAGATATTTGTTTACAGATTATCTATTTTTTTTTTTGTTAATTCCTATTTGTAGCAAAAAAGATTAAAAAGGCTACAACATTTCTGTAAAAATGTAAAAAAATCTATTATATTATTTGAGTACTATATTTGAAAGTATTAATAACAAGAAAATAAGGTCAATCGTGGCGCAGGGGCACAAAGTGTGACTATATACGCCTCTGATTGTGAGCTCGATCCCCACTCGAGGAAATGAAATATTTATTTAAATTTATATTTCCATTTCTTCTTCTCTTTCTTTCGCTTTGGTGTCGAGGCAAAGCGCAGTGTTGAATTCTGCCACTCAACACGCAATGCCTCCAGAAATTCGATGGAAAGTGGGGAACAGAAGGTTCCGTCTGCCTACCCTGCTGTGTGTAGGATAGAGCGTGAAGCTGATTTATCAATTAAATTATATTAACATAAAAAAATTGCACACTAATCGTTAGGTTAAATAAATAAAACTAATCAATAAGCATATTTTCCATTTCAATATATACCTAATTCATACGTAAACATACAAAACATGTATAACTTCTACAAACCAGTACTAATACTAACTACTAATACTAAATTCATAGATGTGCCTAGCATCTGTGCTCCGTAGACTGCAGTCTCCACTGCGTTACTCATCTTGACATATAGCTTACTTGTAGAGTTGTGGTCACGTGTAACTGGTCCACAGTTATCAAAGTGGTGGTCGTGCAGTTGTAGCTGTAATCTTCTTGCAACATGAAGTATGAGACCAAAATATGGCTTTGTATATATGTGATATATTATGAAAATAATGTTAAACATATCTATGCATGCGGAAAAAATATGAAAATTTTTTGACTGTTTCTCCTGCAATAAAGAATTCTTTGATTGTAGTGATTTTTATATATTTTAAATGAAACTCTTTAACCAGAAACTTTTGTAATAGGTCGTGGTCACTGATAGAGTAGTTTGCTTCTGTATGATTAAAAAATACAAATATATTCAAACTTCCCCAAAGCGTTTAAGCAATTTTTTTTTTTCATTATATGTAGTTACTAGCGGACCCGGACGCGGCTTTGCTCCCTTGAACTATACGGATGCTTATTAGATATATATATATGAAATTGTTTTCGAAAATATCTAATTTAAATGAAAAAAAATATAAGTAAACGTAATCATATTAAAATATTAATAAAAAAACTAAACAAAACCAGCTGCATTATTAATATTATTAAAGTAAAATAAATATTTAAAATAATTAAAATTAAATGTGTTGTGCTGTTTTTGCAAGTGCATGTGGTTATTTATATAATACTTAAATACAATAAAAAATATTATATTTTTTGTCTCTATCTGTTTTTCTATTTCCCCGAGCTAATGTCCAGAATAACTGAACTGATTTTTATTGGACTTTCAGTGATCGATTTTACTCATTTACCCGGGAAACATCTATTTACACGTTTTCCTTGCGCGCGTACATAGATACTATATGAAATAACTAATGTCCTTTCTACATTTAAATATTATAAGTTTTGCGAGCAATATCAAATAAAATCCCAAAAAACTAAAACTATAATTTATTAAGTGTATAACAACGGTATAGATAACCATCCAACCGAGATGAAATAACCAACAATTCTTTCCTTAAATAATAAATACTTAAATAATATTATGCCTTCAGTATATTATTATTTTTAAAAAAAAATAATAGGTACATTTCTACATTCTTTCACCGTGTACCTAAACTTTTAAGTATATCAAATTTCATTTTTTCGTAAAAAGAGGTAGAAAGTTTTTCCTTATCATATTACTATTTTTTTGCTTCACCTTGTATCCCACATATAGCAAAGTGGGCAGAGGGATCCCAGTTTCCGTTACCCACTTTTTATATTATAAATTCAAGTCTGTACTAGCTAACTGCTTTTAGGCAGACAAAATAAATTATGTCCAGAACATTTAATAAACGTACAAATAAATAAATTTTATCAGTAACAATAAATTTTAAGAAGATTAAGGTTTAAACTCGAGACTGCCAAAAGACGAGGCATAGCTCTAAAACAATTTCTCGTATAAATTAAAACTTTTAAATGGCTATATCCATTTTACATAACAATGAGTGGAACACTATTATTTTATGTAAAATTTGTTCTCTTTTGTTGTAAATTTTAAGAGGATTTTAAAAAGTTTTGCGTCCACAGTCTATGGAGCACACTTTGTTATTACTTAAGTGCTTCGGTGACCCGAGTAAATAATGGCCAGTAATATTTATTAATTTTGTACTGTTATTATTAGTTTCACTCAAATAGCAGAATAGGCAGAGGGAACCTAGCGTTAAGACACTGTGGTTCCCATTTTCCGCCGAATTTTCAAGACATGTACAACTCCAGTTACGTATAAAATTAGAACCCGTTCCTCTTGTATATTTATTTCTATCTAAATATGGAATAACACTTTTAAAAAAGGTTTAAATATATGTTAACATTTATGTGACCATTACCAATATTTAAACACAACCAACTACAAAAGGAATTTTATACTTCATAAAATAACGTAGGAACAATGGAGTAGCCGTTATACAGTGTTTTAGTCATTGCTTCAACGTTTACATGTTCATCATTTAGTGCGACCGCTACGAACTACCTGCAGCTTGGAGCAACTGAGCTGAATTGAAATGGACGATCATTATGGTTTCATATATTTGGTAAATATAATGTTGTTTATTCCTTTTTATTTTAATTAATTAGTATTATTATATATTGTATAGGAATGTACCTTTTGTTAAGAGGCCAGTCGTGGAACAGTGGTAGTGTGTGTAAACGCGATTCGTTGTGCGTTCGATCCCCACCCGAGGAAGGGAAATATGGTACTTTTAACTATTTTGCTCTACTTGTTATTCCTTCATTTCATACGTGTTTTTGTACTATTCGTAAAAATGGCAGATTATTTTGCGTCTGACATCGCAAAATCGGACTATTAAAACCACTTTTATTGATAAAAAATAATTATAAATAATTTACGGAACATTTACCAAAAAGTTCATTTTAAATTGAAATATAAATAAGATGTATTAATATAACCTTCAAACCTTTCTGTTAAAATTATTATTTTGAATATGAAGATTTTATAAGGAGCCGTCGTGGCGCAGCGGTAGACTAATTGATAGTAAATGTGACGATGTCTTGAAAATTGAACGGTGCGTGGAGAACGAAGTGTCTTATCAGGTCCCAATCTGCCAGTCCTATCATATGCAGGAGAGAAGGCAGGGAAGGCAGGAGGTTCAGAATAGAGTATGAAGCTCGAAAAAAAAAAAGAATTTCAACTTAATTAAAATTTGTCCCTGCATATTCGAAACAAAATTGATATGAAATCCATTTATTAATTCCCCGTTTAAAGCTTTCATCAACCGCTGGCTATATATAACGAGGTTTGTTTGTACATACGTACGTATATTTTGAATATTTGAGCAGTCACCGGCGAATACGCCAACGGAGCGATAACGAGTTGAATACCAAACTATTTCTAGCCTACCGCAATATCAATATTGTAACTACTGTAGTATTAAATTTTCAAGAAGTGGCTGTTGGTGTTACTACGGTTTAAGTTGTATAGAATAATACAATTTAAAGTCCACGTTATAAAAGGATTTAAAAGAAGGACAAAGAAGGAAGTGAAAGGTTTTAGTAATTAATATGATTTTTTTATGACTTCACGGTTTTTTCCGCAGATGTCTATGGGCAGGATGAGCGCATGGTTTTCTCATCATAAATAGGACAGAATATAAAATTCAAATGAATTATTTAATATTTTTATTTCTTCGCTCTGGTAACGAAGCAGAGCGTAGTGCTGAGTTCTGCCATTCAACATACAATGCCTCAAGAATTCAGCGGAAAGGGGAGAATGAAAGTGTCTTAATGGGAACGGAGTGTCTTAATACTAGGTCCCTAGATTTCCTCTGATGGAAGATGATGGAAAACATCGTAGGCTAAGTGATGTCTACTAGAGTTCGGTAATGATAATCATTCCCGTAGCCGTCGTAGCGCACCCGGCCAGCGTAGCGTCTCACGTTAACCGCGACGGTGTTGGGTTAGATTCCCAATTGGAGAATGATATTGGAGGAGATTTATCACTAACGGTTTCACTACTTTATGACATTAGAAACTTATTAAAAAAAACCATATTGTTGATTATATCGTTGAATCTAAAACCGTCTCTAATAAATTATATTATTACCGCCTTTACCTCAGGTTTCCGACCCGACCTAATATCTTTTCGCGACCAATGGGGTGTTTTATGGGGAAATTCCTGAACTATCGGCTGAAGGGAGGTCGCCTGAAGTCCTTAAAGGTTTACGCTTCGTCGCATATATACAATATATTTAAATTGCTTAGTTCAAATTTAAAACTAGCTATAGATACAGATTTTACTATTTATTTAGGTGTTCATTTAGATAATAAATCGATTTTATATAAAAACGCGAGTTGGATTCGCATACCGATTTCAGGATTGTATGTCAACCGGTTCCGTATTAATTTCCGGATTATACGTCAATGGGAAGTATAATTTACAAAAATTTATAAAATAAAATTTGCGGACGTATGCACTGATTTTATATCAAGTGATCTACAATTATAAGTTTGTGATGTTTTTTTTTCCTATGAGATATTTATACACTTTGGTTTTTGGTTTTTTTCTCTATCTGTATTAATTTTATTTCTTTTTTTATAGGTGAAGGCAATTTTTAACTGGATATTTTTTTTAACATGCATTCTCCTATTGTGTAACATTATCTCTTTTTTACCGTACAACCTCCTTCGTGTTTTCTCCACACAACGTGACATTCGCGAAGTGATATTTGTTATTGGCACGCTCGGAACGCCATAATCAAAGAACCATGCCTCCTCTATCTGTACTGTAAGTTGTCACTTTTTACCAAATTTCATGATTGTAGTTCCACTGGATGGTTACGCGACAAATTTTATATAAAATGCAGCAAAAATGATGCATAAACCCTTGCAGTAGAAATTTTGGATAAATCCTGTCCCGGTTTTGCTCCCTGTCTAATTTTAGCACTCAACACAGAACAGATTTTTCTGTACGTTGTCTGTCATTCACTCAGTAATTATATTATAAATTTCAATTAAGCTGTAATATAAAAAGCTATGAAAAACAAAAGGTTATAAAAATGCCACATATGAATAAAGATATCGTTTGAAGATATCAACTCAAAATCATATTTTTTTTTCTTTTCTATAATAACAGAGGATTATTTTTACAAAAATCCATAGCAATAAATAGAAAATGGCGTAAAATCCTGCTCAAAACAACTGTATACATTGAAACGTCCACATCCGGCAGGAAGTATACAATATTCGATATAGGGCGCTTTTCTCATTTCCGGTACACTAAAGGTTAGTGAATTGGCAACGCAGGTTTAGTACATTTTTATTATTTGGACGACCGTAAAGATTTTGATTGAATTATTTGCCCTACGAAACAAGATTATATTACAAGAATGGTAGCTTTTGTATGAAATCGGGCACAATTTATTATTTTTTATATTGATGGTCAAAGGCACTATATTGCCTTTGTATGTTTTATTTTTCTACATAGTACATAAGGGTAGGTAGAGGAAACCCAGTGTTCAGACGCTCTGTTACCCATGTTTCAAAATATATGTGGAAAGAAAAGAGAATATAGTTTTTTTTGTCACACTTAGAAAGAAAAATATTTATTTAGAAAACATATAAAAATTTGAACTTAGTGGGAATCGAACTCGCGCCTGCTGGTCAGTTGTTAAATTTTTTATACGTTTTCTAAATAAGTAGAGAAAATAGTGTCTAATCGTTCGGTTTCGATAACGCTGTTTAATATATGACAAGTAATATTTAAAATTTGACAATATCACAAAGTTCATATCATTCTCATATTCGATGACAAACTTAAATTGTACTCGTGCTCCCCGTTGACTTACAATCCTGAAATTGATACTGAATCCCCGGTGGGTGCGGCCAACTCACACTTGGCCGATTTTTTTGTATATCTATTATTACATTTATTTAAATATACTTTGTTAATTTATTATCAAATTTAATATTATATAGTGCATATCAGTATGGGACAGATATCGATCATTAATCTTTGTTTACTTTAAACGTTAAATTTTAAAAAGATTTCCCAGCGAGACTAAAGCTTTACTTTTTATTGGCTGACATGAAATCAATCTAACTAAAAGCACCCCTGAGAAACGTCCTATCTATAATGAAATATCTATTTAAGATTGTGATTTTTAGACTAGTAAGTATATTAAAAAAGTGTTTTATTTTTAAATTTACGCTTTATCCTGCATATAGCTACGTATATATATATTTAATAGTCTCTTGCAAAATAGAAAGAAATTAAAGAAACTAAACATACGCCGGTTATAGAATTAGAAAAATGAAAGTACTCTTAGATAGATAAGATTTTCTTTATAATATAGATATTTGATACGTTTCCACTACAGTGAACGAACTGAAACTTTATAGAAGACTGAACAAATTCGATTACACGTCTGACATCACTAAGTAATACTATACATACATACATATGTAGATAAGAATAACTTAAAATATATAGTTCCTGTATGGATTTTTTTTACAATAATTAAAAAAAAAACATTCTTATAGTGAATAGAGAGGAGAAAGAAATCGGCCCATTCCAATAATAAAATAAAGAGCATTTTTGCTTGCGACTTGCGTCTAAAATCTCTTAGTTAAGTTTATTTAAACATGTTTTATTTGGTTAAAAGTAAAAAAAAAAAAAAAATTAGCTTCACGCTGTATCCCGCACACAGCAGGGTAGGCAGAGGGAACCTAGTGTTAAGACACTCCGTTCCCCACTTTCTGCCGAATTCTGGAGGCATTGCGTGTTGAGTGGCAGAACTCAACGCCGCGCTTAACCTCAACACCAGAGCGAAGAAATGGAAATATAAATTTAAGTAAATATTTCATCTCCTCGAGTGGGGATCGAACCCACAACCAGTCGGTTTTGCAGTCACACCTCGTGCCGCTGCGCCACGACCGGCCTTTTAATTTTTAAACAACACCAATTTCGTTTTCACCACTCCGTAGTATGGTAATACGTATATTCGCTAACTCGAAGTAAATTCTCGCTCAATCAAAATGTAAATCTAGTGGCGGCATTATAATTCTATTTGTGCGTAACGGTAGACTTGTTCAAATTTTACTTATCGATAGAAATTATATGGAAATGCTGTGAATATTAGTTTTGTACTACTCTCTAATATTTTTTATTTGCCTCATGCTGTAGGTATCATATAGCAAGGTAGGTAGAGTGACCTTGTGTTAGGACACTCCGCTCTCAGCGTAATAGAGTTTCTTAACATCACCTAATTTCTGAGATTGCATATTGAGTGGCGAAAATCTACATTGCCCTTTGTCTTATTATTAGAGCGAGGAAATTGAAAAAAAAAATACCCGACTGTGGCTCGATCTCATAATAGTCACTCTTACTGTTAGACGCTATGTATCGCTGCGTTACATTGGTCTTCCTAATATTTTAAATTGTACATAGATATTTTTTATAAATTTGTAATAAAAATACAAAAAAAACTTATATAGTTATTTTTTTGTCTTGCTCGTCACTCAATCAGGTTTTGTAATATGAACATATCTATGAGTATCACCTACGACGTCACTCGCAGAGGGTTAACAGACTTAAGACACTATTAAAACTAGGTCCCCTCTACCTCTTACGAGTGTGTACTAGGTCCCCTCTGCCAACAATACTATATTCGATAGTTTAGCTTTACCTTCAGTTTAGTTTCAATTTAGAATTAGTTAGTTTTACACTGTCGGAGATTTGAGACTAACATTGTAAGTGAAGCTAAAATCTCTAACACTGTAAACTTCATGTAGCAACCATATGGTGTCTAATAAATAAAAATAATAATAAAAAGACGACATCTAAAATATAAAAAGTCTACATCACTACAAGAATTATTTACTTGTTTGCAACAATAATTCGTTTTGACTAATTTATAAGAGACGCTTAAACTTTTAGCTTAAAAGCTCTTTTGTTTAATTAATATCATCCGTAATAGCCCAAGTGGCGAATGCCAATCACGCTGTATATTATAATCAGAACTCCTCGGTACATGTAATTCGATTGTGCCTTGAATATTTATGAAAATTAAATGAAGTTTAGACGAAATTTTAAGATGGCTTAGAGATAATATCTGTATATATTTGTTTGTATATAAAACTTTTTAACGTTTGTCAGTCTATTTATATTACTGCCGTGATGCAGTGGCACAGCGACTGACTGCACGTGACAGTTGGTGTGTGTGCTTATATAAAATATATGCTTATAATAACATTGTTGTTGGTTGTGGGTTCGATCCCTACTCGAGGACATGAAATATTTACTTAAATTTATATTTCCATTTCTTCGCTCTGATGTCGAGGCAAAGCGCGGCCTTGAGTTCTGCGAGTTAACACGCAATGTCTCCAGAATTCGGCAGAAAGTGGGGAACGGAGTGACCTACACTAGGTTCCCTCTGCCTACCCTGCTGTGTGCGGGATACAGCGTGAAGCTGATTTATTTTATTTTTATTTATATGCATATAAATAATTATTAATACCCAAAATATTATCACCATTTAAATAAACCTATTTCTCGTTAAAGGTTGTATCGTCTAGGGACATGAGTCAGGGTAATTCCCCGAACGTACCGTCGGAGAACTCTATGACTCACAGTTTAGACATTATTCAATGCGTTTTGTTTGTATTTTTTTATTGGGAATTTGATATTTTTTAGGCTTCAGTTGAAAAGCTTTTATGATGATTCAGTATTTCTAGTCTGTTATTGTATAATGTTTCGTTTTTATAGTATTTTTTTATTTGTATAGTAGGCCTTTGTGCTCGAATGGCTGTTCCATTCGAACTTGGGGGAATGACCTTTTGACATTTAAATTATTTCCGTTTTCCTGCTCTGGTAAGCAAGGCGTGGCAATGATTTACGGCATTCATGTGTGGTCTCGAAAATTGGGTGAAAAATAGGGATCGGAGTGTCTGAATACTAGGTTCTCTCTATCTAGGGTAGATAGATTAAATTTAGTGTTATCACGCTATCAGAAAGAACACGTGTAGCTGATTCAATTTTTTTTTCGAACATGAGGCTAATGCTTTTAGCCCTATTGGTTTGTACAGTGATCGATTGGGTATGGAAGCGGGTACTTTGTCTCTGAAAAATTGCAAGCACTACGTGACTGCTTGAGAAAATATCGACGGCGGCATGGGCGTCTCCTGCGCGATTCGAACCTAGGCTTGCTCCCGTTCGGTTCAGTCCCGTGCGGACTTAGAAGTTCCCTATTAGATATAGACGCGCATTAGATTAATCTGAAAGTGCTAACAGTCTCTTACTGCTGTACCTGGCCACGCGGCCGTGCGGTCTGATCTATCCATCAATTTCGTCGACGACGGTGTTTGTGTTAAGTATGCCAAATGTTTTCCCTACATATTTACGGAGTATTCGCAATTATAATGACATCATCTGGGTCTAATAAAACGTTTCTCGGACGTCTGAGGTTAGGTTTCCTGTGAGGGGTGTAATTATACACCTTTACGATAAGGGGATTCGCGTTCGAGCTTGCGCGCTTAAAGTAGCGCTTGGATAATATTTGCAGTGCTCGTAAATCAAGTCAAGTTCGAAGTCTCTATGAATGTCGATATTACAAACGTACCAAGGGCAACCTGATGTGATTAGTAAGAATTTATTTTGTACCTTTTGAAAGATGTATGTCCTTGACTAGCGTAGGAGACGTCTACTGAGTATGAAGAGAGCTTTTTGTCAATATTTGTTTTGAGATCTGAAAGAGAAATACTCGGGCGGAAAGGACCAAGCGAGCAGAAAGAGTTGAAATGACCTTGCTCAGTTCAAGGGAGCAGAGAGAAATAATTACAAAATACAAAACTTTTTGTTGGTGTAAACGTAAACTTATTTTATTTAAAAGACGTTCCTTTCGCCTAAGCATTACCTGCTCATTTCTCTTTGGAGGTGGAAACAAAGAAGAGTTGAGAGTACCAAAGAAGAAATTGAAACAACAATCACTATGACCTAGAAATTTTAATAATAAGAAACATATTTTTTTTAAAAAAATTCTAGAACTTCTTTATATATAAAATGTATTTCTATTTCATTTAGTTTTAGTTTCAAAGGTTCTTATTTACGTTTATATTCATACGATGGTAATCCACATCCTGGTATCCTCAATTATATGAGGTCTCCTTTTACGACTACACCGAAAGGTATGAGCGGAAACATACGAAATAAAAATTAATATTTCAATTTAGTAAAATTGATTTTTATCTCTCTTGAGGTGTTGTTGATAAAAGCTGTACTAAAAGCTCAGTTAGTGGTTCAAATCTTACTCTTGTAGTACTTTTTTGTTAATGACGTAGATGTCGTTGAGGCTGTCGCGAGTTGATGGGACATTCCACGCTCTATATACCATGACCATGAGTTCCAAAAAAAACTTTGTAATGTCTAGGAAATTGTAGAAAAGTGGGAAACGTATTTATAGCACTAAGTTACAAGCACCAAACACGGACCCAACCAACAACTCTTCTAAATAAACTTTAATGATGTGAATGATATACTCAAAATAAACTGAAAATCGCAATAATATATAAAAGAAATAAGGCACTCAGGATGCTGATGCTGATGTCTGTGGTATGTTTAAAATAAATATAAAAAAAAATATTAGTTTATCTCTACCTTGCGGTATATGTGAGATCAAATGTAAAGTTGATTGATATATATGAATTAAAATAAAATCTATTTTCTTGGTTCAGGATTCAACAGAGTACAGTTGGAAAATTTCCACCGTATGTTTACGTCTATCCAATTTTTTATGGAACCACCGCATCCTTTTGCTTCCCATTAAAGTTTTATGGGCTATATCACTATTATATCCATGTATTTTATAACTGAGATAACAAAGGTTTTTGTTTTATAAATTGCTTAAAATAAATGTTGGCTATCTAATAGAGGAAGGTTTACGCGTTGTACTAACGTACGAGTAAATTGATATATGACATAGAGGCTCTATGAGAGGGAGGAGTTGTAGGAGTTGGAGAGGGAGAGAGGGCTTATGTTTAGCTAACTTACAATATTTTATTTTAGTAATTTTTAAATTATCACACTGTATCCTGCAAAAAGCAGGGGTAAGCAGAGGGAACGTAGTGTAAGCAAGCTCTGTTCCCATTGAGGCACTCCCGTTACCGAATTTTCTCTGAATTCTCGAAGCACTGAGTGTTGAGTGGCAGCCTACAATCAATTTCACGCTGTATCCCTTTTAAAGGAAGGGTGGCTTGAGAGAACTAAATGTTAAAATTCTTCGTTCTTAACGTATTCACCCGAATTCGAGACTGTGTGATAACGTTTTTTGACGTGATTTGTGTGTTGGCTGGACAGATCCACAATCTATCTTGCCAGAGCAGGGAAATGGGAATTGTACTTTTTTAGAAATTATTATATATAGAGGTTTATAGTACAAGTTTATAAGTACTTATTTTTATCCATTTATTAAAACATAAATGGTAATTGATTTCTCTAAGAAATATTACTCAAATTAGTGAAATATTTACTTAAATTTATATTTACATTTCTTCGCTCTGGTGTCGAGGCTAAGCGCGGCGTTAAGTTCTGCCACTCAACACGCAATGCCTCCAAAATCGGCAGAAAGAGGGAAACGGAGTGTCTTAACTCTAATTTCCCTTTGCCTACCCTGCTGTGTGCGGGATACAGCGTGAAGCTGACTTCTCTAAGATTGACTACAAATAACCTTAGTATAATTAAGAACGGCAACATCGTAATCATAATCATGTATTAATATTAAAAACATATTCTAAACTAGAACAGTAAGCTATCTAACATGGTACAATGCAAGTAAAGCATATTAGCATATTAACATAAAACCGAAACTACAACAATGTGAATAACTCTAATTAGATGCACTTAACATGTCGAATGTGTAGGGTCGCTAACGTAGGGTTGCTATGAGCTTAAAGGAAGATATTTATTGGAATTAAAGTACGAGTATGTTATTAATAGAGAACGGAGCGTCTTAACACTAGGCTTCCAGGTTCCCTCTGGTTAACCTGTTATGTGCAGGATACAACGTGACGCTAAAGTATATTGTAGCAATCAACGTCATTGGTGCAGCGGTACAGCATCTGACTATAAACGTGCCTATTATGGGTTCTGTTTCTTCTCGATGAAATCAATTGGGCGTTGTGGAGAACGGAGTGTTTTAACACAAGGTTCTCTCTCTTTCCTGCTACATGCTTGATAATACCACAAACAACACTAGGTTCCGTTGGATAGGCAGAGGATTAACCCATATAGTTTAGAAAAAAAATGTACTTAGCTTCCTCGGTGTACCCATAACATATATTTGTTACCCTTGAATATCCTTCACTATGTCATGAGGAGCATCCATTTATTTGTACTAAAATGTAGGCACCTATATATTATATTACACCGTGCCCGACACCTGAGTAGTTAAGCTTTATGTATATAAACTTTGTGTTTAACTATTTTACTATTCTACTAGTTACATTGTAAATAAAAGCCGAGATGTATTCTCTTAATGATGAACTTTAGTTCTGCTCTAATTAAATGTGATTAAATATTATTTCTATTTCGTCTGTAGTTTAAAATTTGTTATTTATGCAATGAAAAAATGGAATTGACTTTTTTTGATCTTACAGGAACTCTTAAAAAACTGGAAATATGAACCCAAAATTGAAGAAGGAGAGAAATGTTTTCGTGGGATTTGGGTCCGTAGAGATGAAAGTAATCAATCAAGTAAGAATGGCATAAAGATTTAAAAAGCAAGAAAGTTTTCTATCTCAGTGAAAGTAACTTTTATAATTTAAAGTTCAAATTTTAATATTTTCATCTAACGTCCTCACTAATGTCTATAAAAATTCGATAAATACAAAATCTCTATTTAACTTACCGTAAACATTACATCCTTCATACACACAAAAAATACATAATAAAACACTCCGAGTGGAGATCAAAAACATTGTGCCGATGATTTCAATGATGATGATCTTCTTTTATCAAATTCTCTCAATAGTGAGAGAGTATCCCATAAAAGAAGATATATTAAACCTATGCTAAATTAAAATATATATTTTTTTCTATTAATAATTAATTATAACCTATTTGCGATGTATTAATTACAAAGCCCTGCTACAAAAGCACGGTAATGCTGACGACAGTATCGAAACCTGCGGTCTAGGTGTATAGGGGATTAGCGGAACGGCTGGCTAGGCTGTTCCAACTCTATATGATTATTTTGTTTAATTAATTTCTGCGGTTTTATTACTATTCTATTCTGTTTGTTATACGCTTATATTTGGTAAATATGGCTGTTGAGGTCTTCGTGGGCCAGTGGCACATCTGCTTGTGAACGCGATGGTTGTTGGTTGGGTCCCCTTTGAGGCAGTTATTTTCATTTTTTTACTCAGATTGGGCAATTCGTAGCGTTGAGCTCCACAATTCAACGTATTCGCGTATTCGGTCGGAAAGTTGACAACAGAGAGTCTTAACACTAAATACTTTCTAATGTTTCTACACCAATTGCTACGAGTTCTAGGATGTGCTATTAATTATGGGAACATAAATACGAGTTGTAGTGGTTACTAATAATCTCGAAAAAGTTCCACTGTTCAGGATCTGTCACATTAATTTTCTTACAGCTTACATATCGAGTATCGACTTAATAATCGGTATAAGATTAATATACGAGGCAGCGTGGCGCAGGGTCACAAGCACGTCACTGTAAACACGACGGTACCGAGTTCGATTCTCACTCGAGTGAATTCTTATTTCTTCGCTCTGGTAACAAGGTAAAAATACAGCGTTGAGTTCCGCCACACACGCAATGCCTTGAATATTCGGGGGAATCCGTTCGAGGCTTAACACTAGGTTACCTCTGCCTAACCTGCTATATGCGGGATACAGCGTGAAGCAGATAACTGATAATATACTATCAATTACAAGTCAACCTAACAAAAGCGTGTTAAAAATAGCATAATTCTGATAATATATTAGAATATTACCCAAACTATTTGGTAGAAACGAGACTGTTTTCGTGGAATTAAATCCAGAACGTTTAAATGGCTTCATACGTCTTGTTAAATCAGCTTTACGGCTCACTGTCAGATTCCTTCTTAAAACCTGAAATCTTTATAATGAAGACTGAAGACTAAGTACTGGGGGGATCTTTTACGAAAGTAACGAGCTTCTACATTGTTGGTTAGATATTTTAAAGAAATATGTTAGGTGATTTGAAAATCTTATTTAATATGAAATATAACTATTCTCTTTTTTTTTGCTTGGTTTGCTAAGTTTTACTTGCTTTTTTTATAAATATAATCTAGGATTTTGATCGTTGCGTGTTAATTGTAATGTGTATTTAGTTATTATATATTTATTTCAACAAAAAAAGTCTAGTCAATAACAAGTCGCAGGTTCGAAATATCGTTTATTAGAATATTTTATGTGTAATATAATTATATAAACGATATAAACGCACTCCGTTCCCATTGAGACACTTCCATTGCCTACTTTCCACCGAATTCCAGAGTGGCGGTATTTAGCACCGCACTTTGCCTCGTTGCCAGAGCGGAGAAATTAAAATATTAAATATTTTATTACCTCGAGGAATCCCTCTCTAGCCATGTCTGGCCTCAAAAATTATTGGTGTACATAATATAATCTAATTCTAAACATATCACTAGTACCTGCCACCTACCTAACCAAACTCTAAAGATGTTAAAAAAAAACAACATGAAAAAAAAATTGAGAATGGGAAGATTAAAAAAACTGTTTCCATTTCGGCCGTAACGTTCTACCAGTATGTAACGACCGCGAGCCAAGCTGTTTAATAAACAAACACATATCTATGCCACGCTACAGTCATGTCGACACTACAATGGCTGGAGGTACGCCAAGTTAGGACTTGTATTTTTTAAATACTTTTATTATACTAGTGGTGTTACATGGTTTTGCTCTGTTGTAGCAACATATATAGTGTTGTCAAGTAGAAAATTTTAATTATTTTTTAAAATTATTTTCGACGTCCTTCGTATATGCCAGCAATCCAGTGCTGGCTCAGTTGTTTAGATTCTAAATGTTGTTATAAATATTGTATGTTGAGAGATCAGAGAAACAAAATAATTTAAATTCTTCCCTGTTGGATGAGTGAAATCGAATCTACTACTATTCGGTTTACCAATATTTTGATATAATAGAAAAAAAATAGTATTAACTTAAGAATGTCCAATGATATTTAAGATTAAAAGGTTATAGATTTGATCACCACACAGGAGAATGAATTATTTTCAAATGAAACACAAGCATATGGTGGAATTGCATGAAGTAAAATATATATATATATTTATTATTTATTAAAATATGTCGATGTTCCTACAATTCTTCAATCAAAATGAAAAAGGAATTGTAAAATGTGCACTCTTCTGCAAGGCCTTCGCTCAATTTGCAATGTAAAACTGTATAATGATCAGAATCATCATTTACTTCAATATACATATATTAATATACATATGTTATTTCATATTTCAACCATGATATAAATATTTAAATGTTTTTTTTAACTAATATGTATAATTATCATACAGCTTCACGCTTTTTCACGCATAGTGGGGTAAGCATAGAGAACCTAATGTTAAAAAAATCCAAATTTTCGAAGCTTTACGTATAGAGAAGCAGAACACAACGCTGCACTTTGTCTTTGAAGAGAAGGGGTTATTTTAAATGATATGAAAACAAATGAATGGAAACATGGAAATCAAAACTAAAACCGTCTTGTTTAAAGACGCTGTGCCATTGTGCCACCATGACTTCGGCTATCATGTTTTCGTATATGTAGATGTGTGATCAATTTAAAGTTTTAAGGTGGATTTTCCAATAATCTTCTTTATGTTTAATTGGGCTAAAATTTAATATTCTATATTTGAATAATTAAGTACAGTCAGTAAAAAAAAATGATAAAACAAAGCAATTTTAAAAGAATTTCGTCCAAACCGTAAATGAAAGAGGTATTTAACAAATATCCGAAACAATTATTAATTGGTAAAAGCGAATATACGGTAACGGTGCCGTGTCAAGTACGTGCAACCGGACGTGACATCGCCGACCGCAGTGTGACCAACATTGCGATCAGATAGCCTGAAAAATATACACGATTATAAAATACGCTTTTTGGATTTGATTTTTTTAACTATTATTATGGTATAGATGGTAGCCATATAGTTCTTGGACATAGCTTTAGTTTAGTTGTAGATTATTTATACAAAGCTGTAGAATTTCAGGAGCTACTGGTTCGATTAAATTTTTTTTTTGTTGGATCGAGGATGACTACAATATAAGTAACATACGTATGTGTATGTCATACACTACTCTAAGCTTCCATTGTGATTTTGGGAAGAAATCGTAGGTAAAAATCTAGTATTAATTATTTACAAGAACTCAAGAATCTCCACTACGTGATAGGAAGAAGGAAAATTACACTAAATTCTAATATAATTTTTCATTCAATCAGATCATGTATTTCATATATTATCTACTAAAAAAATGTAAATGTTACTATTATTTTATACTAGCTTTTAAAATAAACTTTTATTTTATACGAGCTTGAACTATAAGAATATTTATTGGATATTATTTAAGTGTATATAGGGAAAATGTATTTATTATATTAGTTTAGATATCTATACGGATATACATTTAATAAACCGTTTTTTTTTTGGGATAATATTTGATTTTGCTCACAAAAATGTCATATTAGTCACTTAGTTATTTTACATTTTTGTATTTACGTAGACGGTCCCGTTTACGGGATAAAAGGCAGGCTCAATGTAGCTCCACAAGCACCTCCCTTATGGGAGGAGGTATCTATAGAATAGCCTGGAGAAGGACAAACAGACGCTATGTATAGATTGAGTTAATACATAGCTACTACGTGCAGTAACAATAAAATACGACCCAATTACTTTAATAACTTTATATAAAATTTGTTCTTATTTGTTTGTACTATAGATAACAAATCCTAGATATCCTTACACTTTTTATACACAATATATAATTAACTTAAAATGGATAATATTCTAAAACGTTTGTTCTTAATTAAAATTAATTTCCTTTATTCTCTATAACAATACGATTTTATAAAACGAAATCAATTATTATTTCATTCCACATATTCCATAGTATGAAAGCTTAACACGAAGCTACGTGAAAACCGATGTGTAACATTATATGGGAAAAGTAGAATGTCACATTAATAATGGAGGTAATTATGAGTCACACTCACGTTCTTTTTTTCTTTTCATGAAATGTATGCATAAAAGAAATGTATTAGTCATTTATATTGGAACCTTTTCTATTTAGTATTTGAATTCTGTTAAAAGTATTATGGATAGTTACGATAGTTGTTGGTTTGATAAGATTAAAGATTTCGAAAAATGGTCTTTATCATATAAAATCTTGAATCGACGACTCAGGGAAACTGTCCGCACGCGTTCTGACTACTCCATATGCTCTCATCGAGAATCTTCGTCGAAATTCTTATACACTGGTTACAACTTTTATATACTGTTAGTATCTCTGTAGGAAGTTTTCTAAAAATGTTTTCCATCCTTAGTGTGGAATAACACTTGGAATGTTAACATTGTCGTTTATATTTAATATTTTTTTTTATGGTAAATAAAAAAGCAGCTTTACGCTGTATCCCGCACGCAACAGGGTAGTGACTGAAAACCGACGGTCGTGGTTTTGATTCACACTCAGAGGAATGAATTATTTTACAAACCAATTGGACCAAAGTATTAGGATCGCTTTGTCTAACTTGCTCTAGGCCCATTTATGATAACCCATAGATAAACTGAAAAAAAATATATAAAATTAAATTAAAAGAAGCTTTCTAAAAGAAAAAAATGAATTTCAAATTTAAATTAAATTAGAATTATAATAATAATACATAAATACCGTAAGTTATGCAATTACAATATCTAAAATATAAATCTCGAACAGACCGGCGACCGCAGAGGGCGCTGTGGCGTGCGGTCGACTGCGTTTGGTGCCTACAATTAACATGTATAGCACGAATGTGTTTGAATATGATTAGTTATATACTAGACATATATTTTAACTTTGCTTGTATATTATTGATACTTGTAAGTAAATGAGCTTCATGCTGTAGGGTAGGCAGAGGAAACCTACTTTTAAGACACTTCGTTCTCCACTTTCTGCCGAATTCTGGAGGCATTACGTGTTGAGTGGCAGAACTCAACGCCGCGCTTGTCCTCGACACCAGAGCGAAGAAATGGAAATATAAATTCATACTTGTATTGATTATTATTCATTTGGGGAGATTAGAATTTTATGTTCATACAAATATCAGCGCATAAAAAAGTACTTAGTTACCACCACACTGCGCTTTTTAAACCGATTGCGCAACACAAAAGAGAGTAATGTCTTCATCAGTCTATGTATGTTTATTTCTGTTTGGCGTTGTAGACACTCTATGAGCTAATCCTTCTATATCGCAAAGAGATTTTTATTTCATGTATTCTTTAGTTCTAATTATAATAAGTATGCAATCGTGTTTCTCATTTAATTCTAGATTTTTTTATTAATCACAAATTGTAAGCTGGCATTAGGCAATATTACGTAAAGAAGGCGTTAACCTAAATTTCCAAAACCACTTAAATTAATCGAATACCTTTAAAGTTTAGGGATTTCTGTAACTGGTGGAGTTATTGTTAGCATTTGCTGCTTTAATCAAAGTGCGGCTTAATTGCCACGTTCCATGTTGCTCTGATAGGCGAGTATGGCACAATACGCAAGGTTAGTTCATTATTTCACAACTTCCACAGTAAAACAGCTGTATCTACTAAACTAATGTCGTAAAGTATAATTGGGCGTCGTGTGTTCGTTTATAGAGGAACGGTGGTTATGAGTTGAAATTCTGCTATGGATTTTTTTTTGTGTTCAGACATTTTGTTTCCCGTTTTATCCAAAATTTTTGAGACATTGCGTGCTGGGTGGTGGAAATCAACTGCGCGATTTCTTGTTAACAGGACGAGGAAAATAATTATTTATTTACTCCAACGTGTGGCATTAGTACTCAATTTTTTTTTTTTTTTAAGCTTCACGCTGTATCCCGCACACAGCAGGGTAGGCAGAGGGAACCTAGTGTTAAGACACTCCGTTCGCCTTTCTGCAGGCACCTTTCTGGAGGCATTGCGTATTGAGTGGCAGAACTCAACGCCGCGGTTTGCCTCGACACGAAAGCGAAGAAATGGAAATATAAATTGAAGTTAATATCTCCTCGAGTGGGGATCGAACCCACAACCAGTCGGTTTTACAGTCACACTTTGTGCCCCTGCGCCACAACCGGCCTCAACTTATAGTCGTATAACAAATTTATTTCTATGAAATATTGCTTTTAAATTTACTCAGGATTATTTTGTTATATTATTTTTTTTTTATAAATATCTTCAATTACCTCAAAATATAACGTAAAATAAAAAGAAGAAATATAGAAACTACATTCAAAAGGAATTATTATTTTTGTAAGCTATGTAGTATAAATATACTATTTAATAAATTAACTTTGTAACGTAACAATTCCTGTAGAAAAAATATTGCAAAATATTTGATAAATGTTAATTGCTATTTTTGATGATCTTTAAACTGTGAAGTCATCGTGAAGCAGTGGGTAGTTATGATGCGGTAGTTATGGGTTCGGTTCCAACTCATGGATAATATGGATTGTGCATAAGTTATTTTCATGTCCCGACCATACCATTCTCTGTTTTGCTATAGTTCGACAATGGGTTCCACCACTCCACACGCAAGTTTTTTAAGTGACAAGAAATTGTTAAATGAAGATAATATTTATTATTATTTTTTAATTTTCTTGTATTTTAGCCTAATCTTTTAAAAATGTTATATTTTTTTACAAATCAAAATTATTATACATATAATAACCACAAAAATCATTCAACCTTTTGAATTCATAAGACTAGAATATTTATGTATTTAGGCATTAAAATAGTGTAATTTACGTCAGTTGTTAAATTGTATGTCAGTAAGGTCAGTGAGCGGCAAGGCAAAGCTTTACCGCATTATTATTAGTGCAATCTTTCTATTAGTGTTACTTACGTTATTTTAAATTGACAATTGTTAAAAGTTTTGAAAGTATTTTTTTTTAAAAGGACAAAATAATATTTAGCAATATGAAATTAAGAGTATGACATTTGAGGCACTGTCTAAAGTGACGAACGATCAAAAGTGTACTTATTTTTTTAGATTCACACTGAATCCTGAAAACAGCAGGGAAGGAACCTGGGAACCTAGTGTAAAGATAAGACACTCTGTTCCTATTAAAAAAGATCCATTCCTCACTTTCCGCCGAATTCTGCAGGCGTTGCGTGTAGATTCGCGGAACTCAATGCCGCGCTTTCCCTTGTTACCAGAGCGAGGAAATAAAAATATTAAATATTTCATTTCCCCGAGAGGAAATCGAATCCACAACTTGTTGCTTTTACAGTTTTGTGAAATATAGTTTCGTGGCATAAAGGCACGCTTGTGCCTTTATGCCACGACCAATTTACCAATGAATATATATTATAGTTTTTTTTTGCGGCTTCGCAACCGTGATCATATTATAAAAATAACTAAGAGTTGTGTATATACACATATTCAAATTCAAGATATTTTTTATTCAAATAGACTATTTATTGTAAGCACTTTTAAATTGTCGAATGAACGTATAAAAAAGCCTCCACCAGCACAGACGGCAGTTCTGCTGAGAAGAGCCGGCAAGAAACTCAACAGTTGCTCTTTTCAATGTTAATCGTATAATTTAATTATTACATAAACTGGCTATCCCACATGATATTCAATAGAAATTAATTCCATATATCTTTACTTTAAATTGTTGTATTGGCAAACTTAGAATACATTGCGGAATTTTATTATTATTATATACACGTATACTACTTACTACCTTTAAAGATTTATTAACTTTTTGGAGGCGAAAACTTGGCGTAACAAGCTTATCTTTATTTCGTTCCTATCGTGTCTCTATCACAATTTTTAATATAAAAAAATTAAAATTAAATTAGCTTCACGCTATATCCCGCACACAGCAGGGTAGGCAGAGGGAACCTAGTATGTTAAGACACTCCGTTCCCCACTTTCTGCCGAATTCTGGAGGCGTTGCGTGTTGAGTTGCAGAACTCAACGCCGCGCTTAACCTCGGCACCAGAGCGAAGAAATGGAAATATAAATTTAAGTAAATATTTCATCTCCTCGAGTGGGGATCGAATCCACAACCAGTCGGTTTTGCAGTCACACCTCGTGCCGCTGCGCCACGACCGGCCTCTAAATTAAAAAATTTTAATATGACATTGAATATGTTGTCGGACAAACAGAATATTATAGTATACAAATTGTGAAGCAACTGTAATAATACCTGCATCTTTAAAAACATCTAGCAGAGACTCTCGAACTCTTAGGTTACAGCGCTGCCCTATAGCAGCATTCTATAAGGTAAAATACTATGAAAATAACTATAGTAGACTAATCGGGTGGTTTCAACGTCCGTCATTTGCCTTATTTTTTTAATCGCGGCAGAGCTAAGTTTATCTGCAAGTGCTTCCAGATGAGTAGAGTTTGGAATCTATAGTTACACCTAAGAAAATTGCTGATTTCGTCACATTCAGAGTTTTTCTACTAATTACTAGACTAAAATTATGTTTATTAACATTTAGTAAAGCAAACTCAATACGTTTATTTTTTTGGTATTTAACATTAGATTGTTAATTAATATCAAACCAACGAAGAATGTGCGATAATGCTCTATTCAATTTGCCATGGTTTATTTTGTTCCTGTCCACCTTAAATATTAATAATATTCTTTATTGTACTAAAAGAGGTATCATCTGCGAAAAGTACAATATCACATAGGTTCTTCACATAAAAAAGCAGATTGTTAATATAAAGAAGAAATAAAAGGAGACCAGAATAGATACTTGTGGAACGCCTATCCTTAGAGAAGATCCAGATGATTTTGCATTATTTATACTAACCTTCTCGATTCTTTGGTTTAGATATGAGGCAATAAGATCAAGGGCATTATCCTGTATACCATAATCATGTTTAGTAACAGAGTTTCATGGTCTACATAATCAAACGCTTTGGATAAATCACAAAACACTGCAATGGCATTTTGTGACTTCTCCCATGCGTCATAACTGTGATTTAGGAGTGCAGCACTCGTCTGTAGTGGACTTGCCTTTGGTGAAACGATATTGCTCACTATGGAAACAATTGTAAATATTTAAGAAGAAATTATGGACTGGTTAAATATTATTTTTCAAATATTTTACTTGAAGATGGCAAAACAGACAGTAACTAATTTCTTGACCACTAGATCAACTTAATATTTTTTCAACTTCTCTCTCTAACAAACTCTGCCCCGCATAGCAGTATCAAGAAAGAGACTACGGTCTCCGCTCTATACGTTTGCATTTGAGACGCTTTATCGCAATTTGTCTTATAAAATCTTGAAAACAAAAATAAATTAATTATAATAATTCAGGACCGTTGTGGTGCAGATTTCCACTTGAGGAAATGAAATATTTAATATTGTCATTTCAGTTACTCAACACCCAATACCCCAAGATTTCGGCGGAACATGGTGAACGAAAATATCTTGATGGGAACGGGTTGTCTTAATACTCTATATATCTATCTAATCTAGATTACACACATAACGTCAACCTAAAAAAAATCCTGACTAAAGATCAAACACACACCTATCGCACTAACAATTGGATAGCTCCCACTTCGCCATGTTGATCAATTAAATGGAAAATAAAAAAACACAAAATTCCCAAACAATTACTTCGAACCCGTATAACTAAGAACAGAGGTTACTAACTTTGCAAAATAACGTAAGATCTTGGCAAATATTTCAAGTAAAGTTTAAATAAGTATTACGCTGTATGATTGTAGGGTTGACAGTTTTTATGGCTTCCCGAGACAGTCAGTCTTTGGGTTGTCTCAACAATTTTTCGTTTTGTTTTGTTAAATTTGTTTTTGTTTTGCTGGAATAAGATTGTAAAATTTTAGAAATGTTTTTAAAAAAACCTTTTTGTTACGTATTTTTACGTTTTGAGAAACTATGCGCTTCTGTAAAGCAATCAAACAAAATCATACGTTAAAAGACTTCGTTTTCCACTTTCCATCGATTTTTTGAAATATCGCTTGATTGGCGGAATTTATCGCCGTTCATTATTTAAAAGAGCGGAGAAACGAAAATAAATTAAATACAATGTATATGTATATTTATCTATTAATTATACGTATAAAATGCATTTGTCTTTACGTAGATGTTTTATAGAAATCAGATCGGAGACGGCTACAAGCACTCCATAGCCATATTTAAAGATTTCCATTTTTTTTCTATTTTATTAGTCAGTGTATATCTATCTGCATTTGATTCAATTTATGTTGAAGTAAAAGAAATGCATTAAAGTTAACAGTTTTCTTTTAACTTTTCGTATCTATTTATGGAATTAATATAATAATATCCTAGAAAATAAATCTCATTAAATGATATTTTGAAATACCCTATTAAAGTGTAAAAAAAACGTAAAATAAATGAAGTAGGTTATGGCTAGGTACTCTCCGTCGACTCTAAACAATATTTGAAATATATGTTAAAAATAATTGGCCTTTAAAAATAAAAAATAAAAAGATCATGAGACCGTCCGCTGCGTGGCACTGTGACACAGCATCTGGTTGTAAAAACGACGGTTGCTGGATCGATTCCTACTTGGGAAAATCAACAATTTTTATTTCTCCGCTCTGTCCGTAAGAAGACAAATCGTGGACTCACTTAACATGCAATGTCTTAAAAATTGTAAGGTAAGTATAGAACTGAGTGTCCTAACACTAGATTCCAACTGCTTACTCTGTTATACGCAGGATATAGCGTGAAGTTAAGAAAAAAGGAGAGAAAGACTTCTTGTATTTGAAAATATTTAATAGAATATGGACACCCTATTAATTCACATGATGTTTATTAAACACGGTTACATTCTCAGTTTATAATACAGCCGCGAGTGCTCTCACTCCCGACTCGCGTATAATATATGTTTGTATGTGTATGAGCACTGTAAAAGTTTATAAGTGTAAACCTTTCGTACGTAAAAGTAAGCCTTGTAAGCGAAAATAATTTTTAATGAAGATAAATTGTGATGGAAATTGTACTCGTATTTGCTGAACGAAATTTCGTATTCAATTTTGTTTATTTATTTAAATTATATATATTATACTACACTATACTATATTAGCTTCACGTTTTATCCCTAGCTAGGTAGTCAGAGAGAACGGAGCGCCAAACGCTACGGTCTCTACATACCTCATCAATCTTCTTTCATCAACTTCGTCATACATGCCCTCCGGGGGCTCATGTTTTTTACGTGACCTTCCTCCCGTATTTTTGATACTGTGTTTTCGAAGGTTAACCGAGGTCTCCCCCTACCTCTCTTACCACTCACTTTTACATCCTAAATCTTTCATCACTAATTCTTTCGACGTGCCCAAAGTGTTTAAATTATATGTTTATTGTAATATAGGTACATAGATTTTTTTTTCAGCTTCACGCTGTATCCCGCATGTAGCAAGCAGGGTAGGCAGAAGAAACATCATGCTCACTCCCTACTTTCCACCAAATGCTGTAGACTTTGCGTGTTGAGTGGCGAAACTCATAGGCAGACCTTTACCAGAAGAAAAATAATAAATAAGAATTCATTCCCTCGAATGGAGATCGAACCCACAACCGTCGCGTTCAGTCCCTTGTGCTCCTGCGCCACCGCAGAACGGAAATAATATGTTTATTGTAATTTTAAATATAATGTACATACATTGGACATAATATGTAAAATGTTGTTAAGTTAATCGATACCTACTAATTTTATCCTGTGGCTTCTCTCGTGTGGTCAAATGGAAATAACTAATGGATCGAATAGACTACGACAGAAACTCCGGCATAAACGTGAGACATTTTACATCTCGATAGTGTCAGTTTGTAAGTGTACGGAAACTGTGTCCGAGATGCTAACACGTAAGGTGGTGGTACTGTAATACGTTTATTATGCGCGGTGCGGTGTATTAAAAATGTCGAAGCAGTGTCACGCAGGGGCTGATGCGCCTGTAGTTATCGTGTCAACAATAAATTTTACAATTAGAGACACTCATCTTCATATGAAGAATAAAATAATAATGTAATGTAATATAGCTTAGTAATTTTTTTTAAGAATATTGCCTGTATAATGTAATGTAATATAAAATAATAATGTAATGTTATTATTTTATATTACAACGCAGCGTTGTACTACTTAGTAATTTTTTTTAAGAATATTGCCTGTTTCCATCATATAGAAGGATAGGCAGAAGGAACTTAGGGTTAAGACAATATTTTTGCCACGTACCGCCTTATTTTCGAGAAATTTCACTGTAAGTGACGGGACTCAACGCCGCGTTTGATCTTGCTATCAGAGCAAGGGAATGAAAATAATACTCCGAGCGGCAATCGATCTCATAACCGTCACAGTCAAATGCTGTGCCGCTGTGCACCGACGGTCTCAAATATTGCCTCAAATACGGCCTATTGAAGTAAATAATACGGTAGTATTTATGGTAATTTAATTTTTTCATTACATTAATATCATAATAAAAACACTTTCTTCACAAATTATATAAAAATAACTTAATGAGGTACTGTACACAAGTAAACAAAATCCAGCGCTAGAAAAGGAAAACCTATGTATAGTCTCAACAACTATAAGTTAAAGAAGGATGGATATAGATTTTCTTTTGCGTTTTCCGTTCGAACCGCTATAGAGTTGGTTCTGGCGCGTTTAGTTCATACTGTCCATAAGTCAGTATAGGCCGCGCCACCGAGGCGGTTATTCGATGCTCTCGCTGAAGTACATGTCTAAATAAAACTACGATAAATATAATAAAATTATAACATTTCTATTGTGTTTCACATTATTTTTCAATAAAAAATAACTTATAGTATAACCTAAATCGCGAAAATTCTTATTTTCCGTATAATTTCCATTTAATTTCCATTTCGCCGGAAAAATGCCGGTGTACGTAATCAGTGTTACACAGTATATACATACAGTACAATCTATTGTTGATAGTTAAACACTTGCTGTTTGACTGTTGTTTTTTTTATGTTTTGTTTTTTGTTTGTTTGAGGTGTGGTTATCAACACGTTGATATCGATCGAGCCGTGAAGGTGAGTACGTAACTATAGTAGTAGCGTATTTTAGAGTTCTAGAGTAAGCGATGTACACTTCCGTAGGTGTTAATAATCAGCTGGTATGACGAGTTACGATTTATTTATGTTAAAATTCACAAAAAGAACTTATTAAAATCAGCTTCACGCTGTATCCCGCACACTGTAGGGTAGGCATAGGGTATCTAGTGTTAAGACACTCCGTTCCCTACTTTCCGCCTAATTCTGGAGGCATTGCGTAATAAGTGGCGGAACTGAACGCCGCGTTTTACCTCGACAATAGAGCAAAGAAATGGAAACAAATTTAAATAAATATTTCATTTCTTCGAGAAAGGATCGAAGTTATTAAAATTTTTATTATATTTAGATTTACGCACTTTTTTTTAAATTTCGTAATACAATATATATAATAAGATTGAACAATATAATTTCGAATGGCGCTAATTAAAAATTATATTGTATATAATTGAAGTACTGCGGAACTTTAAGGAAAAAGGAATCTAAATTATTATATAATTATCTTTAATATTTTTTAACCTGTTGCTTAATATTCTTATAATCTAGGTGTCCGTTTCTACGTTTTCTACAATTGTCTTACTTAGATTGAGGTATAAGTAATATTTTGTATAATATGCAACTTTGTTTATAATTATCCTATGGATAAAAAGAGGAGCACTTTTTACCCTGACAAGGCGTAAAGTAAAGAATAAAGTGGAGAATTTAAGAATTTTTTATCAATATTTTCGAAACGTTACAATAAAAAAAAATACGAATTTATAATAAATTAATAAATATTCAAACTATCGTCTTTCATTAGGTCACGTTGGAACTATGTAATAAAATTTAAGAAACTGAGTTTTAAACATTTGTAATAATTATATCTGCATGAAACTTAGCAGTTATACGTAGTTTAGGTGAAATAATAATATGATATCATCAAGCTGGTCTGATGATGAAGCCAGGACCTGAATGGTGATACTGGAGTACGCTCCTAGAATTTAGTCTCATATAATTTATAACACCGAATAAAAATTCAATGTAAGCACGTTTTCTACTTTTTTTCGCCATATTCTATTTTTTCAAGTATTAAACATTTTAGAATAACACTTCAAACAAAATAAAGGACTAATTTAATTGGAATGTAACCAACAAAGTTCTTGTAAAGTTACAAATAGATATTCCCTTTCTACTACATATACCACTGTATAAAACAGAGCTCACGCCATTATTGTTACATAAACTTAACTCAAAAATCTAAATGCTAAGTAACATATAGGTACATATATAAAAAAAATTTAAGCAATTTTTAATACGACAATTGTGGGTTCGTTTGCCACTCGGGGTAACAAAGTACTATTTTCATGGTAAGAACCACTCCACCACCACCACCACTCAATACGCAATGTTTTAAAAATTGGACCGAAAATGGGGAACGAATTGGACTAAGTCGTGGCGCACAAGCGTGCGACTATAAACGCGACAGGTTGTGGGTTCAATTCCCACTCGAGGAAATGAAATATTTAACATTATCATTTCCTCGCTCTGGTTAATTATTACGAATTAAAACGTGACGTTGAGTTCCGACACTTAACACACAATGCTTTCAAGAATTTGGCAGAAAATGGGAAGCGCAAGTATCTTAATAGGAACGGAGTATCTTAACACTAGGTTCCTTCTAGGTTAGGATACAGCGTAAAGCTAAATATATATATTTCCTAATTTTAAGAAGGTCTTTGCTCATGAATAGTATTATTACGATCGATTACAGCTTACATGTGTAATCTCGGGTTCAAGGTCATCCAAGCAAAAACAACATAATGCTATTAGGTATGAATGGAAACAAATATATTTAATTACCTATCTATTTACTAATTTGACTAAATGAAGTAGAAAACATGAAGTACTTGAATATAATATGATTAACAGGAATTATGATACAACGCAGCGTTGAGTACCGTTATCCAACAGGGAAATTGAGCGGAGAGTGGAGAGCGAAGTGTTTTTACAATAGGGTTTCTTTGTCCTGCTTCCTTGTACTATGCGTGAAAAACGTGGAGGTTTAAAAAATATTTTGAATTTTATGTTGGTACACAGGCGCATCTGATGTACGATGGTTGTTAATTGCAAAAGCTTTCTGGTATACAGTGTTGGATTTCATTATCCCAACGAAAAGGAAATGAGAAAAATAACTCTACAAAATGGAGAGTTAACAAGTTCTCAATAGTACATATTTTTTTAATTTTCGAAATATTGCGAGTATTTATTTAACTTTAGAAAGATTGAGCAATATCTTGTTTTGTTGCCAATTTGTCTTTTAATATTTTATATTTTTTGTATAGTTTATTTAATACTTTCCAGTCCTCATTTGTCAATAAATTACTAAAATAAACATTCATTTCAATTAAAGAATAAGAAAAAATGTTACATGTATAAAAAAATCTGTTTTAATGGTAATTTTAACTTGTGTCCCGTTCTACTCCTTCTCAAAATCACTTAAGGGTCATACTCAGAAAAGTGGACATTTTCGAATTCGTAACGTAACTGATGAGTAACAATACTGATAATGTTTGTTACGAAACTGATGTCATAAGGCATTATTCACAACAAAATAAGGATGTTATATGAATAAAAGTAGTTTTTTTTGTTATTATTTTTTTTAACAAATTAAAAATTTACAGATTTAATCGTTGATTTAACAGATAATAAATGTAAGAAGAAAACATAACAAAGTGACAGTATTAACAATATAATAATGTTAGTTTGTAACGTAATAAACTTATATTTCTAGTTAGAGATCACAAAGTTAATGTTTAAATTAAGTATAGGGGAGAGGGGGGTAGCTTTGAACAGGGGCACCTTTGAAAATATGTGTTAACAGAGTTATTTTAAAAAGAAATTTTGGTAGATTTTTTTTGAGTAGTGGCAGCACTAATCTGCACACGTGTCACTTGTCACCGCTGATATATGAGAGCCCGTGGTTGAGTTACGAGGAGTGTTTGATTTTGAGTAAAATTTTATGCATTTTTAAATAAGCGCGTAAGGATCGCAGGGATCCAATTCAAGGTATATGGTTTTATTTTTTCCTCTTTTAGTTAGAATGTTTCATATATCATGCAATAAACTAGAAATCACTACAATTTTTAAACATTTACTTGAAAAACAAACGTTTGTAATTTTTTAATTACCACTGAGGCAGCTTTGAACAAAATAAGGGGGGCACTTTTGAATATTTTTATATGTAAAAAAATACCGCGAAAGAAAAACAAAACTATAATTAACTTTTCTCCACAAGAAACTGACTCAAAAATGCATTTAGAATCAGAAGAAAAAGTGACAATTTACTGTGAAGAGAATGAAGATACTGAAATCTGTGCGTATGAAGACTACAAAATGGAATTAGACTACAACTTAATAAATATTCGAGATTTCGTTTTAGCGAATGTCTCATCATCTGTGAATAATAAAAAAGTAGCTTGTATTTTTTTTTATCTTTCTTGAGAAAGAGGACAAGTGCTACGTTAGTTTTTCAAAAGTCTTACGAAGACTAGACTTGAGGCCAGTCACAGCGCAGCGGCACGAAGTGTGACTGTACAACCGACTGGTTGTGGGTTCGATCTCCACTCGAGGAGATGAAATATTTACTTAAATTTATTATATATTTATATTTATTTAGTTGAGTTCTGCCACTCAACATGCAATGCCTCCAGAATTCGGCAGAAAGTGGGGAATGTCTTAACACTAGGTTCCCTCTGCATACCGTGCTGTGTGCGGTATAAAACGTGAAGCTGATTTTTATTTCTTACGTAGACTACTTCCCCCAATTTCAGTTGTTGGTTACGTCACATACTACATCTATGTTTTCCTTTAAATTTAATTTTTCTTAGTTCAAATTAGGGTAGTAAGCTGTTTATTTAAAAAATAAACAGCTTACTGCTTATTTTATTCTATGATTGATCCCATAATGTTCATTACTTCTAGGAAGCCAAAGCTACCTTTTTGTTTGTACGTTTTTTAAAGTCTATTAATAATATTAAAGTTATTTAAAACTAGTACTAGTACAATCGCAATATTAAAAAAAAAATAGCTTCACGCTGTATCCCGCACACAGCAATGTAGGCAGAGGGAACCTAGTATTAAGACACTCCGTTCCCCACTTTCTGCCGAATTCTGGAGGCATTGCGTGTTGAGTGGCAGAACTCAACGCCGCGCTTAACCTCGACACCAGAGCGAAGAAATGGAAATATAAATTTAAGTAAATATTTCATCTCCTCGAGTGGGGATCGAACTCACAACCAGTCGGTTTTGCAGTCACACCTCGTGCCGCTGCGCCACGACCGGCTGCAATATTAAACTAGGTATATTATTTTTTTAAGTTAACATGGTACTGATATTTGATCTCCATCGTTTCTAATGTTAAGTTTATTACTAAAGTTACTTAAAAGTTTGATAAGCCTTTTAATTTCATTGAATTCGATGATAGTTCAAAACTGCCCCGTATATGTTCAAAGCTACCCCGCAAGGGGGGCAGCTTTGAACATTTGACTACTGCTACTGAAGTTGATATTGCACCTTTACCTTATATATTTTTCTACATATGATGCTACGATTTTGTGGCACAATAGTTGGACTAAGCATTGTGAAATAGTAAAGAAGTTAAAAACTGTAGAATTTTTAGATATGACACAAAGTTTAAAAATCGTTCGAATGTGCCCCCCTCTCCCCTACTTTAAAAAATATCAAAATTTGAGTCGTTACCACTGGAATTACTATTTTTGTAAAATAAACATATATCGTGGGTAGGATCAATAATATGGAATGAGAAAGGTCCTGGTGAAAGGTCCTGGTGAACCAAACTTTACAAAACAAAATTATTAAAATACTTTTTCACTATAACTTTTTAACTCCTAACTCAATTATATATAAAGAAACCAATTTGATGACCCTTAAACAACTATATATAAACAGTACGTGCTTACTTATTAAAAAAATATTAAAAAACTCGATCCATACTAACTTAGCCTTTGTTAAATTAAAATTTACAACAAATCGTTCCTTGCGGTCGCGACGTGCGAGTTTATTGATTTTACCTAAAACCAGAAGATAGATTGGAAAAAAATGCTTACCTATGAGGGGGCACGACTATACAATAATTTGCCGTCTACTTTAAGGAATGTAAGCTCTTTTGATGCATTTAAAACGCAACTATCCGAATATATAATTAAAAACTACCCACTCTAAAAAAAAAACAAATGCATCAAACGAGTAAGCAATAAAAAAAATGTGTTACTGTATTTGACTAATGTACGATCGACAACTATTTTTAATTTGTTAAGCAATGTTTTCCATGTAAGTGGCCTATGTCTTTAATGGAAAATAAATATCTTTAAGCTCGAACTAAAATCATCGTTGATTTTCTGGATGTAATTGAATATCCGATAAATTAGTAACTTTGTGAGTTTTTATATTATCAGATGATACGGAGTTATTTTTTTTATTTACGTAGAGACTATTGTCACTTTCCGCATAAACAACATCTTCATTAGTTTCAGATATACACTGATAGTTTTCCGAAAGATCAACAACAATTATTTTTTTTGGTTTATTGAAATAAAATATTTGTTTAAATAAAACAAACACTTAATATTGAAGCTTGCCAAAGGAGGTCGAAATACTACAGTGGAAACGGTTAAACCTTCTGAGATTAGCGTGAACAAACACATACACAAACAAGCAAACAGAAATATATAGATATTTTATTTTTGGTTACTTTACGTTATGAAAAGCCACTATTTTTTTTTATGCCAGTAATATTGTTTTTCTTATATACATATCTTCCCTATACAAACACCGGTCCGTTACAAATTTATAATACACATAAATAATAAAACATTGGTAACGTAATTGTGAATTAGGCTTCATATTTCCTCAGTTTCGTAACGTAACGAAATATAACGAAATTGAGAATAAAATCTGAGAAATTCTAACTATTTTAAATATTTTCTCGTAAACCACGTGCTGTACGTACAAACACTGAATGTATTTCTTGAGATTTTGTAAAATGAAGCAAATAACATAAGCTAGAAAACGAAATAATAGTATAATTACCAAAATAAAACCCCGTTTGTAACCCTGAGATGTAATTTTACGCATTCACTCAAAAACATTTGAACCTCTCGATTGCTGCGAAAACACTACTGGTTGTAGCTACGATAGCAATAACTTTTGCTATAATGTTGTCACAATAGAAAATAATAATAAATATCATTCAAAGTAATTGCGTTCATAATTTAATTGTATGTTACTAACCCTGAGTAACGAAAAGACAATATTTTGGGACAAATTTCCTTAATTAATATATATTATTTATTAAAATGATGTATCAATAAAAGTAGTTCTATTTAATATTATGAATATAGTAAATTAATATAAACATAGCTGTAGTCAACTCAAACTATAAACATTCGTAACAAACGACTTTTCAAAAAATAAAGTGATCAATGGGACACGAAAATTTGTATGGAAGCATTTTGAAAAGGTTTTTTGCAACTAACAAAAAATACTATTTTTAGCCATAATACACTTAAAATAATACAAAAATGCTTAAATTAATAAATAAATATATCTAAAATGGCAAAATATTTGACTTATCTATAAAATTGTATTTTTAAAACGCATTCAAAGTAGCGGGACAAGAAAAGACACAAAATGTACACTTTTTCTGATTATGACCCTTAAGCGTCAGAATCTTGCTTTATTTCCTTAGCACTTTCTAAATATATATAAAAATTAAATTAGCTTCACGCTGTATCCCGCACACAGCAGGGTAGGCAGGCAGGGAACCTAGTGTTAAGACACTCCATTCCCCACTTTCTGCCGGATTCTGGAGGCATTGCGTGTTAAGTGGCAGAACTCAACGCCGCGCTTAACCTCGACACCAGAGCGAAGAAATGGAAATATAAATTTAAGTAAATATTTCATCTCCTCGAGTGGGGATCGAACCCACAACCAGTCGGTTTTGCAGTCACACCTCGTGCCGCTGCGCCACGACCGGCCTCTATAAATTCTAAATATATATAAATTCCATAATACTTTTTTTTTTTAAAGTATCATACTACACTTATTAAAAGAAAAATACTTATTTAGAAAACGTATAAAAATTTGTACGTAGCGGGACTCGAACCCACGCCTTCTGGAAACCAACCAGGTCAGTTCAAATTTTTATACTTTTTCTAAATAAATATTTTTCTATAATACATGTTTGTACCAATAATGTATTTATATTTTGCGGTAACTTTTAATTAAGAATACTAATAAAAAGAAATCTGCAAGGTTCTTTAACACCACATTTCCCCTGCTTGTCCTGCTTCTCCTGCTGTATGTGAGATACAATTGAAGTTAAAAAAAACGATTTGTCCACATAATAGAATATAGAGCAAGAATCTATTGTTAAGATATTATTCTTTAGCTTCCGCCGATTTGTAGAGATACTCCATATTTAATATAACATAATGACGTGAGGCAAATACCGAGCTTTACAGACCAAAAAATTAAAAATTATCTTAACAAAATTACACCCCCAAATTGAGATCGAACCTACAACTATCGCATGTAGAGTTAAGCACCGTCCCATTGTGCCTATTTTCTATAGATATACAGGCATTATTACCAAAAGTCTATCAAATAAAACAAATCATAAATCTCGAACAGACATTTATTGATTGGATTTTGAGGTATGAGGAAAAGACCAACAGGTAAATCTTGAGGGTCGCGACAAATTTGACATTATTGGTACTTGTTAGTTGATAGCGTCCTACTGTAATAGTTCTGGATTCGATGCTCTGTTGTTTGAGTTATTATATTTTTTCATTGTATAAACACTGATAACACAAAGCAAGACGTTAAGTTCCTTCATCATAATATAAGCCAATATATTTTAACACTTTACCTCTCTGCGGTCTCTCTTTCTGTCTGTTTGCACACGCACATCTCTAGAACTATTGAAGGGATCTAGGGAATAAATTTTTATTTATTTGCAGGGAAATGCTCTCCATAATCATTAAAAATGAAACATAATTAGAAACCATATGAAAAGAGGATTAAAAAGTTAACACAAACTAAATTGCCAGCAGTATCTAGAAATTAATAAAGAAGAATTAAATTACACTTCCGTATGAAACACATGTATGGAATAGAAATACAATCCAGTAACTTATAAACTTACAGCTTCCAAGCACTTAAAATCCAATTTGAAAACACCTGTTCTTTAAAGAATATCCTGAGCTAGGTTTAAAGTTCAAACGATCTACCATCTTGTTTCATTTTACTTGTATATATCAAGACGAACTAGGTTCCTTTGTGAGTTAAATATGATTATGTTCTTTGCAACTTAATAATCTTTTACGTAGATTAAAGTAATTTTAGATGTCTTAGTTTTGTTAGTTGTTTAGATTTAGGTCTTTATATTTTTTTAATTATGACTTGTTTTAGTAAACAAATAATTATATATGGTAACTCGCTACTTACAAACTGTTGAAACATTTTCTAAAATAATATTTTTGTTTTTAACTGCGGAATAACACGTGAAAGTTATTTAAAATATTTAATAAATAGCCTTCTCTCTTTCGAAATTATAAATCTAAGAAATTATCTTTGGGTACAGAAAATTTCGAAGTAGTTGTCTTGATAAGGACATAAGGCTTAGTGGTCAGAGAGCTTGGATAGTTTTCTCGGGGCGCCAGTTCATACATAACTACGTCAATGTTCAATATGTTTTCTAAATAAAACTTTTGGATTATTGTTTTTTTTTTTCATGTACCTTACATTTGACGGAGTAAACAAAGAGGTGATCGTGAGTTCTTTACTTTTGACCCATATAAAGAAATTTTATACCTGGAGGCCAGTCGTGGCGCAGGGGCACAAAGTGTGACTGTAAAATCGACTGGCTGTAGGTTCGATCCCCACTCAACGAAATGAAATATCTATTTACATTTATATTTTCATTTCTTCGCTCTGGTGTCGAGGCAAAGAGCGGCGTTGAATTCCGCCACTCAACACGTAATGCCTCCGGAACCTGGCGGAAAGTAGGGAATAGAGTGTCTTAACACTAGGTTCACTCTGCCTTCCCTGCCGTGTGCGGAATACAGCGTGAAGCTAAATATAAAAATATAAATAAATATAATAGCTTAACCCCGCTTTTTACTTAACCAAAGCAGATATATATAATATTTTATTTTACATAATATTTGTTTAAAATAAAGAATTGAAATAACAAACCTACACCTATGATAACTACAATTAAATCATTCCCAACTGTGCCACGATGTTTTTATGAATAATACAAAAATACGATAAGGAAAATAAGTATTATATTTCACTTAACGAAAAAGAAATATTCTATATAATAATATAAGAGTCTCTTAAATAATAACATTACATAAAAGAGAATCCATGTACACATTTTTTTGCTATCTCGTGCGAATTACACTAGTAGGGTATTCGGTCATTTAGATAAACGAGTATTGCTTAGGTTTTATGTCGAAAAACAAATTAAGTAAGCCTTTTTGTCGGCCAATAAATGTTTACTAGCTTTTTTTTTAGCTTCACGCTTTATCCCGCATAAACAAAAGTAAAAATAAAAAGAAATCAGCTTCACGCTATATCCCGCACACAGCAGTGTAGGCAGAGGGAACCTAGTGTTAAGACACTCCGTTCCCCACTTTCTGCCGAATTCTGGAGGCCATTGCGTGTTGAGTGGCAGAACTCAACGCCGCGCTTAACCTCGACACCAGAGCGAAGAAATGCAAATATAAATTTGAGTAAATATTTCACCATAAAGAAAAGTAGGTGGTAAAAAAACCTAGTGTAAAGACACTTCATTCCTCGGTAGGTTTTAGTAAAGAAAAAAACGTATATACATATTTATAGAAGTTCAAACCGTATAGTCACTATGGAAGAGAGTATAACCGTGTGTTGTAGGTGCTGAATTGCCATATAGAACGTGCTGGACCTTTTTTAGTGGTGTATTTTACGCCCTTTCGTGAATTAGATTACTCTGGCTAGTGGAAATTGCTTTCTGTGCATAATTCTGTTAAAACTGGTGACTAATGGGACCGATAATTGATCAGAAAATTCAAAGATATTGGGAGAACATCTAGGTCAGTCGTGACGCAGGGACACACCTTGTGGGTTCGATTTCTACTCTTAGAAATGAAATATTTAATATTTTCATTTCTTGGCCCTGGTGTCGAAGCAAAGCGCAGAATTGGGTTTCGTCACTTATCATATAATGCCTCCAGAATATGACGAAAAATGGGGAATGGGGTGTCTTAATACTGAATTCCCTTTGCCTATCCTGCTGTGAGCGGGATACAGCGTGAAGCTTTAAAAATTTAAATCTAGATCCTAGCTTGCAGTTTGTCGTCTTTGCTGATTAATACCTGGATCCCTTGGTTTACATTTTTATAGATTTTTAAATATGCATATCGAATATTACAAAAAAAAACACAAATTTTAAATCACTGAGAAGTCAGTCTTTACTCGAGTTCTGCAGATATGCGCTGTATAATCTAGAATGAACGTACACACTGCTAGTGTCACGTAGATTGCTAGTCACCAAACGTAAAACGGAATAACTTATCTACGTTAATGTAATGACACCATTGACTCTAAGTAAGCTTTACTTAGGCACTGTAATCACTTACAACTGTGTGCTTTAAAACTAGTGTATTTTATATAGCGTACATTATAGATATTATATATGTATATATTGTTAGCGAACTCGAGTAAAAGAGGGTAGATGTTGGTGAAAAAGACTATAAAAGCAGTGGAATTGTCAATCGGGGGCAGTTGCTTGTAGGCAACGGCCCTTTTCGGAAGGAAATTCGTGAGAAGTATTGTTATTGAGTGTTGCATATCACTTATTGCAATTACATAGTATCCCTTTCCAAAGAGTCTAGAAAGATGTGTGTTTTTATCGTATTTTTTTAAAGCGTTATCCGCTTCCGATTTCTAACAATATATTCTACACGCAATATCTAGAATTGAGCGGAGAGTAAGGAACAAAATGTCTTAGGCAAATATTGATAAACCGCTCTCATCGATCAATCAATCATAATATTTTGAAATTAACTATAAAGCAGTAAATTTAACAGGTGCGAATTCAAATCCCGTTGTGGATTATTATAAAAATATTTTCCTTATTAATTATTATGAATAATTTAATTTAACGATATGAGAAAATACTACTGGGCGAAACTGCATTGACCAATTTTTCCAATATTATAATTAAATACAGGAAGTCATCTATATTTTTATCTTTATCTCTTTCCTTTAGAGTGAGCATGAACCTACCAGTGCAGATAATGTCAATTAGGTTCTTCCCGAATATACAACGATAGTATCAGCGTTGGTTTTCTTAATTCATGCTTTATTATATTATTATTATGAAGGCACTCTGTTTTCCCTGAATTCAATATAATATGTTAAGAGAGCGAGGAAATGAAGCTTAGTACGTACCTATATTTAAACAGAAATGTATATAACAAGTTCTTTGATTTTCACGATTATTACACATTTAAAATGAAACTATTTGAACCAGATTAATCGGTATGGTGGGTGGTAGAGGGTAAGATACTATCAGCTCATTCTGCAGGAATCCAGGGCAATACGCGAGGCAATTAAGAAATCGTTGGCGGTAGTTTGATATAATAATTATGTCAACTGACACACGAATGCCACCTCAGTCTACCCGTGACCACGGACTACTGCGAAGTGTTCGAAACGTCGGGTTTCCAAAATGTAAAACCTTAAATGTACGCGATTAATCCGGTTAAAATAGTTTCGTTTTAAAAGAAATGTAAACTTTAACGAAATTAAAAAATATCGATAACGTAACTACAAAACGTTATCGTATTTTTTTAACGTCACGCGGTATTCCGTAATAACGGGAACTAGGAATCTAGTATTAGGGAAATTCGTTCCCATTCAGACAATTCCATTCCCCACTTTCCACCGAATTCTGGAGGCATTTCGTGTTTGATTGGTGGCACTCAACACCGCGCATTGCCTCTTTAAATGTCTCAAATTATAGCGTGTTGGGTGACGAAACTCAAATACAGATTATATAGTCAAACGACGACAGAGATTTGTTTCTTAATTATAGATCGATGGCCTCAATTGTGTTTAATCCATCTGCAGAACTGCATTGAGACGTCAGGTCATTATCATTGAGACATGTTCGCCTGTCATTCGGCTAATTCACGTTAGATCGGTGTAAGGGCCAATTAATATATAAAAGTGTAATAGATATAAATGTTCTTACATATATATATAAAATTTGAGGCTGTCGTGGTAAATAATTTGAGTTTGAACGCGACGGTAGTGAGATCAATATTCACCTGAAAGAAAGAAATATTTTGATTTCTTCTCTTAAAGCTAGTAAAGTAGATATGATTTTCTTCTCAACTAGTACTTGGATGGTTTGTAAGAGTCGTAGGCTTAAACTTCGCATATGTATCTAAATACTTTTCCTTTATTAGTCTGTGATTTTTTGAGTCTATCGCCATCCACTGCTAAACGTAAGTGATTGACAATTGAAATTCAAAAACTTTAAATTGATTACTGAAGCTGACTGTAAACACGACGATTGTGGATTCTATTTCCACCTTAGGAAATTCATTATTTTCTTATTTTCACTCTGGTAACAAGACGAAACGCGGTGTTCAACTCCGACACTCAACACACAGTGTTTCGAATTTTGAGTGTTGCTTGGAGGTGGGATTGTCTTAACACTAGATAGGTACTCACTGCCCATCCTGCTATATGTGAAACACAAGGCGAAGCTAAGAAAAGAGTTAAAAAAATAAGTATTCCGATAACAAAGTTAAAGTTAAACTCTTACACAACGCGTTATAAAGATTTCGTACTTAGAGATTGTCTTATTCCGTTGTTTATCATCTAACTCCGGAACCTCTCACTAACCTTTGCTTTAGCAACTATTGTTGTTACTGGCCTACATAAGAAGTGAACAAATGGTATTGAGATGGTACTTTTTAGATATACTAGTTTTGTCACCCGGTTTCAGCTATTTTTTTCAAGAATTATCGCTTTTATAAGAAATAATTTGACTTAATTTTAATCTAAGTAATTCAAGGCCGTCGCCGTGTGTAGGCGTAACGCGACGGTTCTAGATGTAATTTAATAGTAATAAGAACAGGATCGGCGTTGAGTTCGGCCACTCAACGCACAATGTCTCGAAAAAGGGATAGAAGGTGGAGTGGGTAGTGTCTCAAAACTGGGTTTCCTTTGCCTTACTCATTTGCCCCTGCTTCCATTTAGTTTGTAGTATTGTTTTGTTAATTTTCAGCAATGCGTAAGTATATATACCTATATATTTTTCTTTAGAAATTTATTTTGGAGGACATATCAAGGCGAAGTTAATCTTCATCGACATTTCTCAAGATTACTACATAGTTTATTGCTGTACAGATGGGAATAGTACGGTACCGCCGATATTCGAGTTGTACAGTAAACTTCTTTGGGTAATTGGTTTTTTAAAAGTTGAATGGCACAGAACTTTTCTTGAAACGTATAAAGTTTTTATTGATTAATACCGATTTATAGTGATATCATAAAGGATGTATGTTATAGTATCAGTGACACAGCGTTTGTTTGTAAGCGTGACGGTTGTGGATTCGATTCTCATTTAACGGAAGAGCGAGATCAAAACAAATTAACATACAGCAGGGTAGGTTAACCCTCTGTGATTGACGTGTTAGCCTCATAGACACCGCGAAATACAGAAATTGGTTTATTACTACTGATTTTCAAATTGAAGCACTGCCGTTTTGCTTTTCTTACGCGTCAGATAGTGTGTAACAGGTGGTCGCAGGTAGCCCACGGGTGCATACAGGGAAGAAAGTGCCCACAAGATTACCACGTCACCGTTAGGTGTCTACTAGACTACCAACTTAATAAAATGATTATATTGACATATTGTCTCTATTAAAAATAATGTGTCTTTTTGTATTATCTCACATTATTTCAGAATAAGATTTTATTTAAGTAAATTATATATATTTATTCTAATAATAAAAATAATATAAATTTGTATTTTTGCTTGTAAAGAATAGCTAAAACAATATAAAGACTTTTCTTCTCATCATATGTGAAGCTATTAAAAAGGTGCCTCGTAGGCTACTGCGTCAGTATAATTGTGAAAATTAAGTCACGTCAGTCGCAGAGGGTTAACTTAGTGGTAACAACTCCCGATTACCACTCTCCACCCAATTTTCGAGACATTACATGTTGAATGATTGATTTATCTTGTAACCACATCGAGAAAGTGAAAATAATGAATTACCCCAATTGAGAATTTGAGAATCAAACCTACAGCCGTTGCGTTTATAGTCAGGCGCTATGCTGTCGCGCCACTACCTCTTATCGTGTATAAATAATATTTTAAGTTCTAAATAAATAAGCATCTTTGATTACGTCCTCTTGTCGCATCAAGTCATTTTAGATTTACTGATCGACGGGAAGACCTTAATTTGCTAACACTTGCGCTCTAAAGTGCTTCATAAAAAAACTTTATAATAAATCTATTATTTTATAAAAAAATATAAAAAGACAAATTATAAACTATTATTGTGTGTCCTACAATACTACTGTTTTTTTTTCTACAATATTTCTCAAAGTACAAATATGTAATTGGTGCACTAAATAGCTAGGCAATAAAAATAAACATTAAACACTTTAGTGCGTGATTATACTATTCATTTCGTTAGTAGCGAATAAGTTGCGATGCTCGTACGTAATGTCGTAATAGATGATTTGTTTCATCATAAAGCCTTTGAATCTCATTCTGTGACTGATTAATGTCTTTTTAATGTATGGCGGCGTTCGTTAGTTGAAATATTCGCAACTTTTGTGAATTATCGCGTGAATTGGAGTTTTTAATTAAATATTTCTATGTTGAAGCATTCGACTTTAGGTTGTTGTAAGTTTGATTCCCACCCAAGGGATTGAGTTACGTCGATTTGCCAGTTCCGGAAAGAGTAGAATATTCTGACACTATGTTCTTTCTAAATATCCTTACATTTATTATAGAGTATGTATAGAGAAGAAGCTGAAAATTGGTAATTTAGGTCGATGTTGTATAGTAGATAGATCTTTTTTTTTTAAATTTCGAACCACTGACGATGGGACTAGTGGGGGTCTGGCACAATTCCGGAGGACTGTATTCGTGGGTTCTACTTTTCCAACCAACGAATCATACTACTGTAGATACATCGTTATTGGAATTTTGTTTAATAAATTTTATATTTCAAAGAAGTGGTCGTCCGCAACATTGTTTACGTGGACTAAAAGTCCAGCCGTAAAATGAAAAATCATTTTTTTTTCCTTTTACGTAAGTATTTCGAGAAATCCCTTCTTAGAGCTCCCCTACATTTTCTAAACTACCAAATCCAGTAGTTTCGTTTGTATGTTGTCGGTAAAAAAAATGTGTCTGTAGATTATTAATTTTCATAATTGAGATTAGAAATAGTTACATTGTGACTGTAAAATCGACTGGTTGTGGGTTCGATCTCCACTCTAGGAAATGAAATTTATATTTTCATTTCTTCGCTCTGGTGTCGAAGCAAATCGCGGCGTTGAGTTCCGCCACTCAGCACGCAATGCCTCCAGAATTCGGTGAAAAGAAGTGGGGAACGGAGTGTCTTAACATTAGGTTCCCTCTGCCTACCCTGCTGTGTGCGGGATACAGCATGAAGCTGATTTTGATTTTATTTTTACTACTGGAATGGTTATAAGAATAGTATATAATATATATTATATAAAATATTAAAACATGTGTTCGTCATGAGTAGCAGGCTAGTTTTTCTTATTGCGTGTTCTTTATACTGGCTATGGGTTATCCTCAAGGGAGGGCCGGACGGGAAATGGACAATGGTGAAAGAGCCCAAAATAATTACTTACATTAAACTTAATAGATATTGTACGTTTCTCTTTTGAAAATGTTCAATTTACTGCTTAAATGAAATTAGATGGCACAGTTGCTTTAGAAATATTGTAAGACATACCGTGTCACATTTTGTAAACGATAGTTGTGAGTTCGATTGAGGCCGACGTGGCACAGGTTAAATGTATACGCGACAGGTCGTGGGCTCGATTCCCACTCAAGGATATGATATAATTAATATTTTCATTTCTTTGATGAGTTTCCCTACTCGACACGCAATCCTCCAGGATTCGATGGAAAGTGGGGAGCGGAGTGTCTTAATACTAAGCTCCCTCTGCTTACCCTGATATTGTAGTGAAGTAAATTGTGTAATAAAATGAGTAAGACACTTCCTTGAAGAAATTGTTCTTAAACTATTTTAATTTTTCCACTCTGGTGAGAAAATTCAAATATAAGAAAAAAAAACTATATTTTTTTGAAAAAATACGTAACATAGAAATCAAAAGGATTAAAATCTATAACAAAACATAAAAAATAATATTTCAATTCTTAACATAGGGTCCATAACAACTTATCGTTATAGCAAAGGTGTTAAATATTCATGTCAGCCCTTTACCTTTGAGCGGCGCTATTTGGAGCCAAGGCTATGTATTTTTAACCGACTTCAAAGGTGAAAGTGCTTAATACTAGATAGAGTATGCATACAAATTCAAATATTTCATCCTCAAGTGTGTATAGGTAAAAGTTTTAATTTTTATAAGAAAATATAGATTATAATAAAAATAATATAGACCAATTTTATGCATTTGTCCCTCTTCCACAGTATACTTAATTGTATACTGACAATCACACCGCAGTGAAATTCCTATAGATACGATCTTATGAACTTTTTTATAAAAATCTAATATCAGATATGAAACTCTATAATTGTTTAATATATAGACACTTCATTATTGAGAAAGTATGAGAATGAACTACTTTTTTATTATAGTATTGATTAGAAATATATTGAAAGAGTAAAAAACAAATGAAAGACACGTACGCATCTCTCTTATATAGTATGATAAAAAGGAAATCGAGGAAGTTTTGGCGTCACAGCCAGAGCGTCTGACTATAATATGATTTGGTAGAATCAATTATTATAATTTCGTCGCACTGCTAACAAGACAAAGCGCAGCGTTAAGTTCCGCCATTGAACACGAATGCCTCGAAAACTGGGCGGAAAGTGGAGAACAGAATATTTCTTAACTATAAGCTTTGATAATTATGATAGCTATCATTTATAATTATCAACAAAACAAAAGTTTATCTACAATCTATACTAATATTATATAGCAAAACTATTTGTTGGGTTAAATATGTTAATCTCAGGAACTGGATCGAACGATCGATGTTAAAAATATTTTTTTATGTTAGAAAGAAATTTATTGAGGAGGGCAGTAGGCTGTATTACATCACGCTATAAGAGAAAGCAGAATGATCCTGGAAACCTAGTGTTAAGATACTTCCGTTCCCCACTTTCCGTTGAATTCTGGTAACATTTCGTTGAGTAAGTAGTATAACTCAACACCTCGTTTTGCCACGTTACCAGAGCGAGGAAATAAAAATATTATACATTTCATTTTAAGTGAGAATTGAACCCACAACCTGTCGCGTTTACAGTCACACCCTTGCGCCCCCGCGCTACGACTGACCCTTAAATATAACGAACACCATTATATGAGCAAACCTTGTCAATTTCATCACAACTACGCTCTAATGTTATAATGAAGAATTATTATGATACTGTCTGACCCCGTTAAAGTTTTAACTGACTTTTTAACCACTATACAGAATGTTAGACAAACTCATAAAGCTTTTACTCATTTGGAGCGACCTGTATAAAATAACTGGAGTATTCGATTTAAAATGTATGGAATGTTACATTATTTCGGAGGTGTAGTTAATATGTTATTAGTTTTTTGGCTGTAGTTCATTAGTTATGATTTTTTTCTGTATATATATATTTATTTATTTCTATGTTGAATTATTTTGGCTTTGGTATGAACTATTATATAGATATATAAGACGGATAAACAGGGAGAATTGAGTGTCAGGACACTCAGTTCTCAAGTTTCCGCTCGAATTAGAGATTTTGGGTGTAGAGTGGTATACCGAAATACCTTGTTTTTGTAATAAAGCAACGCTATCCATATATTTTTACTTACATAACGGATACTTTTTTGAGGCCAGACATAGCGCAGGGGCACAAAGTGTGACTATAAACGCGACTGGTTGTGGGTTCAGTTCCCACTCTAGTAATTACAGGACATATAAAGTAAAGAGTGGAGGAATCAATCACTTTATTCTTTGAACAAAAACAAAAATAAGCAATAAAATAGCAAAATAAAGTAAAATGAGTGTCATAAACATTCCAAGCAAATTGCGAACAGAAAGGTCTGGGTTAGAAGGTTGGATCGTAAAAGGCTTAAGAGTTAATTGGTGATCGTGACCAAAATTACAAGGTAACAGCCTCGTTATAAGTTACATCGACGTACTTGGTAAACGGCGATTCTTTGCTAAAGTTTACTTTTAGTGGAAATCTATTGGTTATTTTGGTCAAAATATTTTTTGTGGTTTCACGCTGTATCCCGCATATAGCATTAAAACACTTCGTTATTCACGTCAAAGCCAATTTTGGAGAAATTGTGTCGTTTAAGTGTAGGTCTACAGCCAAGAAACGTTTGGCCAATTTTTGTCCGTAGTTTTGTATCGGCTTTACGAGCTTTATTTTTTTTATGGGGCCTAGTGCTAAGACACTGCGTTCCCATTAAGACTTTTCTGTTTCCCTGTTTCCCACTTTCCCACCGCATTCTGGAGACATTGCATGTTGACAGGCGGAACTCAATATCCCGCTTCATCTTGACACCAGGGCGACGAAATGAAATATTAAATATTTAATTTCCTCGAATGGGAGTCGAACCCACAACCTATCACGCTTATAATCATACGCATATATGTGTGGATGCGCCACGACTGACTTTATTGAATATTAACTTATAAACTTGTAATGACATGGTAAAACAAAAATGATGATGATGACATATAAAATTCAAAGACTAAAAATATTACATAAAGAAACGTAGCTATTATAAATGATATAACATTCTTTTTATAAAATATAACAGCAGCATATAATAAAAAAAATATAGTTTTACAGTCGAAAAGAAAAAATTATGAATTATCCTTCAAACTTTTCTTTCATAAAAACACAACGAGCGAAGCGAACAGGAAGCGAAATTTAATAATTCATATTAAACAATAACGTATAGTACTAACAATCAATCGACGACCCAAACAAATGTAAATTCGATTTAAATGCCCACATAATTGGTTAAATAAAATGCAAATAGAATGTTGTCACGCAGCGTGAAACATCACTGTTTATGTTTTATATCGGAATATTGTTATTAGAACAGCTGTTTCAATGTTATATATTTTGTGTACATAAGCTTATGTGCTTATGGATTGTTGATTTGTGGGGCTCTGTAATTTTTTTTTTACGTGGCTTTTTTTTTATTTTAGCTTCACGCTCTATCCCGCACATAGTGAGATAGGCAAAGTGAACCTAGTGCTAAGATACTCTTTTCTTCACTTTTTGCCCAATTTTTCTAGACATAGCGAGTGGCGAAGGTCAACTCCGCGTGTTATCTTATAAATATAACAGAGAAAGATAGAGTTTTAGCACTACGTTCTCTCTGAATATTTCGTTACATAATATTATGTATACCATGTATGATGTCCATTTTACCGTAAAGGAACAGCGTTATTGTAAATGCTGTGGATGTAGGTTCGATTTTCACTCGAACAATTAAATTTGCAAATTTTCTCGCTCTGGTAACATGACAAATGCGGCGATAAATTCCACTATTTAACATTGCTTGTTAAATAGTGGAATTTAGTCTCAAAAATTGGGTGATACATGGAGAGAGAAGACACTCCGTCTTAACATTAAATTTTCTCTACCTAATTTGCTATACACGAAAAATAGAGATAAAAAAAAAATATTTGTAAAAACAAAAACCCCGACTGCATAAAACTAAAAAGAAAATAAACAAGCCCAATAGTTTATTAGGATTAACAGTCGGGACCTCTTTAAATTATGCGAGGTTCCTGGTAAAGATTTTATTGATTGAAGAATTACTTATAGGTCCCGACTGTCAATCCTAATGAACTATTGGGCTTGTTTATTTTCTTTTTAGTTTTATGCAGTCGGGGTTTTTGTTTTTACAAATATTTTTTTATTTTTCACGTTTTTGTAAGAAATCATTATAGTAATGATAATCATGATATACCTTTTTGAAATCCTCGTATTAAGCTCTTGAATTTGATACCCATATTGTGGTATTCGAAACGAAAAAATTTTTTTTCACTAAGTCCAAAAGAGTCACACAGCCGCCATGATTGTTTTCTTTTAACGTCACCTATCTAAGAACACTTGGGCTGTTAATACGAATCTAACGATATCTCAATTGTGTAAATCCGTTCAGCGGTTCTGGAGATATGAGGTAATAAATAATATTACATACATACAAGATACGCGCGAAAAACATAACCCTTCCTTAGCAGTCGGGAATAATAAGAGAATATTATAAAACATTATATAAACCACACGATTAAATTTCTATTTTATATAAACGGTTGCTAAAAAGTCAAACGAAATATCGTTTAAGTTAAACACAGAAACTCAAATATGTTGCTTAGTGTGAAACTTCGTCCCTCGTTAAATTACTCATTAGATATGTTCCAACCTAACTTTGTACTGTAGAGTCAGAGATAAATGTTTTTTTTAATCTACACAGGGATGAGCAAAGAGAACTCAGTGATAAATTACTCCGTTTCCATAATTCATCTATATTATTATGTACATAAATAAAAAAAATAAATAAATCAGCTTCACGCCTTATCCCGCATACAACAGGGTAGGCAGAGGGAACCTATTGTACGACACTCCGTTCTCCACTTTTCGCCGAGTTCTGGAGGCATTGTGTGTTGAGTGGTTAAACTCAACGCCGCGCATTGCCTCGACACCAGAGCGAAGAAATGGAAATATAAATTTAAGTAAATATTTCATCTCCTCGAGTGGGGATCGAACCCACAACCAGTCGATTTTACAGTGACATTTTGTGCCCCTGCGCCACGACTGGCCTGGACTGGAATTATACGTAACACACATATATTCCTAAGAATATATATTGTATAAAACGAATTTAGAAGCCATTACGGCGACGCTCGGAATTTCTGCCGACGATTATATTATAATTATTTTAATTTCTGCGCTCTGGCACACAAAGCACAGCATTGATTTCCGCCAATTAACACCGTGTCGAAAATGAGGTAAAAATATGCAAACGAAATATTTTGATATAAGGTTCCATTAGGTATTATCTGAAAAAATGGGAATCTGTTTTTTATTACAAATATAACAAGTTGAATACCGAAAACCAAAACTTCGCATTGTTTGACTAGAGTCTACATTCGTAGCGTGTGACCTATTCACACATCTTAAACAAACATAGAGAGATATAACTCAGTCCTTAATTCCTATTATCTTACTAAAAATACTTCTAGTACAATGTTGAGGCCGTCATGGCGCAGGGGCACAAGCATGTGGCTGTAACCACGACGGTTGTGGATTTGATTCCCACTCAGTTCAACATTCCATGATACTTAAGAAATGTCTGTTACCCACTTTCAGCTGAATTATGAATGTATTGCACGTTGAATGGCTAGAACTAGATAAGAAAAATATTACATATTTCAGTTGGATTTGAATCCACAACCTTCGACTTTACAACTTACCAACAGTTACTATGTATATCATAAAATGCCACGTTTGACGCCATATTATTAACAAAAACTTTGAGTGCCTCCAGCGGTAGCCGCAAGGCTGAAAAGTCGTAGCTGAGCAAATGTACAGGAGTTTCGACGTTACACAAATTTAGTTTCACCTTCCCTGGCTCTGAAATATATAGTGTTTGTAGTGCAAACATAAACACAAATGCAATACTCACAAATTATATTCTACGTTTCTAATATATACAAGTTTCTCGTACACAACATATTTTGTTAAATTAAGTTGAAAATAAAAAATCTTTATTTATTGTGCATGATTTTTATACATTTATGTGTTAAATAAATAGAAAGCTACTCAAGATTCAGTTCTGTAATTTTCTTTTATAAAAAAGAAGTGAAGCATAACAGATAAAAGAGAGTGCCAAAATTGGTTTCCCATCTTTCTACAACATTCGAGATATTGCGCGCTGCTTGACGGAGTCAACGCCAAGGTTGGTCTTAGCAGTGCAAAATAGAGATGAATGAAAAATGAAATCACTCAATGAAACACTTAAATAAATTACGTAAATTTAAATTTCCATTTCTTCGCGGTGTCGAGGACAAGCGCGGCGTTGATTTCTGCCACTCAACACGCAATACCTCCAGAATTCGGCAGGAAGGGGCACGGACTGTGTCTGTGTTTTAACACTAGGTTCCCTCTGTCTCCCCTCAAGTGTGCGGGATACAGTGTGAAACTGATTTAGAAGAAGTGCAACATAACAGATAAAAGAGAGTGCCAAAATATTTGGTTTCCCATCTTCCTACAACATTCGAGACATTGCGTGCTGAATGACGGAGTCAACGCCAAGCTTGGTCATAGCAGAGAGAAATAGAGAAATGAAATCACTTACTTACAAAAATCGAAACCAGAACGTTTGATATCTTATCCATTGTTAAATACATGCTCTACTAAGCCTCTATAATCGTTTGTTGTTTCATTTTCCTCGTGCTTTCTGAAATATGCTGTCAATAAAATGAACAGAGCTCCGTTCCAAAAGATAGGCCGATTATTTTTCAAGCAGCTTTAGTGGCAATAAGGAAATAAAGGGGCATAAAGTTCAAGATAGGTGACGAGAGTTTGGCCGCACTCCAGCCAGGTCCATCTGAAGATTTGGCAACTTATTGGATTATTTAGGTGCCACTTAAAAATGTAACATCTGCTTTGTCGTTGGACTTGATGATGTTCAAGTTAGTATTGTTTTTTTATCAGCTTCACGCTGTATCCCGCACACAGCACGGTAGGTAGAGGGAACCTAGTGTGAGACACTCCGTTCCCCACTTTCTGCCGAATTCTGAAGGCATTGCGTGTTAAGTGGCAGAACTCAACGCAGCGCTTTGCCTCGACACCAGAGCGAAGAAATGGAAATATAAATTTAAGTAAATATTTCTCCTCGAGTGGGGATCGAATCCACAACCAGTCGGTTTTACAGTTACACATTATGCCGCTGCGTCACGTCTGGCCTCGAATAGTATGGTTTTCAGTGTTGATAAGAGTTGTTTTTGTTACTTTATGTTGTATTTTTTTTCTATGTATGTAAGATTGAATGGTAGTTTCGTTCACAGCATAAGTTTGGTAAACGGTAGAACTTTCAATATTTATTGTTTTTGTTTACGCTATATCCCACTTTCTTGAAAATTTTGGAGACTTGATTTTTATTAAATTATAAATGAAAATTCCTCTAGTTTATATATATATATATATATATATATATATATATATATATATATATATATATATATATATATATATATATATATATATATATATATATATATATATATATATATATATATATATATATATATATATCAGATATATATAGATCAGTTTATATACTTATTTATATTTAGTCACTAAATGCAACCAATAACAATGATATTTAAATACAACCTCCCCTTTCCGTAGCATTTGCTTGCGAAAGGAGAACTAACGTAGCTATTATAGTAATAGTAAAAATTTACAACCACTTTATCTATGACTTTTATAGTCAGTTTACGTTATTTTTATGTATTCTTACCTAATGTTAAATCCAATAACATTTTATTTAATCTTTTCGTAAATGGAATTGGTTTCTCAATAACAGATTGTTTGGATGGCCTCTTTAGAATAACTAACTTCAAAGGTTCAATCGTGCGACTGTAAGACAGGTTGGGAGTTCGATTCTCATTCGAGGAAATTAAATATTTCATATTTTCAGTTCCTTGCTCAGTTAACAAGGCTTGGGACTGGGATTAGAGTGTGTTAACACTAGGTTCCCAGGTACCCTCTGCCTACCTTGATATAAAAAAAAGGCCTTTGGGAAACTGAGAAACAGCGTCTGACTGTAAATGTGATGTTGTTTACTCGCTCTCTACTTTGAGAACTTAATTATTTTCATTTATCCATTATGGTAGACAAAGTGCTTCGTTGAGCTCCGCCATTAAACAAGTAAATTTTCGAAAATTTTACAGAAAGTGAAGAGCGAAGTGTCTTAACAATACATTTTACTTGTCTTAGGGAAACTATTTTATAATAATTATACTTACCTTGTATATCTGAGTTAAGTAATTATATTACATCGATATATCAATATCAGTCTAGTCTAGACATTTATAAAGTGCGGCGTCCATATTTTAAAATGCTAAACCGTTTTAATCACATTAAATCGTATGTGACCGATACGTAACTAGTTTAATATCTATGGAGGCAGTGCTTTTGATACAGTGCCGCAAACGTTATTGGGTTACGCTCGTACGCTTCAGTTTGTATTCAATATAGGTTTTTTTTTTCTATTATTGTCAGTCGAGGGCTGTATGAATCTATTTGATGCCAATCGTGGCGCAGCGGTACGAGGTGTGACTGCAAAACCGACTGGTTGTGGGTTCGATCCCCACTCGAGGAGATGAATTATTTACTTAAATTTAGATTTCCATTTCTTCGCTCTGGTGTCGAGGCAAAGCGCGGCGTTGAGTTCTGCCACTCAACACGCAATGCTTCCAGAATTCGGCACAAAGTGGGGAACGGAGTGTCTCAACACTGGGTTCCCTCTGCCTACCCTGCTGTGAGCGGGATACAACGTGAAGCTGATTTATTCATTTTTTTTGTTAAATGTTTTGTGGGTAATAAGTTAATATTTTTTTAAGTTGCATATATCTGTGGGAATAATACGTTGAAGTACTAAATTTTTTTGGCTTTTTATTAAATGGCTAGGTTCCCCACCGCACCGCTATTTTTTTTGTCTTATTACCAGGACGAATAAATGAAAAAATAAGAATTTCTCTAAATAGGAACCGAACCCACAATTGATGCAACATCTTAAAAAGTTTGGTTTGACAACCAAGTGCTAAGACATTCAGTTCCGCACTTTCCACCCAATTTTTGAGACATTGCGATGCGACTCAACACTGCGCTTTTTGTCTTGGTAGAGCGAAGAAATAAAAACGATAATAAATAATAATTCATTCCCCTTGAGTGGCAATCGAACCTAAAACCGTTGCATTACAACCACACGCTTGTGCCCCTGCGCCACGATGGCTTAAAGAAAATAACAAATATTTTAAATTACTTATGCATCTATTAATTAATTAAAACTGATTTTTCTATATAAAACACGAAACAAACAGGAAATGCATCTGAACGTACATTACCTCACTCTTTGTTTTATAACCTACACGCAAACTAATTATACATTAAGAGAAAACTAATTGTTTACTGCAATCAATTTATTCATAATATACCCGTACTTATTTACATACGTACGCAGGAAGTTAGCATTGTTAATAATTTATATACAGTTTTTATGTTTTAGTCTACATCCCGCATTTAACAGGGTTGGTAGGTGTAGCTTAGTGGGTAGCTTAGGGGTAACGTTTTCGGAATATTTCGCGTAGAGTGCCTCTACTTAACGCCGCGCCTTAACTTGTTGCTAGAGGGAGGAATTGAAATAGAAACATTTCTTTTAGTGACAACTGAACCTATAACCATCGCTTTTACAGTCAGATGCTGGACCGCTGCGTCAAGACAAGTAGCAGTGGCTAGCAACGAGCTACACACAATAGAAATGGCAGTAAATAATCCACAACGTAATCCGTTTGCTTGGAATATTGATCTATATATTCCTATTTACCCGTCCTAGTTGGAATTTCAGAAAAGTGTTACGACACTACATTCTCCACCGATGGACTGGATTAAATATATTTTTTGCAGCTTCACGGCAGATAAGCGGCAGTGAGCCTAGTTTTAAGATACTTTCATGTTAAGACATTGCTAGTATTGCGTGTTAAATGTGGGAACAATTCACCGCCTTTGTTCGTTAGTAGACTGAGTAAATGAAAATAATTTCAATATAACAAAGAGTGGCGCGTGAGTCCGAACTCGTTAGGACTTCCCTCATACTCGGAACGAGGTGAAGTCAGATGACGTCATAGCACAACCGTTCAGTATGACACTCGAAGGAGAAGAGGAGTCCGTATCGCTCGTTCCCACTATTATAAGAACGACGCATCATTCAGCCCTAAAAGCTGACAACTGACAGTGTTGCCATCCTCTGAATACACCCAAATCAAAAACTTGACGTTCCGTATTCATACTCTACGACAAATATGTTATTATTCCCTCGAACGGGGATTGCACCCGGGACCACTGTGCTTATACTTGGATATATTTCCACTGCGATTTGGTAATTCGAGTAGAGTATATTTTCTACATTTTCAATTTTCAAAACTTTTGTTTCTCTATCTACTATAGAAATACTTTTATAAAAAGGTAAAAAAGTTGTTTTATAATTTCAAAGTGTATAATACCACACTTAAGTAAGAAAATTAATATGGATAAAACCTATTAAAATTTTTATATAATTTATGACTATTAAGCCGTAAAAAGTAAGTAAAAAACTAAAATAAACACGAGTTCGAATCCAGTCGTGGACACAAGGAGCGCAATGGCATAAGCGTGTGACTATTACCGCGACAGGTTGTGGATTCGATTCCGACTCCAAATGAAATATTAAATATTTTCATTTCTTCTCTCTGTTATCGAGGCACAGCACGGCTTTAAGTGCCGTCACTCAACACGCAATGCCTCCAGAATTCGGGGAAAAGTGAGAAGTAGAGTGTCTTAACATTATCTGCATACATAGATATGTAGAGAGTAGATACTCTGCTACATACAGGATACAGCGTGAAACTGAAAAAAAAAACACGAGTCACACACGACACAAAAAATAAAGTGTTTCAGACCATTACAGGTGTTGAATTTTGTATCTCACACTGGAACAGCCTGCATTATTTTTGTTTAAAGTGGAAAGCTTGTACGAATGTAAAAGTGCATTAGTGCATTTTATTCAGTTAATTAATTCTAAGGTTAGATGCTCGGGTTACTGTAAGCTGAAATTAACTTTATATATGTGGGTATTACCTAAAAGCTTTACATTGAAAATGTATTTTGAATTTTATAATACACAAAGGGTATCAGGTATGTTGGTTTAGTGGTAGGTTTCGTTACCTATATACTTAACTAATATAGATTTAGCTACTAGTAGTCTATTTTCTGTTTGTCTGTCCGTCTATCACTAGGTATCTTGTGAACCGTGATGACTATTGAAAGTTCACAGATAGTGTATTGCTGTTGCCGCTGTAATAACAAATATTTAAGACTAAAATATATATTTAAACAAATATTTAAAGGGGGATTTTTTTTGCCGTTGTCATAAAATTTCTACAGTATTCGGAATATAACAGAGTACGCAAAGGGAATCGAATTTTAAGACATTTATTACACTCCCCACTTTCTGCCGAATTTTCGAAATAATGAGTATTGAATGGCGGAACTCAACGCATCGCCGACAGAGCGAGAATATAAAAATAATACACTCTTTCAAATGAAAATCCAATCGAATCCACCACTGTCACATTAGCATCAGTAGAATATTATTAAAATCAAACTAATTCTTACTATATAGTAAACATGTCCTATATAAACGATAAAATATGTAACAAGTATATAATCCCAGTATAACACTAATGTTTACATAACACAAATAATAAGCCTACAACATACATCTCCACTTGAACCTCACAATACATTGCGTGAAGCAATTTCCATAATAACTGCCCAAAGACTTGAGACTCTATAATCATCGTTTAAGGTTCGATTTTCAGTGTACGAAAATAAAAGAAGAAACACTGTAGCGGCACAAAACAAACGAATAGCGAGAAACGTAATTTTTCAGGCAGCCGCGGACTATTTATATCAGAGGGAAGTCAAAATAGCAGCCCTTTAAGGATTATTTCAGAATAGAGTCGTTTCATTTCGGTCTTTTTGAGAAATAAATGCTCGTCTCGCGATAAATTCTAAGATCAAATGCATATAAATTACTTGGAAAGATCAGATAACATGGCTTAAAGAGAGCAAAGATCACAACAGCGAAATTAAATTATTTTTGTTATATGTAATGTCTTGGAAGGCGTTTAAGTGATATTTTGAACTTTGATCTTTTGTAGAAATATAGTAGTGATCTTTAATATCAAAATATATTTTTTTTAACTTCACGCTGTATCCCGCAGGGCACAGGGAATCTAGTGGTAAGACATTCCTTTCCCACTTTCCACTCAATTTTCAAGAGTTTGTTTTGTATATGTCGAACGGAGAAATCAACGCCACATTTTACCTTGAAAGCAGAGTGTGTAAATTAATTCATTACCTGAGTAGGAATCGAACCCACGACCCTCACGTTATAGTCAGACACTGTGCTCTTTCTCTACGACGGCTTCCTATGTATTATTATAATTTATCATATATATGTATTTACGGTCTAATCCATCCTATTTACAACGTTACCATCAAAACATTGGACTTTGTGTTAACCAAGTTGTTATCTGAAGACAGTTTTGCGGGACACTTATTACGGTCCTGATGAGAGGGTGTTCTTGATAAGAAGTTGACGGAAATCTTGAGGCCGTTCAGTATATAATATATTGTATAGTTAGATTATTGACACTACGGTGGAGTAGCTTATTTGTCGTCATAGGCTGGTTATAAGTTCAATGCTTTAATAAATATATATACTTGTGGTGCACGGTGTGACTGGACCGCGAAGGTTGTGGGTTCGGTTCCCACTCGAGGGTCTGAATTATTAATGATTGGATTATTATTTGTTATTATTTTCATTTCTGCCCTGGCACCAAGGCAAAAAGAATGTCGTTGAGCTCTGGCGGAAAGTAGGGAACGGAGTATTTTAACACTAGGTTACGTCTACTTACCCTGATGTATACGGATACAGCGTCTTTATCAATATTAGATGATACATACGTGCATGACTCTAAAAGTCCCAAGTAACTCTGAACAGATACAAAGGGTTACAATGAAAAAATGAAAAAATATTAACATGACGTTATACCTTCCTTGTTGAATATACCTTCCTGGATCAATGGACTATTCAACACTAAAATAATTTTTCATTTTGTATTAGTAGTTCTTAAAATAAGTACAAACAAACTTTTTAGCTTTAATATTGTTATAGTTTAGAGATTTTTTATACAAATGAATACGGATAGAATACGGATCAGAAGCTTATTACTGAATGCCATTATGTTCTCGAAAAATTTTCATATTATAAAAATAAGAATAGTAAATTTTTTAAGCTTGTACATCTTACTTCCATACTGACTTTACTGGTTCATAAATCTTATTAGTGAAAATGTTTATACAAAGTTTCAACTTAGCTTGTCACCCACGTCTCTCACTATCCGGTTTAATCATGTTATGATTTAAGAACCTAGATAAGATACATCGTTCCCCATTTTTCGCCCAAATTTCCAGTGACGCAATTCAACGCTGTGCTGCCAATGAAAATAAAAATAATTCACTCTTCCGAATGGAAATCGAACCCACAACCGTTACATCATCTAAAATAATAACAGCCAGAATTTTTATATACTTTTTTTTTATTTTTAGAAATAGGAATAGTTAAAATATTTAAAAAATGATAAAATATATAAAAATTGTAATATATAAAGAAAATAAATAAATAAAGGCAATAGAGGCAATTTCTTTTATATATTACAATTTTTACTCTGACTATTTTGTATTAGTATTCGTCTGTATAGTGAGAGAGAGCTATTAATGTTTCTCAAACTTTTATTGATGGGAAGGGTTAAGGCGATAACAATTTGACATATCGTCGAAGACTTTGGCACTTTACGTCTTATTAAATGATAGTTTTGTTAGTGTTTTAAATATTAGTTGAGATGATTATGTGTGACATTATGGTGGAAATTAGTTAAATAAATACATGTATATAAAATAATCATTAAATAATAAAAATATATACTAGTATCTATACTTGTTTAAAAAAATAAGAAATGAAAATGCAAACACTAGTTTTATCTTTTTAAAAATTTACACACTTGAAAACTTCTTGCAATACAAAAGATTTAACTTGGTTGCTATTATTTTTAAATATCGTATCGTTGAAGTAGTTCTTAAATTTTCCTCATATCCCTTTTATGACTTAATCTCTCTAATGTCACCATTCTCTCCATTTAGAGGGTGTGGGTGTTTCGTGCCTCAAAAGGATAAAAAGGAACCCTTATATGATTATTTTGTTGTCCGTATGTCTGTCTGTCTTTCAGTTTTTGCATTAAGAACATTTTTATCAAGAACGGGAAAAGCAACACATTGAAATTAATATGAAATGTCCAGGTCTACGGTATCTCGAGGCACTTAAAAAGTTTGACTTCTAAGTCAACGCAAAGATACGAAATTTATGTTGTTTTTGCTGTATATTGTATGACATTTAACAAGAAAAAAAATCAGCTTCTCGTTATATCCCACACACAGATGGAACCTAGTGTTAGCTAGACACTCCATTTCCCACTTTCCGCCGAATTCTGGAGGCATTGCGTGGTGAGTGGTGGGATTCAACGCCGCGCTTTTGCCTCGACACCAGAGCGAAGAAATGAAAATATAAATGTAAATAAATATATCGCCTCCTCGAGTGGATATCAAACCCACAATCAGTCGCATTTGCAGCCACACTTCCTATCACTGCGCCACGACTGGCTTAACAAGAATTATTAAATTAGCAAAACGTGGAATCTACACAAAAAATGTAATTGATAGATATTTATAGTTCATTTATACTCGCATACATTTCATACATTTATACATATGGGGAAAAATCAAATTTATCACCTTGGTGCGGAACGCTCAGTAGATGGCTCCGTATCCGACTCGCGTTTCAGCGATTTTTTTATTTATAAAGGAGTAAAAAAATTTAAGATCATTAAAACAGTAGCTAAAGCTAGCCTGGCACATGAAATTAAATATTTAATGTTTAAAGTTCTTCGCCCTGTTGAGGCAAAGCGCGCCCTAGAGTTCCACCGCTCAATAAGCAATGCCTCCAGAATCCATCGGAAAGTGAGCAGCGGAGTGTCTTAACTAGGCCTTCCTCTGACTACCTTGATGCTTGCGAGATAGAACATGAAGCTATGTAATGGAGACTTTGTTTGCTTAAATAAGCTAGTCTCAGAAAGCTTAAATTGAAAATATATTTCTTGAGTTGGATAATTATTTTTTATTAAGCAAGATTATAAGTTACACTTATTTAATCATGATAATAATTCTAAAATAACACACTGTACTCAATTCATATTATTTCCAATACACAACGCGAGTGACGCCACAAATAAAAGCCAAAAAAAATATAAGTTGAAAACACAGAATATGGTTCAAGCCCTAAGCTCAAACACCAAGTTCCAAATGAAAAATAAAGCTAACTATAAAATGGTCGTGTAAGTAGTACATCTCTTTCAAGACTGGCTTTTGTTCCGGGATTAAAACTAAATTTACCAGGGAATGGAGGTTTTCTTACATAATGGAACACCGCCCCAACTTTTGATGAAAAACTTGTAAGAAGTGTAATTAAAAAGTAGTGAACTTGGTACCTTTATTTTGATTGTAATAAAATTGTGCCTTTTAATTTTTTATGTGACCAAGAGAATAAAAAAAATATCATGTCTGACAATACCTATGTTAACAAAGGCGTAAAGATATTAAAATGGCTTCACGCTGTATCCCGCACACAGCAAGGTAGGCAGAGGGAACACTCCGTTCACCACGTCCCCGTAAAGATATTAGTTGTGTAATTAGGCTATTACATACAACACTCGTGACGTAATAATATGTATTATTTTTAAGTCAAAGTCAAATAATTTTATTCAAAATAAAAAGTTACATGCTTCATTTTTTGAACGTCAAATAATTTACCACCAGTTCACTAAAATTAGTGCCTCAGACCTGAGAAGAACCGGCGCAAGAAACTCAGCGGGACTTATTTTTTTTAAAATCAATTATACAAAATCACATTTCAGCGTTTCTGACAATGATACTTTGAAATAGACTGGAGCGAGCATTTCATTCCCAAGGCGTGTTATCATTTATATAATCATTAATTTGGTAATAACCTTTAACACACAAACGTCTTTTCACAACTCTTTTAAATTGTGATATAGAACATTCTCGGACGTTTTCTGGGATCCTATTGTAAAAGCGTACACATTGTCCCATAAAAGAATTACGGACCCGATGTAATCGGGTCACAGGTGCAATAAGTTTACTCCTATTTCTAGTATTGATATTATGTACATCACCAATTTTGGCAAAATCTTTAATATTCTTCTTAATATACATAACATTTTCAAAAATGTATTGAGATGCAACTGTCAAAATATTTATTTCTTTAAATTTTTGCCTTAACGATTCTTTTGGGCCTAAATTATAGATTGCGCGAATAGCTCGCTTCTGCAAGACAAAAATTGATTCAATACCGGCTGCATTACCCCAAAGTAGAATGCCGTAGGACATAATACTATGAAAGTAGCTAAAGTAAACAAGGCGAGCCGTTTCCACATCCGTTAATTGTCTGATTTTTTTAACCGCAAAAGCTGCTGAGCTAAGTCTATTCGCCAATCAATCGATATGAGGTCCCCACTGCAATTTAGAGTCAATGGTGATACCGAGAAACACCGTAGAATCGACAGGTTCCACGGCTTCACCATTCAAGAGTACATCAGCTTTAACAAATTTTGTGTTAGGTGTTCTGAAGATTATACATTTAGTTTTTTTACTATTCAATAGTAAGTTATTAACACTAAACCAATGTACTACTTTCGATAGAGCATTGTTTACATCGTCATATATGTTTTGTCGTCGTTTTATTTTAAAAATCAATGAAGTATCATCAGCAAACAATACTATATCATGGTTCTTTCCCACTAAAAATGGCAAATCATTTATGTATATTAAAAACAGAAAAGGACCAAGAATAGACCCTTGTGGGACCCCCATACTGACAAATGATCCAGGAGATTTCTTGCCATTTACATCAACCCTCTGAATTCTGTTAGCTAAATAAGAAGTCAGAAGATTGAGTGCACGTCCTCTTATGCCGTAATGGTGTAGCTTCATGACCAATGTAGAGTGCTGAACGCAATCAAAGGCCTTAGACAGATCACAGAACATACCAAGAGCATCCTGCGATCCCTCCCAAGCCTCAAATATACTTTTTATAAGTCCTACACCAGCATCAGTAGTCGAGCGACCTTTAGTAAAGCCATACTGTTTATCATGCAAAAGCTGATGTGAGTCAAAGTGCATCAGCATTTGATTTAAAATAATTTTCTCAAAGATTTTACTAAATGAGGGTAGTATAGATACAGGTCTGAAATTGTTGGGATCAGATGTACTACCCGATTTAAATATAGGTATGACTTTACTAAATTTCATTAAGTCAGGAAACACACCATACTCTATACAACTATTAAATACAGTCGCGAGGCAAGGAGCAACAGCGTCTATTATATGACTAATTAATTTAACAGAAATTCCCCATATATCTGATGTTTTCTTAATGTCTAGGGACTTGAATGTCTTAACAATGTCTCTAGAGTTGACCACTTTAAATTTGAAATCTATATCACATTTGTTTACGTTCTCCTTAAGTAAAGATTCAGCGACTGTCGTGGAAGATATAAGTGTTTTGGTTGTGGAAACTGGAATATCAGCAAAGAATTTTTCAAAAACACTGGCAACTTCTTGGTCCGAGCTGGTTAACCCATTGTCAATTCTTAATTTAAATTCATAATTGCAATCCCTGGCTTTTCCAGTTTCACAATTTATTATGTCCCATGTCATTTTAATTTTATTAAAAGAGTTTTTAATCTTGTTTTTAATATGTAACGATTTTACCATGGAACACACTTTTTTAAATAATTTAGAATAAGATTTAACATAATTAATAAATGTTTCACTATGGTTATACATTTTCTCACTATAAAGTTCATATAACCTTTGTCTACTCTTATGAATTCCCACAGTCGCCCAATCCTTGAATGACAAGAAGCTCCTGGAATTGACTGTTCTAGAAGTAAATATAGCTTTGAACTCACTCTGTATAACATTGAAAAAATTCTCATATAGTAAATTGGGCTTATTATTATGTTTTAAATATTTAAGTTTTGTTATTATATTACTTCTGAACTTTTCTATACGACTATAGTTGTCATCGGTATACAAACATTTTTTTTATTTTTATCATTATTTTTTTTACCAAGGTGAAAGGAAGCCAACTGTCCGCAATGATCTGAACTTAACATATTAATTATTGATTTTTTACAAGGCACAGAGTTTGTAAAAATATTATCAATGCAAGTAGCGGTACAATGAGTGATTCTTGTTGGCTCTAGAAATAGATTGTCTAGGTTATATGAATTAAGTAGTGACCTGAATCTAGTGCAAATGGTGGAATTTTCTAGTAAATTAATATTAAAATCACCACATACAACTATTAATTTCTTAGACCCAGATAACTTTACAAGTACTTGTTCTAAAAAAAGTTTTTGTCATTAACAAAGTATTTATAAAATTCACTGTTTACTCGACGATGGTTGCGGGTTCGATTCAGTCTGATGATATATTTTCAATTCCACGAGAAAAAGTGCAAATTTGAGTTACGCTACTCATCATACAATATCTCATAAATTGAGCAGAGAGTGGAGAGCGGAGTGACTTAACACTGTGCACAACATTTTCCTGTGCCTATCCTGCTATATACGGAATACAGCGCAAAGTTATAAACTTGGCAACGCAGTACAAAACAATATATAAATTAATGATTCGACATTTGTTTAAATTTCTCGTAGACTCATTTAAAAGTAGATACCTAAAGGTTATGTATAAATACAATCCAATATTCCACACTATTTTATGAGCAGAAAAAGGTTTTTTCTTAACAATTCAAAGAAATCAACCGAACAGACAAATACGCCTGCCAACCTAATCCTTTCTGAAGAACTCTTCAAAGTTAGTGAATCATCATTTGATACAAAGATCCAAGTCAAAGAAAGGTGACGAGAAAATGTAGACACCACTTTTTCACTGTACCGTCCCAAATTCACCAAGTGGCTCCGACCCGGGACAAATGCCTGTAATAAATCTTGGCTATCATTTGGTAGACGTTTCTCGCGCCTGTTTCTAAATTGTGATCGTTAAAATAAGACAATCTAACTCGTTTGCCTTTTGTTAATTAGTGATTTTTGATGAAGGATGTGAAATTTCTGTATGTAATTTATGCAACATCACAAGGTAGTAGTAAGTTCGAATTGTAAATGTTATGGATATTTTTTAAATATCCATAACATTTACAATTCGAACTTACTACTACCTTGTAATTTCCATTTTTACATTTACATTTTTTACATTTATTTTTAAAATATTTTCGCTGTTCTTAGTATATTTATGAATGACTTGTATAAATAATGTGAGATCTGTATGTCTCTTGTGTTTGGTTTCATAATTTAGGCAATATTTATTTTTGTCCAGAAAAAACTAAAAGTCTCAGTTGAGATATCACTCAATAATTCTTTTCTTTTTCAGCTGTATCCCGCACACTGCAGGGTAGGCAGAGGGAACCTAGTGTTAAGCCACTTCGTTCCCCACTTTTTGCCGAATTCTAGAGGCATTGCGTGTTGAGTGGCAGAACTCAACAACCAGTCAGTTTTCACACTTTGTGCCCCTGCTTTGTGGCCTCAAACATATAAAAAAAAAGTTGTTGTTGAACAAAGTACAATAAATAATGTAAAATATTTTCATAACAGTATAGTGCTAATATAAAGACGTGATATCCCAGTTAGTGTGATATTCCATTATTTAAAATTTTTGGGCGAATAGGGAAATAATCATTTCACTCTTTAGCTATCCCGAAAATCATCAGAAACGTGTTAATAAAAACATAAAAATAAATGAAATATTTTCTAAAGTTAGCACGCTTATCCTTCCGCCGTCACATAAGTCGCCGAGATTTTATCTGTGACAGTAACAATAGAAATCCTCATACAAATTTCCTACAATAGAATGTTTCGCCTTACAATGCTTAGAGTCAAGTATTTCTGGAGCAGTTCCAGGACAATTTGTCAAAGGAAATTAGCAATGACTTACAAATCATAATACGTCATGGCTTATATTGGCTTAATACTCAATGACAAGTTGGCGCAGATTTCTTTGAAATATTTGCCTCCATTAATCAGTGCGTATAGATTTTGTTGTATGTTTTCTTTTTTTTTTAGTATCACGCTGTATCCCGCATATGAAGTAAGTGAGCAGAGGGAACCTTCTATATCTATGACTTTCGAAATTTTTACACCTTATACTTTAATGAAACTCTTAACCCGGATTAATCTTGTACATTTAGTTTTATATATTTTTGGATATTACGCAATCTGTAAACCAGTCTCTGCCTGTAATTGAGGCTATGGGTTCAATCTCCACTTGAGGGGAAGAATTATATAAATTTTCAATGCTTCGCTCTGGCAGATATAACATGGCGTTGAGTTTCGCCACCTAAAGCAAAAGTCCCAAAAGTTAAGCGAAAAGTGGGGAACGGGAACAGCAAGCAATTTATATTTCTTTCTTTCGGAAAGCGCTATTCCTAAATATAAATCGATATATCCCCACCAATCTATTTTACCAAAAGGCGAATAAAACAAAAGGTTCTAAATCAAATAAGCATTTGTAATAACAATGCAAAATTGGATAACGTCCGCATAAAAAGAACCCACGCATTATAATAAAGTAAATTGCAAACCTTATATTTCTTCCAATGATCGTGAAATAGAATTTGTAATGCCAAAAAACAGAGCTAACTTCTCACAGTGGAATAATCGAGGGTGAATGGCGTCGAGATCCGCTATATTTCTGAATTTAAGGCTTTGATAAATAGAGGGCTCTAACTCATAAATCAAGTGAAATGTAACAGTCTTTCAATTTGCCGGGTAACGCGTTTTGTATCTGGAAAAAATGCTAACCTTCATAAGCTGTGAAGGTTATTGAAAAAAAAAATGTCATTTTGAGTTTTTTTTATAATATTTTATTGGGTTCAACAAGGTTTTGGCTTGTAACAATTTTACTGTGTAAAAAAACTTAAAAAGCTGAATTTGGTCCACTTTTAACAATTAGTAATAATATACATTTATCATCCTCTGATTTAGTCTGTATTATGAAAACACTTTGTCGCGAGCCGGCCGTTAGTACTTATAATAAAATCGTGAAGAAGCGGTGTCTGTACGTGGAAGATATATGAGAAAAAAACTTAGTGGTGGTATTTAGTATCATAATAAGACCAAAAACAAAGATTTTTTAAAATTATTATCTGTTTGTTTGTTCACTGAAGGCTCTAACTAGCTGAATTGGTTTAACCATTTTTTTGCAGTTCTCACTATTATATTTTAGCAAGCTTTCCTTAACATTTAGTATTTGTTTTATTTCAATTGGTTTATAAATAAAAAGTTATGAAACGACTGCGAAGCCACAAGTAAAAACTAGTTGGCTTATAATATTTTAAAGAAATATTTGTATGATTTTCAAAAGCGGTCTTTCAATTTGTTATTTTAAAATTTTTCTAAGTATTTATTTTGTTTTATTAAACAACCGAAAATAAGGGTATCTCAAATTTGCTCTCACAAACTAAATTTAAAACGAGTCTTCATAAATTATAAGTGAATGTACATTCATCTTTCCACCCACTGTTTCCAAGGATTTAAGTTTACTCTTGACTGATGGTTGAATCTTCTGCCTGTTGAAATTGGATTTCCGCCCTTGCTCCCAAGACAGTTAAGACTCCACGAAAAATATTGTTGTTTTGATATAACTATTTCTTAATATTTTTTATATGTTATGTTTAGTTTTTACTGCGTGATTCATACTTGTCGGATAAGGCGATGGTCGTGGATTAACATCCGGATCTATAGTTTGCACAAATTCAATAGTTCACAAAAATCATCAGTGTGAAAATAAAAAAAAATTAGCTTCACGCTTTATCCCGCACACAGCAGGGTAGGCAAAGGGAACCTAGTGAAAGACACTACGTTCCCCATTTTCTGCCGAATTCTGGAGGCATTGCGTGTTAAGTGGTAGAACTCAACGCTGTAATTTTGCTCTACTCTCTATACTCCACAATAAGAAAAAAAAAACTCAAGTATATTTTATTTATTTCACTAAGTAGATTGCAGCAGATCGTTGTTAAGAGATTGAATAAAGCTGCATTGCTATACACATTTCTATTTTTCATTTTGTTGAAAATATAGGTAACTGGTGGTTAAAATATTAAATTTCAGTTAAAGGAATAGGGTCAAGTGATATGGCTATACCGGTTTAATATATTATATGTTCCAAATTTTCCCGTAGCACTTGATTGGCGGTAAATTTAGCTGGTAAATGCATTTATTTTTTTATTTTTGCATATATTTTTTCGTTGTAGCTACGGAAACGCAATAGTGAGTGACTGAAACGTGACGGTTTGTGTTCGTTTCCAATTAGGTGTAATATATTATTTATTCTTTTTTTTCCTTTCTCTGGTAACAAGACTAAGCGTGGCGTTGAGTTCTGCCACTCAATATGCAATGTCTCGAAAATTGCAGAAAGTGGGAAAAGTAGTATCTTAACTTCCCGCAATTAGCAGGGTGTTAAATGTGGGGTATACGGGATTGTCACTGTAAACGCTATAGTTATATATTTGATCCCCACCCTCGTACATACGCGTTGTTTAGATCCACCATTTAACGCAATGTCTCGAAAAATCGTTCTGTCAGTGTCTCAAAAATGTCTTGACGATAGGTTTTTCTATCTGTCCTGATACGCGTGAAGCTGAAGAAAAATTAAATTAAGAATCCATACAGCTTGCAGCTATATTACGAAAATAAAAGACAGTAATTATTTTTAATTTTTTTTTGTATAGAAAAACATATTTACATCCATATAATAAATTGAGTATAAGAAATGTATAAACTAACTGCAGCTAATGTCATTCACTATTTAGCAAAATTTGCATTAAGATAAATTATTCGGTATCAAAAAAGAAACGTTTATTCATGAAATCTTTTCTTATTTTATTTCAATAGGACCAGTAAAAAAGATCTAGAATTGTACCCATTGTGTCACAAATTCTAAACATTTTAATATACCAATCACCATTTTAATATTCCATTTTAATTACACTTTCCAAAGTTAAGGATATTTTAATGACTGTTAAGTTTTTATTTTTAATAAACTAGGCGTTGATGAGTTTCGTCGTTTAGAATTTGGAGTGGCATTTCGCTTATTTGTTAATATAATAGAAAAAAAGAAATTATTTTTTTAATTAAATTGTATAAAAATAGGTCAACGAAATTTAGAACTAGTACTTGACCAAGTGTCCTGAAAAATACTATAAAAATGTATACGTTTTTGTAGTCTTTTTATAAATCAGTGAAAAGAACCTAACCTGCTTAGACGTCATTAAACGTGTCACATGAAGAAATCACCTTTTTCCAAGAGTAGGCAGCGTGAACCTAGTGCTAGCACCTCCGTAGATTCCTTCTCGAAAATTGGATGGAGAATGCATTCTCCATCCAATTTTCGAGAAGAAATCTACCATTAGAAGTCAACGTCACGTTTTGTCAACCAGAGCGGGGTAACAAGATTATTTAAATATAATCAACATATATTTATATATGAACAATTTCATAATTATATTCTTGCAATTCAAAGTTTCAGTCGGTATATACTAGTAAGTATCAAAATATACAACTCGTTTTAACTTTCTCTAACAGCAATGTGTTATGAAGTATAATACGAATGTAGATTAGTCCACGAAAATATTTGAGAACACTTGCTTCTAGTGAAACAATTTTTGCGCTAAAAAAGATTAAAATTAACTAAAAAGAAAAAAAATAGTATACAGTTTCTTCTACTTGGTAGGTAGGCATTATATAAAAATCGTAATCAATATCCCTCAAACATACAGCCTTAACCAATACAACACAATTATAGATCGACACAAATATTGAAACGAGATTTTCAAGAGAAAAAAAACCATTAATTAACCGCTTGTATGTACATTTCTCTACAACAAATATCCCCAGCGTTTTGGAAATTAAACAAAATCTTTTTTTCCTCCACTAATGAAAGAGACAAGTGAGGCGTATACCCCAGTTTTATTGAAATTCGCAATATTTACTGCTAAAACTCGCTTTGGAAATCAACAACGGTCACGTAGCGTTTGGATTTGGATCCAACCACCCGGGGTTTCAAACAACTGTATAAATTGACTTACATGGGAATATAGTCTTTATGCGTTATGTAATAGGGGAGTGTAGCTAATCGTTGTGGGTATTAACGCTCGGTTAGTTTTCAAGCAATACAGTCGGGAGTTCGTTTTTAAAATTTCCTTTTATCGATTTTGTGTTAAAATGGTTTAGATTTTTTTTTAAATATTTTAATCGTATGCCTTAATAAATTTTATATTGCTAAAAATATTTAGATGGCCGCTATTCATAAGCTTAATTTTGTTGTTGCATTTGATCTTCATATATTCCTTTCATCTAAGGTAATAATTGTAAATAAACATAATAACATATCACTCTTATGCATAGTGAACTCGAGTCACGACCACATTGAAATTGTGATCAGATAAGGCCCTCACGGATGCTCCGAATGGCATGTCTTCAAAGACCTTAAACTATATTACATTTCCTCAAGTGGGAACCAAACCTACAACCTGTCTTACTTACAGCCCTAAGATTGTGCTCCTGCGCCCACAAGTAACCTATAAAAATTAAATACTTAATAATAAAATATTTTAAACCACGTAACATACATAAAGTATGCATAATATAAAATCTCATAAAAGAATAGCCTATGTCAGTAAATTAGTTTTTTTAAAGACTTTCTTTTGAAATTTTAATTCTTTGTATACCTCTGAGGCTGGCCATCTCATTAACATGGAAGATAATTAACATATATTCTAGGGAACATAGAAAACGCTGCTTAGATAGAATATAGTGCAAGGTAAATGTAAGAATAGAACTTCTTTATAAAATGTTGAATATTTCCAACAAGATTATTTATGAGTAAAAGGGGCGGTTTTAAAAATACTTAGTATGTATTGTGAATCCATCATAGCACAGTGGAACAGTATTTGAACTTGAACGTAATAATTGAGGATTCGAATTCTACTCTTGATGTTGATTATATTTTTTTTTGTAGGAAAATAGGAAGACAATGTCAACGGAGTGTCTTTACACTAGCCTCCTATATACGGGTGAGGTGTAAAGGTAAATTTGGGCATATAATTAATTATTAGGCTTCAATGGCTTCTTATAATTATCAAATAAATCAATCACAAAGGATATATTTTGTCCAGTTTAATGACTTCATCATTAATTTTGTTCCAGGTATGTTGGAGTTTTAAAGGTAGTATTGAATGAGTAATTGTTTTATTATAGTGTATTTTGTATATAAGTAAATACAAGTCATTGTTTGCCTCTATGGGAAACTTATGTCTAGCGGTAGGTACGAACAGGCTGGGTAGACTATTTTTAATTTTCTTCTGTTTGCCCAATTAATTTAGAGCAGAATAAGTTATTGTGAAATATTTGTCCATTGCTGCACAACATTTGTCCATCCTTAACGAACGGACACAAAAAAGATAAGTGAATTCGTTTTCTTTCTGATTACCGTGATACTTTAACTAAAAGTTGTAAGGATTTAAAAATAATATAATATAATAATTATTACTTCCTAATTTCAGAGTCTAATTTTCTTTAATCAATAGTTATTAGGTTTTTTTTCTTAAATGACATTACTTTTTTTTTCTTATTTACTGGTAAATTACTTTAAAATAACTTTTTATACTATCGAACCCCTCAAACATAAAATAGACTGCTGATGCAAATTATTGATTTAATTTTACAAATCGTACTAAGCATCGTATCTGAAATACAGATAAAATAAATACAAAAAGAAAAAAAAAACAAGAAAAATACTGCTGTATAACACCTTCAAGACAAAAGAAAAAGAACACAGAGTGAATATTGAAGCCAGGGGCCAAATTAAAACCGAATTTCTCGTGAAGACTGAAAAACTGGTGAAATGAAGTAAAAAAATCGCTACTTCAAAGGCTAGGCGCCCTTTGTACTGCGAATGACGTTTTGAAAAATCTCACCAACGTACGGTAGTACCTGTTCCATGAGTGGAGAGACGATTACTGAGTTTTACTTGAAAAGATGAAGTTTACTGTGTTTTTTAGTATAAAATTCGAGTATTTGGCTTTAAAATAATCTCGAATTTTATTGACACAGTTTACAAATATAAGATACAATTTAGATAGTTACAATAGTATATATTTACACAGCTGTCATCAGATTATGTCCAATCCAAATGTCAATAATAAATAGTTTATACTTATTTTAATTGCCTACTAAAAACTATTTAATCAATAACTATTAAAAAAAAATATTTTTGCCTAAATTTTTTTGGAGAAATTTCTTTTACTTATTATATTATATAATTTACGTGTACTTATAGCAAAGTCGCAATATAACAGTAAATAATTCTTGAAGATAACGTTTCAAACTTTCGTTTGATTTAAATGTCAGGTAAACAATGCACAGACAATTAGACTTATAAAGTTGAACTTTACTATATAGATAGGTCTAGGATGTGTATGAGAGCGCTAAAAGAGGATTTACCGAAAGGCCTATGTAAATAGAAAAAACTGGATTTTGTATTTCACGTCTTAAAATCCACAAAAACTTAGTGGCGGTTAGTATGCTATATGACGATGCTTGCAAATATATGTATTATACATACGTTCACTTTAAGAAGGAAGTCAAAAAAGAAGTCAAAATGACAACCTAGTAAACAAAATAATAAAACCCACTCATTCTTTAACCATTTTTAATTAAAATGAAATGGATGGGGATCTAACATTAAATACAAAGCTTAATCACATACGTTCTACCAATATAACTTGTATTTAAAAGTCTTCTATGGATCGTATCGGATTTTTATTTTGCACATTGGGTTTCCGCAACTATAGTCATCAAAAGGATCAGTTCTTTACAAGCCACGTTTTTTCAAAGGTTTTTTTTTACTCTCATGCCTTCACTAGCTATCGTTTTGTGTCGACTTTTGTCCGCTTTCTATAGTACTTTTAGTTGTTTAGTAACATGTTAAAGCGATTTGGAAATTCAATTGTATTTTAATTATTGGTTTTGTAGATCCTTGTATTAAAAGATCGTAAGTTTATTATTTTTTGCTTGTTTTTTTTTTTTAATTTTAATGTCCGCGAGGTCGACCTCGAATATCTAATGAGTTATAATTTTAAATTATTAAACTCTGTCGGTTATTTTTGTGAAAAGCATTTAGAGGGTTTCCTAGGGGCGAATTTTAAACTATTCTAAATAATTCCCTTTATTTAGAGTGTGAATGACTTTGTTTAAATATTTTTTCTAAAAAGAGACAGAAAGTCGAGAACGAAGTGCCATGTCACTCTTAAATAACAACGCGTCTTATCATGGGATTCATGCAAAGCAGTTTTTGCGCAGAAGCACAACATTTTACTATAAATATGACGGTTGCGAGATCGATTCCCGCTCGGTGAAATAAATTCATTTTATTTCCTTGCATGTAAAAAGATAAAGTGCAGTGTTGGGTTCCACCACTCTCCACGCAATGTCTAAACAGTGAAAGGATATGGGACTAGGTTTCCTCTACCTAACCTGCCCTGTGCGGAATACAGCGTCAACCTAAAAAAAAACCAAAAGTTTTCTTTAATAATACCCGAACGATAACGTTTTATCTCCAGGTAGCTAATGTTAAAAGTAGGTAGGTACTGTTAAGCTCTTAAGACTAGAAGATATTTAAAACAATTACTTTGCGAAAAGAATTGCGATGAACAATCACATTTCTCCTCGCAACTAGACAAGGGATGCTCCTCTAATTTATCATCTGTTTGCCTTAAGTTATGAGAAAAACACTAAAAAATATAAATGTTTTTAAAAATGCATAATTGTATCTTATTTCATGTAAAGAATTTGATACTACTTAAATAGTACTTTTTGGAACGAACGACTAACTGCCTTAGATTTTGTATAATCTTCAAGATTACCCTTAAACAAAAAAAAAATAGTTTTCCAGGTTCTAATATAGATTATAAAAATATATATTATATGTTCGAAATTTAATCCAAATCTGTTATACGAGTACTTTTTTTTTATTTTTGTTTAAATGTTTTAAGTATATTAGGTTGGTATCTTCGTACATATAACTTATAAGTACATTTATACATGTCAAATACTGCGATACCACTAATTAAGACCTAAATATTATTTACTTATAATTTAATAAAAAAAAATTACTACCAAAAGAAAAAAAAACACAAATCGCAATTCTCTCACAACTTGCACCGTCACTCAAACTCCGCATACATCTTAAGTGGGCTCTACATTATTGGCAATAAGCTGGTCGGCTACTACACCACATATAGTTGGCTTATGTAAGGCATTTCAGGAATCCACGTCCAGTGCAGTTACGTAATGTAACATATGTATGTTGGTTCTACTATGTTGCGCTCGATACTCGTTAGCGAATGCGTTTGTAATTTGATTAAAGATTAGCTTAAGTTGTTGGTATAGTTTAGTGTGATTATTATTTAATTCAGTGGAGGTATTCTAATAAGTTTGTTATATAAAATAATTAATTCGATATATTTGAAACAATCGTAGCGCAATTGTACATTGTCTATAAACGTGAAGGCAGTGGGTTGAAGTGTGAATAGTGAAATTATTTTTTGGTTCTGTATACTAAAATAAATCGAAAATGTATCTTTCTAGTTTCACGCTGTAAGGAGGGTAGTAACCTAGTGTAAAGACACTCCGGTCCCTCACTTTCCACCAAATTATCAAGTCATTACGTGTTGAGTGGCAGAACTAAACGCCACACTTTGCCTTGTTACCAGAGCCAAGAAATGAAAATATTATTAATTAACAATTCATTTTCCCAAGTGTGATCGAATCTACAACCGTCACGATTACAATCACATGCTTTTCCACTGCGCCACGACGGCCTCTTCTGCCGGCGACGACTGCCTTTTCTAAATAGAAATGAGAAATAGTTATAATTATTTACTTAAATAAATTGATACACTACGAGTATAGTAAATAAATAACGATCAATTTGAAGTATAATTAAATTAAATTAAAGAAGATGAAGTATAATTAAAATAATTAATATAAGTTTATAAACTAAAATTGAATTATTTTTAAACGTAAAATTAAGATAAACTTATATTTTTACTTTTTCAGCATTATTTTTACACTAACATAATAACATTATTATTTCTTATATTTGTTTAAGACATTATTAAATTCAAAAATAAAAAATTACTATATTTATATATTTATTTATTATTAATATAAAATTCCCTCCACAACAATATAAATATCATATATAACCTATACAAAATAAAACAAAAAAAAAACACAACTGTCATCCATCACAAACAACAAAGCCGTTAAAATTCAAACGTCAATCCTGAATCGCGCTATCGAAGTTTCCAACCTACTTTACAATATATAGAACTAACCGACCAATTTAAGTGGGGAGTCCGTTTCTACACAGTAATACAGTAATGGCGGTACAGGCTGTCCTAATCTCCGCTATCCGCAATTTGTCCGCGTTGTATGGGCCGGCTTCGCGGTTGCGGTAACCAAGGTGGTAGCGGTAACGCTAAAGCAAGCTTTTAAAGCAGTTGAGTCCTCTAGACATCAAGTCTATGAATACACGAGAGAAATGGTCTCTCAACCTCACTGTTGTAGAAGGATTGACTCTCTTTTTGCTTACTTTAAATAAAATAAAAAAAATATTTAAATTGATTTTGCAATTATTTGAAAGATTCTGTCGTGGTGCAGCGCTACAGTGTTTGGCTGTAAATCAATCGGTTGTAGGGTCGATTTCTATTTGAAGGATATAATTATTTTTATTTCCTTGCTCGAGTAACAATTCACCACTCAATACGTATTGTCTCGTATAGGTTCCCTCTGCCTATCCTGGTGTATGGTACAAAAAAATCTAAAAACACTTACTTTTTTATCAATCTAATAAAAAAAGATGTGTGACTGTATGATGTCTCTAAATAATTACATAATCTAATAAGCTGCGAGTGCTGTTATCTTATCATCATATATAATTTGAATGTCTTATCAGGTGACTAGTTTGACACAAAAAAGCTAAATATACTTTTCATCAAGAAACTATTTTAATATATACAATTGTTATTCAAATTCGGGCCAATAAACATAAAGATTGGGGTTTCTTTGACCACTCTAGGACCAATGGTTTATTTTTATTTCCCCACTCGGTTGTAACAAACTTCGGCGTTGAATTCCGTCACTCAACACGCAATACCCTAATTTGGATGGAAAATGGAGAACGGAGTGTCTTAACTTTTTGGTTTTCTCTGAGCGCCCGTGCTTTGCGAGATATACCGTGAAGCTGATAAAATTTAAAATCTGATTTATATATTATTTATAACACCATAAATACGTCACAAAGATGTCTATCTGAATGTTAATTATTATGCAAAACAAATTAATTAAATACGATTACAATTAATTAATTCCTGTAATAGCTTATTATAATTAAATTGTTGTTGTGGTAAAGTTAGAAAGTGATTGTACACATTATATTGTGGGTTTGATTTCTGCTCAGTGCAATATATTAATATTATAGAGTTGCTTTGTTTCCTGGTTTTAGCCATCTCTAGCATTTTATATATAGAGACCCTGACCCATCTTCGTTGGGATGATTATTTTTACCCAACTAAGCCTAAAAAAGAAGTTATGTTCTGTATCTATATCTATTCCTTAGTTACTTTGTAACTGGTATACAAGTAGATTGATTTTGATAAAAGATACGTCGTTAGATTTGTATTGATACTAGATATATTTATTAAGTTTATTCAGTCCGGTTGTTCGTTGTTTGCTTTTAACTCACCTGTTCTACTTTTTGCCGGTTTGACACATGGTTTTATATACTTTAACAACTTTAGAAAAAAAGATCGACATAAATAAAGGCATTATTTTTTATCAAAAGTAGAATTAAGCCCATATTTATTATTTGTACTATGAATCATTAACAACTAAGTCACAAGTACGTTGTAAATTAAGTGATACAAAACATTTTTTTATTGACTCTATCTTTTATAAATAAATCCTACTAATATTATAAATGCGAAAGTTTGTGAGTATGTATGGATGTTTGTTACTCTTTCACGCAAATACTACTAAACCGATTACGATGAAATTTGGTATGTAGATAGCTGAAGACCCAGAATAACATATAGGCTACTTTTTATCCCGGAGTTCCCACGGGATTGATTCTTAAAGGAGAAAAATCGTTAAATATAGTTTATAGGAGCATACTGCAGTAGCTACCAATAGACCTATGATTAGAGCTTTGCAATATTTAGTTACCATATTTCTTATGTTGATAATATTGTTTCGTTATCATAGGGTTTCCACGCGGACGAAGTCGCGGGCGGCCTCTAGTATAATTTATAAATAAAAAATATCGGCATGATTGTCCTTGATAAAATGACCTTGATACTTAACGGTTTTAGTCTAGGTAGAGCCGGTTTGACACATGGTGTAAATTATTGTAAAGAACACAATATTGACCTTAAAGATACTATTCACACATTTTATTAATTTCTATAATTACGTAATAAAAAAAATACCAGAATGGGTCCTTATAATATCTATTTATGATTAAAAAAAACGAACGTTTATTTTTAAACTAAATTACAATAAAAGAAACAATGATAAATAGGTGATTTTTCTTTTAGTTTTTTTCATATATTTTTGTTACCCCTCTTGTAGAAAATAGCTCTATAGTGAGTTTTACAACTAAACATGCGATGTTTCAAATTAGGTTTATTTAAGTTATTTTTTAATGTAGTTATGTGTATCTATTTAATACCTTAAGCTTTACTCTATATTAACTACATGATCCGGAATAAAATATTTAAATAAGCACAATAATTTAACAACCACATAACAAGTACCTACATAACAATTTTAACACATTTGTAACTCAAACAAGAAGAATCCCTTTTTAACGGTCAAAATAAAAAAAAATAGAATAGAGCTCTACATCGCGCTATCGTTGTGTTCTGCCACCGGTGGCATATATACGCTACACGGTGATAGTGGAGCAGGGAGTCCGTTTCTACGTAGTAGGGCAGTCGTGGCGGAGGACTGCTGTGATCTCCGCCTGTCGCGTAGTTTGGGGGCCTACTGCGACGCCACGCTGAGCGCCAACGCTCCAAGCAGCCTGACTCACGAGTATATAGCTCGAGTTATCTCGTCCATTGCGACACACAACCTAGGACCTTCCTAGAACCCACTCATGTAGAAATATTGACTCCTTTTTGTGATTTTTTTTATAATTATTAGAAATAATGTAGAATTTTCAATTTTAAATTATTGTTAAATTAATTTGTCTTTTGAATTGATTTATTAATAACTTGTCTACAAAAATATAAATTATTGTTCTATAAAACGATAAAGTAGTTTTCTTGTAATGTTATTATCCGTCAAACATATATTTTTGTAGCTACTTATTGAAAAATCTTGTAAATTTGAAAGTAGAGTTTTGCCAGTGGCTACTCATTTGCACGGATTGAATGATTATGGCTTTTTATTATTTTTTATTTAACTTGAGTTGCAGAACTCAGCGCCGTGCTTTTGCCTTATTACCAGAATGTAGAAATGAAAATACTAATTTCGAAAATACTAATAAATAACAATTAATTCTCCGAGTGGGAATCGAACCCACAACCGTCACGTTTAAATTCAAACGTTTATGCCAATACGTCACGAAAGCCTACTAATTTTATTCAATTTTAAATTATTGTTAATAAAATAGTGAAACCGATTTAATAATAACTTGAATAACTTTTAACAAAGTAAACTCTAAAAAACTGCAATACTCTATTGGACTAAAAAAGTTTTTGTTTTTTTCCCTATTTCGTACTGACATATAATTAACTGTTTCTGCAGCGCACGCGTTTAAAGCAATGCCATGGCGTTTGTTATTATTGTCATTTCGTTATTTAAGGTTAACTAAGACTTACATTGTAATACTATATAACCTATAGCACTTCTGAAGAATGCAGCTTTCACAAAAAATAAAAAGATTGTAAATCGGACCAGTAGATCTAGAGATCTTAGTGTTTAAACAAACAAACAAACTCTTCCGCTTTATTATATTAGTATATATAATGAGAGTAATAATAGTAATATTACACGTTATGACTTAAAGGTATCCGACAAGCAGCTTAGGAAGTGCAACAATGTGCAAAATACACAAAAGAAAACAACAAAGAGCTCTACATCGCGCTATCGTTGTTTTCTACTTCTGGTAGCATATATACACTACTCGGTATATTTAGAGCAGGGAGTCCGTTTCTACGTAGTAGGGCAGTCGTGGCGGAGGACTGCTGTGATCTCCGTCTGTCGCGTAGTTTGGGGGCCTACTGCGACGCCACGCTGAGCGCCAACGCTCCAAGCAGCCTGACTCACGAGTATATAGCTCGAGTTATCTCGTCCATTGCGACACACAACCTAGGACCTTCCTAGAACCCACTCATGTAGAAATATTGACTCCTTTTTTGTGATATTCATAAGTAATGGAAATTTCAATATTTATAGTATTGAAAAGTTGGACACAATGTGAACAACATGTTTTGAGAATACAAAAACCATTTGGTTTTTGGGATATAATTTACTTTTTAATAACTTTGCTAAATTTAAAATAATATATGTAATATTTAAATAAAAAATACTAATATGTTATTATTTTTATATAGCTCAGCAAGATAGTTCAATTAAGCGCTATAAATAGACAGGTTTTTAAGTATTTTTTTATTTAATTAAGTCGTAAAAAATAATAATGTATACTTATAATTTTCAAAATATTTATTTGGTTTATCAACTTAATTAAAAAGATATTCGATTTTGGTCGACTTTAATAATAACTTTATGCAAAAAGAAGTCAATATTTCTACATGAGTGGGTTCTAGGAAGGTCCTAGGTTGTGTGTCGCAATGGACGAGATAACTCGAGCTATATACTCGTGAGTCAGGCTGCTTGGAGCGTTGGCGCTCAGCGTGGCGTCGCAGTAGGCCCCCAAACTACGCGACAGGCGGAGATCACAGCAGTCCTCCGCCACGACTGCCCTACTACGTAGAAACGGACTCCCTGCTCTACTAACACCGTGTAGCGTATATATGCCACCGGCGGTAAAACACAACGATAGCGCGATGTAGAGATCTATTGCTTTTTTTTAATAAAGGACCATATTGTTATGTTGTATACTTTAAGTATTTATTTTGAGCTTTTAAGTTACTCATTACTTCAGGTTATTGTAATATATATGCTAAAACTATTGTTATTGTATAACTAATCATATTAGTAAATTAGAAGCAGCCTAATTAAATAATTGTAATGAAAAGCTATTTAAAAAATAATATTTACAAATTTCGAGATGAAAATCATTACCATTAATATAAGAAAGTATTTTTTCTGTCTTACATTATAAAATGTCATATAAGAAAACAACTTTTTACAAAAAGCATCAAAAAATATAAATTATACATTCTTTTACGGAGATATTGACTGAAAACATCGATAATTGCCTCAATATGATGTACTTTGAGCAGGAATAGACTTGGCTACCACAATCTTGACAGCTGCGATCGACGGTTGTGGAATAATAAAAAGGTGTGACATAGGGATAGAGTCATAAGGAAATTTGAACTCTAAGTCTTAATGATTAAAGCTTATAGTAGATTTGTCCACTGTTGAAAGACTTCATAATCAAGACATTTCACGACAGTTGTGAAGAAAAAAGTTGTAATTGACCGGCTTTGTACAAGGCCGGCATCCAAGGACGCTCAAAGGTGCGAAATTCCATAATGATGCTATGATATTTTCTGTGTCGCATGTAGAGTTCAGTATGTGAAATGAAATTTACTTTTGAAATGCGTTTTAAAAATTATTGATAAAATGAACGTATTTAACGTATATTTCTTGTACGTATATAATGCTCTATCTTTGATACTTTTTATTTATAACACTTTATTTTCTGTAAAATTTTATTGGCTAAGTAAGAAATAACAAACAACGTATATTGCCCTATATAGGTCAAGAGATATATCAAATATTCTTCTATGTTCATAAGATTATTTATAATTTTGGCAAATGTTAGATGGAGGCCATGGTGCCGCAGTGAAATAATATGTCTGTAAATACGATTTTCGTGAGTTCGACTCCTACTTAAGACAATTTCTTATTCTTCTTATCTTTCTCTTATTTTGAGTATCGTTACTCAACAAACGATCTCTCGAAAATAACTGACTTCCCCAAGTCGATATAGAACTGACATGGCCCTTGATGGCTCTAAAAAGATTTTTTGTTTCTTTATTAGCTTTTATTTTCCTTATCGAGTTAGTTGATATGTGTGATTTCTTGCAAAGCTCAATTTCATCTACTTCCCAGTATCCGATTAAGCTGAAATTTGGATTATGACTTCAGTGTTGATGACAATGAAATTACATTAAATCAATACTGTTGTTAGTCGAAATCGCCGCCGTAACAAAATGGCGGAATACAATATTTTTCACAATGTATTTAACATGAGTATTAAATGCAATGCAATGCAATGCACCATGAACAAAAAAATCTGAGACACTGTATATTACAACTAGGGGTCGCAATCCGGGATCCCGGGATTCAAAAATCCCGGGATGTCGGACCAAATATAGGTCTTTAAAATCACGGTTTTAATTTTACAAGAAACCGGGATTTTCGATATTTTCGGATTTTAGAAAGTTAAAAGTTAGTTATTCGAATTAAAACATGCCTGCTATTAAATTCAGCTTATTTAAGATATACAATGGTACATAACATACATCGGCAAAAGTAAGCCATGAGTTTTCCTCAAAATCCGGCATTTTACGACACTAACCGAGTTTGACCGACCCGACTAACGAACGTACGAATACCGTATTTTCTCATTGGGCGTCGTTGTTGCGCATTTTTGTTGCACGTCGGTGTTGCACGCTTTACTTGCCCGTCGATGTTCCAGGTGTCATTATTGTTTTTCGTTAATATGATATATATGTTATAACTAACTTCACGCTTTATACCTAGCGGGATAGTCAGAACGGAGCGCCAAACACTACGGTCTCTACATACCTTTTTCGCCTCGTCTATTGTAATGAATCTCTTTATACATGCCCTCCGGGCGGTCCTTATGCTTTTTACGTGACCTGCCTCCAGTATCTTTAATACTGTTTTCAAAGGTCAACCGAGATCTCCTCCTACCTCTCTTACCGCTCACTTTTCCATCATAAATCTTTTTTGCCATTCTTTCATCACTCATTCGTTCGACGTGCCCAAACCAGCTGAGCACGTTCTTCTTCATTCTCACCGTGACATCCTCGCTAGTACCTGCCATTCTGTGTACCTCTTCATTGTGGATTCGATCCGCTAAGCTGACTCCGCATATCCTTCGAAGAGATCGCATCTCCACGGCATTCATCTTTCTTTAATTCTTCTTCTGTAATACCCACGTTTCGCTGCCGTATAACAGAGTCGGTCGGCATTGTGTACGGCCAAAAGCGCAGTTGTGCTGACGTTTTGCCATCTCATCAATGCAACCAAGGCTCCGTTAACCTTGTTACCGGCAGCAATACGCCTTTTCACATCCATCTCGCATCTTTCATCTCTACTGAACATACTTCCCAAGTATACCACTTCATTCACTTGTTCTAATATCTTTCCATTTACACTGATCTTGCATTCTGTCCTTTCTTCATCTCTTTCAAAAATCAGAACCTTTGTCTTATTCGCATTGAGGCTTAAACCATTATATTCACACCCTTCTTTCAAAGTGGTGACCAATGCCTGCAACTCGCATTCTGATGATGCAATAACCACTGCATCATCTGCGTACAGCAGACAATTCACATTCAGGTCACCTATTTTTACTCTCATATCACTTTGTTTCACTCCTTGGAGACAGCTATCCAAATACAAATTGAACACCCAAGCTGACATGGCGCAACCTCGTTTAACACCCGATCGGATGTCAAACCAGGGCGACATGCCAGCTCCTACTCGCACGCAGGCTGGGTGATCTCTGTAAAGAGACTTTACAGCCTGCAACAAAGGTCAGCTCACATTGTACCGGAGTAGTATCTCCCATAATTTCGCTCTGAAAAACACCTTTTCCAAGTCCCCAAAAGCACAAAAAACTTTTTGGTTAACGGCCAAATATTTTTCCGTGATCATGCAGAGGGAAAAGATCTGATCCATACACCCTCTTGCATTCTTCTCGCTAAAACTTTAGTATAAACTAATATTTACTATCTAAGCTAATTTAATAGCCCTATGGCTTGCACAGTCTATCTGTGAACCTTTGCCTTTATACAAAGGCACGATAACCGCATCTCGCCAATCGTCTGGGACCTCCCCTGATTTCCAGCATAAATTGCTCAAAAACGAGAACAAGTCCAAGACGCGTGGCCCACCATATTTGTTCATCTCGGCAGTAACTCCATCTGCTCCCGCTGACTTACCCCATTTCAGACTTCGTATTGCACTCTCAACTTCTTTTACACTGATTCCGCCATCAGCTACATCAAGACTCAGCGTTTCACTGTTACTTGAGACTGACGCGTCATCACATTCATACATATCCTTGTAAAATTCCGCCCATCGCTGCAAAAACGCTACAAAATATATGTTGTTAAATAATAAGCCTATAAGATATTTTTCGTAGCAAATTATTATATATTTTTTTTATTGTATATTTGATAAATATTATTACTAAAGTGATTTATTATTAAACTGTTTATTATAATTAAACATTGTTTTATTGAGTAAATATAATTTAAATTACTACTTCCCTAAAAATACCCCCCTAACTTAACTCTAAAAATAAGAAGAGACTTGAAAAATTACTAATTTTGGTACAAAAAAACTAAAATATCGAAAATATCGAAAAAACCGGGATCCCGGGATTTTTCTGAAGTCGATATCGAAAATCCCGGTTTTGCTTGAATGGTCCGATATTGCGACCCCTAACTACAACAGACCTTTGGAATAAAGGCTTGTTTGTAAAAATGTCTATAAATATATTTTTAGGTTTATACCTATATATTTATATATGACTAACCTCATTTTCGAGAGCTAGTATATTGATAGTCAGTAATCGAAGTGACTTGTCAAACCGGACGTTGGATCGAACAAAGCAGCATCACATATTGTTTAGCACCATATTGTTAAACTCAATCTTTGTTCTCGACGTAAATGTCTCTACGAAGCATGTACTTTTATTGACTAAAGAAATAAAATATTTTTATATTTCTTTTTGTTAGATGTATGTTTTTTTAGACTATATTGTAAATTTTCAAACGTATTAATCAAATCAAAAACCTTTATTGGCGAAAATTTGCGTGTTGAGTGGCGGATCTCAACGTTGCGCTTCGTCTAACAGAGTGGAGAAATAAAAATAAATAAACTAAGTTCTATGAGTGGGGATCGAATCCTCAACCTGATGCTGTACCATGACTGCTCCAGGAGGGCCCTAATTTTTTACAGATATTAAAATGAAGAAAAATATAGCTATCTAAAGAAATGGCGTTATTGGATAGCCTTATTAGACAAGATGCCTAATGTTGAGTAATGCAAGTAGTGGAGAACGGAGGAAAGTATTTAACACTAGAACATCTTCGACTTCGACACTTTCGGCTTTAAGCTATAAAAAATAATAAGAGATTTTCTTATAATAGTAAAAATTACATTAATTATTTTTAAATGTTTATGGTGTAATAAAACAATAAATTATACCATATAAAAATAAAAATGCAAAAAAGCCAACGACACGCGGTGTTCCCAGGCGGTCACCCATCCAAGTACTAACCGCGCCCGATGTTGCTTAACTTCGGTGATCGGACGAGAACCGGTGTATTCAACGTGGTATGGACGTTGGCAAACGCCTATTGATATTGGATGACTACTTTAAGAATTATTGTTATAAATCATTAGATATATTGTATTATATAATTTTATAATTTATTATAATTTTGTAAACCCAGATTAAAAAAATGACAACTAAAATAGACTATTTTCATTATACAATACAAATTTATTCTAATCAATGTTTGTATGAGAAAATTATAAAATTTTGTATATCAACTTTGATAAGTAATTGACTGACGGCTCACGCACAACCAAAAGTAACAGTCGCAGAAAAGTGTAAGTTTGAGTTAGTGGAAAAAAAATCCGAAACTCCTACGGGGGCAGGAAAATACTCAATTTTATATTTTGTGAAAAAACGAAGGTCGGGCTACAACTCATTATAATATAACAAAAATACCATTGCTGCAAAACTTAAAAGCATTAAAAATTCACGATGGTAACGGTAACGAGTTCGATTTCCACTCACTCAGAAAGAATATATAAATAAAAGCACTCCAATTTCCACTTGAAATTAATGAAAAATTGTTTAAGAAAGTGGATTTTTAATTAAAAATACTTCTACAACGAAAACTCAGACAGAAATAAACATTTTTCACAAAAAGTTTCAGTTCACATTTTTATATAATCAGGATGCCGAATTGAAATGTAATATAACTAAGTGACAATGAGGTAAATACGACTATTGTCTGTACTTGGGACTTGAACGTAATTGGTCCCCTTTGCTCTTTGATACTAAAAAGCAGTCTAAAATTACTTTTTCCTTATAAAATGTTTCATTTGTTGTGTGGTAATATATAAATTATGGTTATATTCATGTACTTTCTTTATACATAATTATACTCTATGTGTAAATTATACAATTGTTAGCTGTTAGTGTCTCTTTTTTTTATTGCTCCAAACTGTAACTCGCTCATAGCGGGGCAGAACGAAAAACGGGCCTGGGAAACTAGTGTTAAGACACTCCGTCCCCATTAAATCACTTCTGTTCTTCACTTTCCGCCGAATTCTAGATGGCATTCCCTGTTGAGTGCCTGAACTCAACGTCGCACACCGCACGCTACTGCTAGAAAATGAGAATATTTTATTTCTTCGAGTGGGAATAGAAACCACAATCTGTCGCGTTAACATCTAATATCCAAATTTAGGACAAAAAATAAAAAGAATAATATAAAGTAATATTCAACCAATAAATTATAACGTTGTTAAACAAATACACACATTTAATCTATGTTACTATGTAACATGACAACCGGAAGCTCTAATTTGCTATCTCAATCAGTGGCGACAAAAATGGCGACTAATTACAAACTGGCGGGCAGCTGGATAATTTATGAGTTGGTGACGTGTCGACATGTCCTCCACGTGTGGTAACAAAAGTACTTCTGTGTTCCAATAGTAGGTTCCAATGCTGGTATTGTAGCCTAAAACAAATTGTATACACAGGCCATCGTGACCTAGTAGTACAGTGTTTGATTTTATACGCGGGTTCATATCCTACTCAGGGGAATTAATTATTTAATATTTTTATTTCCTCACTCTGGTAACAAGACATCGTAACATTAGGTTCCCTCTGCTTACCATGCTATGCTATGCGAAATTGCTGAATCCCTGAAGCTAAAAAAACCTTAACTATGGTGTTTTTAGGGTTCCGTGCCCTTTAAGGAAAAAAGAAACCCTCATAAGATCACTTTGTTCGTCTGTCTGTCTGTCTGTCAAGAGCCTTTATCTCAGGAATGCTTGGAGATATCGAGTCGAAATTTAAACCATATTACCTAGATATACGGATCCATGATTTCCTGAAAAAAAGAGATGGCCGTTTACATAGCAAAAAACGCAGATTTCGACACTATAAAGGAAATTAAAATTAATAGGGTAGTTCCGATTTATATAGAATTATGAAATTTGGCAGCTAGCATCTACAGGTAGTGCTCAGGAAAATAATAGCCTTAAAAAGGGAGTAAATTTTGGTATTAAAGCTGCTAGTTCAAGTGGTTTATCAGATGAAAGGGCTAATCATCTGATAAACCACTAAGCTTGAAATTTTATTTTATTTTATTTTTTAATTTATCGCTGACCCACTGCGCCACGATGGCCTCTTATATAAGAAATATGCAGAAATAAAGCCTACATACATATATAACACGTCGTCGGTCTAGAGTGTTAACCTACTAAATCATTTTTTTTGTTTTTTCGTTATGTACATTTTATACCATTCGTTAAAAGTTAAAAAAAACATTAAAAAGTTTACCTTTACTTTATTTCATATAATAGAGAATACACATAAATTTCCGAAATTGTAAAAATCTCATAGTTTTTTAAAAATCATTTTTGTTCGCTTGATAATTCGCTTAATTTGCTGTTATCAGGTTTTAAGTTCTAGCTCTAAGCCGATATTCCATTTAAATGTTGGAATTAAATGATGCAGTTTCTCCATATATAAAGATTATTTTATTTAATAGTAAATTTATATTTTCTTTAGCTTTTCATTAGTAGTCTCCATTGTAATATTTTAAATGAATTTCAACCAGTGACCTTCGTTATTAAAGAGCCAGACGATCGTCAATTTTATAATTAATTCATAAATAAACCAGATTTTTTATATACTTATAATTAAATACAAACTTCTTAATTAAGATCACTTTATCATTTTAAATTAAAAATTAAAAATTAGCTTTACTCTATATACCACACACAGCAGGGCAGGTAGGGAACATAGTGTTAAGACTCTCCGTTCTCCATTTTCCGTCGAATTTTGTAGGAATTGCGTGTTCAGTGGCGCAGTGGCGTGATTATAATCACACACTTGTCCCTGCGCCTTAACTGGATTCGAATATTTTTAATAATTATTTTAAAAATCTATTTCTTATATTAAAGTAGACATCGATCTTTCGATATATAGTACATTGTCTGACTATAATTGTAACAGACGTGAGTTGATTCCAACTAGTATCAACGAACTATTTTTTTCCGCTCCAGTAGGATGGTGTTAGGTGCCGCAGCTCAATTCGCAAGCTTCTTGTTATGGTGTCCCTTAAATTTGTGTAGGTTGCCAGTCAGCTTCGCATATATAACACTATCCTCGGTTAGTAAAAGTGTCATTAATTAGTAGGAAACGAAAAGTCGTGACTCTACGTTCTTTCTGTCAAACTTATTGCAATTTGATTTTTTGCAAGGCCTTGCGTGTTGAGAAGGCGGAGCTCAACGCCGCGCTTTGCCTTGGTTATTGAAGCGAGGAATAGGAAATATTAAATATAGTCATCACTCGAGTGGAAATCAAACCCACAACCGTCGCGTGTACAGTTGCACGATTATACGCCACGACGTAATTTTAATAAAAAAATATATTATATCCCTTTTTACTCTAGCGAGTTCTGGTTTGGCAAAAGTATATGATATTTATGTTATTAGTTTCCCGTTCGCCGGAAAGCAAATAAAACAAACAGTGGTCACCGCGTCCTCCTATTGACCATCCGTACATTAGGTGTAGAACAGACAATAAGTATTTTATAGACCTAAAAATCAGTCGATATTTATTAAAGAAATATTTTGATCTTATTTTTCGTTATCTTGATTGCTGGTTTTGATTTCATAATGATTTCGTAAATATATTTTTTATAAGTAACGTATACTTTAGGGCAGAAATAGGTGGCCTAATGTTAATACATGCTGTTCTCCATTTTTTACCCAATTTCCAGTGACAATCCGTGACATTCTGTGTTGAGTGGCGAAACTCACCACTAAAAGGCGAACTACACCAAGACGTCCTCACGAAAATACCAGAAGAGACATTCAGTTTCCAAAAAAATATATATGCTAACTTTTTTTTGTCTTAACGCTATTACTATATTTTTCAAGCAGAGTAGAACATATTTATTATTGCTTATTTTCTATCTCGATTCTATATCGAGGGTGCTGGAATCCATTTCCACGCGGAGGAATGAAATATTTTTTTTTTCATTTTGATACAATGAGGAAAAGAGTTGAGTTCTGTCTCTCAACAAGCCAAGCCTTAAGAACGGCGGAAAGTTGGGGACAGAAATATCTTCATGGAAAGCTGAGTGTCTTAATACTAGATTCCTACGTTCCCTCTGTCTATCTATCTATGTGGGGAAAGCTGAAAAAATGTTTTGTTAATGATCTACCCTATGCATAAAAAAAAAACTTTTTTTTAACGCTGCTCGTGTATACATCGCTTACACATCACTGTTGTGGGAACAGTCCCTGTATTGACCTTGGATTTTAAACTGATTTCATAATAAACTCGATATTATTAAAGAATTAAATGTTCTATAAAATTGAAATTTTCTTAATATAACATTTTAACAGATAACTATAATGATTTTGTAGTCTATTTTAGTGCAAGTAAAGTTCATACATATATGTATACATTAACATGGAATCAAAAAAGTTTATATGATTCATATATTTATTGCTTACAAGTTGTATATCTCGCATATAGCACGATATAAAAGGGAATAACCCTTTAGAAAAGAGAAGATATGAAAATATTAAATATTACATTCCTTCATTAGGATCGAACCCACAATCGTCGCATTCACGGTCACACGCGTGTGCTCCTGCGCCACGGTGGCCTCTATATTTTTTTTAATTTAGAAACTACTCCGCCTCTTGTCCTCGATTACTTACAAGGTCAACAAGTATAATCCTTAATTGAAGGACTATCGACGCGTTAATTAACTAATTATGTACATGCTACATTTGAAAATAAATTAAAATTTAAACTCTGGGAATTTTCCGTATGTCGCAAATAGGCAAAAATACTTCATATTGTGATATACGAGTATATATTACTCGATCAACTCAATAATATTAGATTAGATTTTTCTTATCTATATAAATATCCCTGGATGAGATTTGTTCACACACATTATGTATTAGTGAAAATAGCTTAAATTACGTTGAGGAATTTGAAAGATCAAGTGGATATCGGTGGGAACTATACCATCGCTATATATCACATGTGGTCATATATATATAGCCCTTGACTGCTGTACACACGACGGCTGTGGGTTCTATTTCCACTCGTGGAAGTAAATTGTTTCCATTTTTTTTTCTCGGAAAAAAACAAAATATTGAGTTCCACAACTTAACACGCAATGTCTAATTATGCGGTTCGTGGAGAACAGATTGTTTTAACACGACTTTTCCTCTGTCTACTCTGCTGGATACAGTGTGAAGCTAAAAAAAAGTATTAAACAAGAATGTGTACAGGAAAAATCTATTAACCCTATATAACCTCTGTACGCAGAATAAATGACAGATGCGCCTGCGCAGACGTATTGTATCTGGAAAAGATGAGTAATGCATGACTAACTCAAACTTGTTACATTTCTTACAACTGTAAAAATTCTTAGTGGCTTTAAGTATATTTATTGTGGTTTTACCTCCTTTTTACCAAGAACGAGTCGTCTCCCACAATTGTTAAATACCTGTGTAATATAATATATAAAAGGTCAAATTTCTATAGAAAAAAAATTAATCTAATTTTGATAAAAATTTACTACAATATTCCAAATCATAGTAGATTTCCAACACATTTTTTTCTTTTCTATGAGAAATCCGCAAAATAATCTTGAATTAGTATAATAATTGATACTCGATTCAGGATTGTATTGTATGAATTAAATATTTTATTTCCTCGATTGGTATCGAACCCACATCCTGTCGCATTTACAGCTACGCTACACACTTGTGACCCTGCGCCACGTCTGTCTCAGTATAATAGTTAGCTATGTTAGCAGTAATAAATAGTTAGCTATGAAATTTTGTAATATTCAGAGATGTCCTGGAACATATTGAAAGAGGGCAGATGTGTCAATTTAAATGATTACAATAAGAATATCGTTGTATAATATCTACCATAGTAGTAGATTCGATATTGTATATTTTTTTCTCTGCTTTAGTGAGACAACGCACGACGTTGACTTTAACCACTCAACGTATCTAATTCCCATGTAAAATGGAGAAAGGAGTGTCTTAACACATTGCTCTTCTAGTGTAACTTTCTAAATAATTAATATTAAAAGTGTTAATTGTTATGAACTATGAAATTAAACATGAGTAAATGGAAATCTATGTTATTTTCATATTAAAGAATTCTAAATTAATTCGACACAAATAATAATATTAGCAAAATTAGATAGATACATATTTTAAGTATTTGTCATTTACGTGAACACGATATGAAGTGTATAATGAAACATGTTATTATTGGAATGCAAACAATCAGCATAGTGTACCCATATAATAATTTAATTTAGAAAACATGTTAAATTAAATTTGGTAATATATGTATGGCAATTTATATATTAATGATTTTAATAATAACGTTATTATTTACTTTTGTAAGAAGGCTTTAATTGAAGACTAACGACATATCAAGATCGATTTTACAGTTGAGAGCAATTTAGAATTACGGATCCAAATTCTTCATTTTCTACCTTTTTTAGACCATCACTACACCACCTGTATGCGTATGCCTGTTTTTTTAAAATTATAACGTATAACGTTTTTTTTTTATTTTTTGCTTTATGTTGTATACAACATATATTACGGTAGGCGAGGCTACCTAATGCTAAGCCACTCCGTTCTAGTTAGACACATGCATGTTGAGTGGCTGAAACCAACGCAGTAGTTTATCTGTTAAAAAATAAATAAAATCAGCTTCACGCTGTATCCCGCACACAGCAGGGTAGGCAGAGGGAACCTAGTGTTAAGACACTCCCGTTCCCCACTTTCTGCCGAATTCTGGAGGCATTGCGTGTTGAGTGGCAGAACTCAACGCCGCGATTAACCTCGACACCAGAGCGAAGAAATGGAAATATAAATTTAAATAAATATTTCATCTCCTCGAGTGGGGATCGAACCCACAACCAGTCGGTTGCTGTTGCTGCAGTCACACCTCATGCCGCTGCTCCACGACCGGCCTCCATCTACTAGTTTATCTGTTATGAGTTCAATTTTCATTCAGGATAACGATTATTATTTTCTCACTCCAGTAACAAGACAAAGCGCAGCATTGACTTCTGCCGCTCAACATAGGGAACGGGCGGGAAGTGTAAATTCGGATCGAAGGTATAAAAGGTAAAGCTAAAAGAATATTCTGTTTCAGACGATAAAACTGGAAGGTGACCGTTGATTCTGAGTTTGTTTTTGGTTATTTAAATTAATAATTTATTTTAAGCACGTTTACTGCTCGTTTTCGTTTCTCCATCTGCTTTACACATATGTTACAAAGGGAAAAGTAGATATAAATAATATAATAAACTTCTCAAGACAAAGTTTCAGTGGAACAACATTTATAGTTTTTAAGTTTCAGTTATTTTAACTGTTCCTAGAACACATGTGAAGTGTTTTCAAACGTAACCGGAAAGTTTATAATTTAACTTTTATAAAATTTTATGCGGTATGATATCTACGAAAATTCATATGTTTTATACTGGCTTATACCTGCAGCTTTGCCTCCGTGGTCAGATGGAAATGACCAAGAGTTATTTAATACACTATCTAAGTGTCCGATACAACTCTGGCTGAGGGTACGTTGTGCATTGAAACAACGAATGGTGATGTAATATGACCTAAAGTCTTCTTTGGTAAATGGGTTATTCTACAGGGTGGAAGAAGCAGCGCTCCTTTTACGGAAACAGCATATAGGGTAAAATATTTCAAACCTATACCTAAAGAAATCAATCAAAATACCTCAACAATTTGGACGTAGGATTTTTTTTTCATTTCACGATTTTTATCCATACCTGTAGTTCGTGTGACGCGATTACGTATAGATCCCAATAACATAAACACTTACTACTACAAAAATACTACTAAAGGTTAAACAACTTTGAACTTTATCGTCAATACCTACGACTCGATTTCGGAATGAGGCGTGTACGGCGGTGTTCCTTTGATAGGTTTATGTGTGCGTGCGTCGTCCTTACCAATGGCGTTTTATTTTAAAATGACAATTTTATTATTTATTTTGTTTGAAAAAATAACTTTTTCATTTTTGGGAATTTGTTTTTTTCTGATTTATGTTAGGCTTTTATAGAGTAGTTAAAACTGTGGTTTCATTTAAAGTGGTGCTTACACTTCCACCCTGTATACATTTTTTTTATTTAAACCAATAATTCCTGACATTAGCGTATTCAACCAAGCTGTTAAGAGGCTATTCAGCTGTCACTCTTCAGATTTATAATTTTTTTTAAATATTTGTAGATACTATAAACAATTTTGGTTGATCCAAATAAATTCGCTAGATTGGCAGTTAGAGCGGCGGTGTGAAACTGAATCATTATTGTATATTTTAGGGTTCCGTTTCTCAGAAGAAAAATACGGAACTCTCATAAGATCATTTCGTTGCCCGTCTGTCCGTCTGTATACCTTTTATGTCGACATCGGGTAGGGTTTCAATATAAAATATTCAGATTTACGGTGCTTAGAGCACAGAGCAAATCAAGCTTCTTAGCCAACGCAAATAAAATATACGAGCGTTTATGCATCGATTTTACTGCATATTGTGTGAAACTCGCCGTGTAATCAAAATCTATAAGGCCCTGTACCTACAGTTAATTTGGCATGAAGTGTATTGTAAATACAAATGAAATAAAAGTAGCAAAAAATTAAAAATTATGGGTATTGCTTATGAAATATTTACTTAAATTTATATTTCCATTTCTTTGCTCTGGTGTCGAAGACAAGCGCGGCGTTTAGTTCTGCCACTCAACACGCAACACTTCCAGAATTCGGCGTCTTAGCACTAGGTTCCCTCTGCCTACCCTGCAGTGTGCGGGATACAGCGTGAAACTGATTTATTTGTTTTATTTTATTTGATACACCATAATAATGAAAAAATATTATATTTCATTTAGATCAAATTACGCTATTTATCAAAACAAAAAAAATGTTTTCATGAAATTAATGTATAATTTGTATATTGTAGATAGCAATACATTATTTTAAAGTAGGTTCGTTTGGTAATGGCGGCGGTCACGAAACTACAATAGGTACTGCACTACACATGCACTCTTATTAATGTTTTTAGATTTGACCTAAATTATGAAATTTACTGAATGTATTCAGTAAATTGCTTTGGATTACCGTTTTACCAGATTTTTTTTTAAATAAATAAATTTATACATCACTGCAGCTTAATAGGCGGGGACGTACTGTCAAAACACTGGACCCCATTTTCAGATATCGCTTTGGAGTGGCCAAATTAAACGCCGCGTCTTGTCCAGTAGGTAAAATGAAAACATTTAAAATATAATCTCATTAAAATTAATTTAAAAATAAGTACCATTGAGGGCACAAAGTGTGACTGTAAATCGACTGGTTGTGGATCCGATCCCCACTCGAGGAGATGAAGTATTTACTTAAATTTGTATTTCCATTTCTTCGCCCTTTTGAGGCAAAGCGCGGCGTTGAGTTCTGCCACTCAACACGCAATGCCTCCAGAATTCGGCAGAAAGTGGGGAATAGATTGTCTTAACACTAGATTCCCTCTTCCTACCGTGCTGTGTGCGGGATACAGCGTGAAGCTGATTTGATTTATTTATTTATAAATAAGTAATCTAGTTTGAATTGAAACCACAACCATCGCATAAACAGTCTGATGCTGTCCCATTGCGCCACGATAGCCTCAACCATAAAACCTACTCAGTCCAACCATAACGAAAATATTAAAAGTCTCACATAAACCTTTATAAAGCGCTGCAATATCATATTGCTTGCATTCTTCAAAATTTGTTCCGGAAAAAATTTAAAAGAATTTTCTATTAAGAAAATGAAGGTTAGGAAGTGAAGATGTCAATTATGCACTTAGTTTCATAATAATAAAAAAATACCGTTGAGGCCGTCGTAGCGTAGGCGCACAAGCGTGTGACGCCCTAGTCGTTAGTTCGATTCCCACGAGAGTTTAATAATAGTAGCTAAATTTAAATCAATATAGTATATATTTCTTTCTTCTGAATAGTTAATATTTATATAATTATGAAAAAAAAATAGTGACGAATGTAGCTGACAATATCCATTGTCTTACCAGTCAGTTTTACCTATGATATGCTTAAATAGACGGATATTTTTAAAGATTCACGATGCATCACGCATAGAGCAATTATAGCAGCGGAACACAGAGTAATAAGATACACTATTAGCACGTATGTATGTCTGTTCCTTTGTTCTCTTGTAACCAGTAAACTGATTTTCTAAAAATATTACTACGTTGCATTTGTCTTGATAGTGCCAGTGTTATGGATATATTAGTTTAGTTTATGCTATTGGCTTTTTAGTTAGTTTATATATTTTTTTGTCTTGTCATATATGCTAGGAAATGAAAACACTCATTCTAGTAGGAAACAAACTCACAAGCAATGTCTCGGAAATTACACAGAAAATGGTAAACGGAGTGTCTTAGGACCAGAATCTGACTGTCTAACCTACTATATGCACCATATAGTAGTAACCTATTTAATCTTATTGAATTTACTAGAATAACCATATCTTTATATATAATAAATTTTAACGATGGTTATGGGGATCGACATGTGAAGTTGTTATTATAAATGTCGTTGTCGATTGCCCTAATAATAGTTTGACACGCGAGCTGTCACTGGTCCCAACAAGTATCGCACCCAAAATATCCCATGCACCCACGTATATATATTTAAAATAGAATAAAAAGAGCATCAAGTGTTAGAAAACTTCGCTCTTCCCGGCCATTCTATGCTATTTTATTTATTGAGTAGCAAAACTCAATCGCACTTTTACCATACTAAAAAAAACTAAACAATTTAAAATATATATTTCCGATTCTTAAAGTAAGAATCGAACTACCACCCTTCAGAACCAAACACTGTCACGTCGCACAAAGGTAAAATAAAAAAGAATATTAAAATATGCCAAAAACGCTAAGGAATCCTATAATTAAGAAGCCTATGCATTGTTCACCCCCGTCACGTAGAAAAGCCCGGCAAGATAAAGTGACTCCAACCGTGAATATGAAATGAACGCATATTTTGCGCCACGGCCCTACAATTTAGGGAGCCCGGAAAGTTTTCGCAAAATTATTTTTGTATTATAATAAGTAAATTGCTTAGATGTAAGCATCGCTATCCTTTTACTTTTAAAGATTTCTTTTATATTATAGTTTTTATTTTACAATAATATACATTTTTCGAGGCCAGTCGTGGCGCAGCGGCGCAAAGTGTGACTGTAAAACCGACTGGTTGTGGGTTCAATCCCCACTCGAGGAGATGAAATATTTACTTAAATGTATATTTCTCTTTCTTCGCCCTGGTGTCGAGGAAAAGCGCGACGTTGAGTTCTGCCACTCAACACGCAATGCCTCCAGAATTCGGCAGAAAGTGGGGAACGGAGTGTCTTAACACTAGGTTCCCTCTGCCTACCTTGCGGTGTTCGGGATACAGCGTGAAGCTGATAAAAATAATATATATTTTAATTAATTTTCATAACATCACGCTGTATTCATATAAGTAGTAGGATAGGCAAAGGAAACCCAATGGTAACGTCAATTTTCAAGACATTTTGAGTAGCGGAATGCAAATGCAAACAATTTATTTCCCTGAATCGGAATCGATTCCACAACCACCGCGCTTATAGTCAGGCAATTCCTACATAATTTACTCAATCGTATGACCATCAAAAATTCAAAAGTGAAAGTAACAACCGCAAGGTGTTTAAAAATTGAATAAACTTTTTAGCTATTCTCGAGTAGTACAATATTGCGTATAATTTTGGAGGATTTCACTTTTTTGTTTTCACCTACAAAATACAATGAACATGTTGTGAATCATACAAATGAGGGTTTACAAGAACTTTTCTTAGAACAAGAATGTTAATAATGGAACAGAATTCAAATTTTAATGCTTTAGCTTCTTTACTATGGAAAGAATTTATTGGTTTTTTGTGTGTTATATAGATTTTACTTATTTTAATATCTTTTTATTTGTTAGCAGGTTTAATTTAAAAATGGCGTTGTAGTTTTTAGAATAACTTGTTTTGAGACTGTCGTGGCGCAGTGGCGCAATTAGTGACTCGGCGGTTATGGGTTCGACAAACAAACATAACATATATGAGATAATATAAGTACTTAGGTAAATGACTTAGACCTTAAGTCGGTATAATCTATTTTTTATAAGGTTGTTTAAACGTAAAGCCACGTCATTTAAACCTACACGCACGTCTAGGAAAAATTCAAAATACTTTTATTTTAAATTGAAAATTCTATGCTGAATTTTCAATTAAAACTTTACATTCAAATTTTTATTGAAAGTTCAGCGAGCATTATCAATTTACATCATATTTATTTTCGTAACAAAAAAAATGAATAAAACAGAAAACACAAAAAGATTGAAATAGGTAAAGTGTTACATTAATTAAAAGGTTTTTTTTAATAATAATATCTCTAGAACAATACATTTCATTGTGTGACACTATTACAGCACACGGTATAGTATACGATAGTACCTATAGTATACTATAGAAGTTATGTCACAGCATTCATGCCGCGTTAGCGACGGAACAAAGAAAGTGCGAGCACGTTACACACGTGCGTTGCACGAGACTTTACATACGGTTATAAAGAATGAATAGCCAATATATTAATAATATATATTTTTTAATTAAATTGACTGAAAAAACTGGACTGCTGTATGTTTAGTGTTGAGAATGGAGTGTCCGTTCGGCGGAAAGTAGAGTTATCCAGCCATTTGTTGAGATATTGCATGTTGAGTAGTGGAACTCAACGCCGCACTTTGTTTACTAGAGCGGTGAAACGAAAATAATTTATAGGAGGTCCGAATCCACAACCGTCTTGCTTGTAGACAAACGCTGTCTCACTGAGCCACGACGGTCTTAAATATAAATATTCCATTATATAAAATTTGATCCCGCTACGTTTCTTTGGAGTACGTAATATCGTTTTATTATTTCTGTTGCGCTACCTAGGCGTATTGTATGTATATCAGGTAACTACGCAATCCACATTGACGTAATTCAAGTTTTTAATGAGAAAATTGCTAGTCTTCATACTATAATTTTATTCTAAACAAATGCCCACTGTTGAAGCTAGTCGTGGTGCAGGGGCATAAGCGTGTGACTACAGGACAGGGTAGGTTGTGGGTTCGATACCCATTTGAGGAAATTAAATATTTAATATTTACATTTCTTCGCTCTGGGGTCGAGGTACAAGAACGACGAAAGTGGAGAGCTGAGTGTCTTAACACTAGGCTCCCTCTGCCTACCCTGTTACATGAATAAAAATATATTAAGGTACTTCAGTATTCATACTATTCCGGCTTGCAAGACAATCTGCGGCGTTAAGGTCTTCCACCTATCCTATATATATATGTCTATATATCCTATATATATGTTTATTATAAAAGGAAATAAATAAAAATGTAGAATCATCATTAAAAAACCACAGATGAACCAATAATTCTTTAGAGCCTCCTCAAAACGATTAGCCGTGTGTAGTAAACCCGCGTAACCGGTTTGGTTACGCAAGCCCCGCAAAATCGCAGACCGGTTGCAAGTGGAACGTGCTCTACAGTTCTATACTAGGACGATGCATCTAATTGATTTAATATAAAATACTCATTTAGAAAACGTATAAAAACGTTCTGCTTAGTAGTCTGCGTAAGGCTTAGTGGTCAGAGCGTCTGGTCTGTTTCCAGGAGGCGCGGGTTCGAGTCCCGCTACGTTAAAATTTTTATACGCTTTCTAAATAAGTATTTTTCTTTTCTAAGTCCATACTTAATCCATATTAACACTTTATTTTTTTTTAAATGAGTTAATATATTTCTATTTATTTAAATACTTATAAATTGTAGTTTATAATTCTATAGATAGAGTTGGGACCAGTATTGGCGCAGGGGCACAAAGTGTGACTGTAAACGCGACTGGTTGTGGATTCGATTCCCACTCGAAAAATGAAATATTTATATTTAAATTGTATATTTTCAGTTCTTCGCTTTAGTATACAGAATTCGGCGGAAATTGGGGAACGGAGTGTAAGACACTAGGTTCCTCCTGCCTACCTTGCTGTGTGCAGATACAGCGTGAAGCTGATTTGATTTGATTTTTAAGTAAATTTGAAGTTGAAATTGAAAGAAATTATAATTAAGGCCGTCAGCGGCACACCGCCTGAAACATTTTGGTTTTGAGTTCGATTGCACTCGGGTACCAAGCTCAACATGCAATGTGGAAGCGGATGACGGAGTGACTAAACACTACACTTAACAACTTTAGCAGACATCCGCAACAAAATATAACTTTTTCTTTATCGAGTAATAAACTGGTTTCTAAAATAAATTTCTCGACAAACTATTTTGAAGGAAATTAGAATCATTTTGAAACGATCCATCCAGTATTATCGCTTAGCGCTTCACAAAGGGAACAGCAAATTTCGCAATCGAACAAGCGTTTAGCGACAAAGTGGTAAGTGCATTCAGGCAGTTCCAGTCACGAAACTACGAGAATTTATACGTATATAAATGGATCTAGCCTTAGATCAATTAATGGGAAAAGCTAAATTTTATTTGTCATTTTTAAAAGTAGAAATAAGGTCTCGATGTTGCGTCTCATCAATACGTCCGCTGTGTCCCGTGAATACCAGGGTATACAGGGGAAACTTAGGAACCTGGTGCTAAGACACTCTGTTCCAATTAAGTCACTTTCGCCACTCTCTCGCCTCCCAGAGCGTTAAAACGACATTTCCTCGAGTGGGAATTGAATCCACAACCATCGTATTTACAGCCTGACGGCTTACCAGCTGCTTAAAAATATGAATGATGTACACAAAACATCATCATACACCTGGAAAATAAATATATGGCATTTATTATATAAATAATAGGTTTTTATTATATAAATAATAGGTTTATTATATAAATAATAGGTTTTTATTTATTATACAAATAATAAATTTTTTGGTTATAATTTTTCTGGTAAATATAAATTTACCAGAAAAATTATGACCTAAAAAAAAGAGCATTTTCTCATATATACTTGCAAAGTAGTACAACGCAGTACAACGTCTGCAATATCTTAATATAGCTATGTGAACCACAATCGCCATCTGATATAAGATGTCGATTGTTGTTCAGTAGAGAATGTAGTCCTGGATATTAGTCCTCCCCTTTTCTCGCTGAACTATGCAGGCATTATATATTGAGTGGCGGAACTCAACGCCGCGCTTTGTTTCGACACCAAAGCGAAGAAATGAAAATATGAAATATTTAATTCCGTCAAGTAGGAATTGAACATGTCGCGCTCATAGTCACACGCTCGTGCCTCTGCGCCACTACTTTTTTATATCACACATCTCACTATTGAGACCTCTTCTGCAACCTTCAAACTATCATAATAAGCTTAGGATTTTTAGATTTCGATTAACGAATGCAACATTGCAGGGTTGATAGTGGGAACATAGTATTAAGGCACTCCGTTTCTCTCACGTAATTTTTGAGATATTCAACACTTTATCTTTTTAACTGTAAATAATTCATGACTCATTTAATTAATCGAACCCACAATCGTCGAGCTTACAGTCAAGCGCTATGTTACTATACCACGACGGGTCCTTCTTGAATAATTTATTAAGTATAATGAATTTTCCAACAAAATCGACTATCAACAACACCTCGTTATCATCCGAAGAATCGATAATGCATTCTGTTTGGGAACGCGGACGACATTCTTGCCACCATTCCGGGGGATCACGACTAAGCTTCTCAATTAATTTAAATTGTACTGTAGTTTTATACAACTACAGTATAAGATAAGAATAATATTACAGTACAGTAGTACAGTATAAGTGGGTTCGATCCCCACTCGAGGAAGTGAAATATTTATTTATATTTTCATTACTTTGCCGTGTCGAGGCAAAGCGCGGCGTTGAGTTCCACCACTCAACACGGCCAGAACTCAAAGTGTGCCCACGGAGTGTCTTAACACTAGATTCCCTCTGCCTACTAGAACCCTACTGTGAGCGTGAAGATTTTTTAATACAGTATAAGAGTACTCTCTTCTCTCTTAAGGATTAATGTACGTATTTGTATCCGACTGCGTTGAAGTCAAAAAGAGGGTTACGTTTTTAGCGAATTTGTCTCTATGTTAATTGTTAATTGTATTGAACAAGAATTTACTGGTAATTCTAGTAAACTGGCTGGAATGGGTTTGTTTTTTTTGTTTTAGTTTTATACCGTCGGGTATTTTGTTGTTTTGTAATATTTATTTTAATTTTATCTATATCGATGTACTTAGATAAAATTAAAATGCATTATTTTGTGCTAAGTAAGGTTTTGATATACTTTGTTTTTTTTTTAACAGTACAACCGGGCGACTGTAAATGCAATGGTTGTGGGTTCGATTCCCACGCGAGCAAATTATTTTTTTAATATTTTCATTTCTTCACTTTGCTATAGATGCAAAGTTCCGCCAATCGACACGCAAAGCTTCTAAATCAAGTCTAATCTATCAAGAACTGGTCTCAATACATTGACCAGCCATAATTTCCAAATCTACATACATATTATAATAGCAAATGACATAAAATCGTTTCATAATAATAAATAATTCATAATTCATAGATATAGAATCAAAATCATGACATAAATAGAAGTATATCCTGAGAATCGAACCTGCTATCATTAATCAATTTGTGGTACTTTCACAGAAACTCAGCATGCAACTTCAATAAGCCTAATCATGGTGAAGCAATATCCGGTCTATTACAGCAGCGTACTGCTAAACTTGCTTTTGCCAGTATAATATGAATTAAATTGAATCCCATCAAAACTATAAATATGAAATGAGAGCCAAGTTAAATGTTAAGCAAAGCGTCGATCTTGACTTTGCTGACAAAAGAATTGGAGAGATATATGGGTGCCGTATTCTGTGCTCACTCAGAATAAAATTATAATAAAATTTAAGCTCTAAATTTCATTATTATATTTAACGTAAAACTTTAAAAATATTATTTTTAATCATAAAAGCAATATTTTTTAAGTTTTACTTTAAATATCTTAGAATAACTACATCAGTATTATTATTTAAATTTAATCACAAATATTGCTATGTGATTTAGCCGAGGGACTAAAATTATATACGTAAACGTCCTTCCACTAGATGCGGGTATGTCATCGCCTACGTCACAAACCAATTTCATTTCATTCCTCCAGGGAGCATTCGCACTAACCCGCGTTGTATTGAGACACAACTTAGATGTGAGTAGCGGCTGTGTTATTGTAATCTTTGTTTAACTTCAAGCTGGGTGCTGAATGTAGCTGGGTAGGCAAAGGGAACCTGGTGTTAGGAACCTACGTTCCCCACGCATTTTTCGTGAATTCCATATTTTCCCAAAAAAGCTAAAAACCAAACTCAACTCAACAAAACTCAACAAAACTCAACAAAAAAGCTAAAAGAATGAAAATAATTCTATGACTACGATTACGACTTAGGGAAATCCCCGAGTGGTTATTGAACTCACAACTCCCACATAATGTGCCGCTGTACCACAACAGCCTTAAAATATTATTGTTACTATTGTAAACTTTCTATAAACCTACAGATAAAACTATTAAGCAACTGAGTTTATGCATAAGCAACTGATTTTATGCATATACCTAGAATTTAGATTTTTTTAGATTGATTCTTCCAAGGGCGTGACTATTAAATTAATATTGGAAGATCCACCCCTAAAGTAAGATAGGGGTTGATAATTTTTTTTTGTAAATTTTTTTGCTTGTTACAACTTATTTATGAAGAACGAATGGCTTAGTTGGCCACTGTGCGCTTTGGCGGTTTCCAAGAGACGTGGGTACAAACTCTTTTACGTTTAAATTTTATACGTTTTCTAAAAAACTATTTGTAATTTAAATTAAAATGCTTAGTAAAACTTAAATAACTAACAGGTTCGCCTTATGATAAATATTCACTCATCGAAATACAGACTTTGATCTATTAAATAAAACCTATTTCAAGATAAGTATGTATGTATGTACTTTTTAGAAAACATAAAAATTTTAACGAAGCGAGAGGCAGGAGGTGCGGTCTCAAAACCCGCGCCTACATTTTTTAATTGTAAAACATACAATTATTTTATATGTTTTACACTTTCAAAATGTAAAAAATATTTAAAGTTCTATAAATAAAAAAAAAAACACTTAAAATAGAATGAGTAAGCAAATTTCAGTTTTCAATAAACTCTTAAGTTATCTTTCTTAATATTTCCTGTAACAAGTTATTTGTACTTACTTAATGTAATTTCTATACATAATTATATTCGTAAATTAATAGTAATTCTTAATAGTACATTAATCAATGTCCATCGTGGCGCAATGGGGTAACGATTGACAGAGTGTTGACGCAATAATGGTTGTGGGTTCCACCTCCACTCAGGAAATTAATTATTTTCATTTTTAGCTCGGCTCACAAAGCACAGTGTTGACTTCCGCTACTCAGCGTTACAAATTCAGGCAGAAAGTGCAGAATGGATGGTCTTGATACTAGTCAGTTTGTATATTATCCTGTTATGTGAAACACAGCGTCAAAGTAAAAATAAAACTTCGCTTTTGTCTTCAGCGAGCGAATTAATCGCTTAACTTTATTTAAGTTAATTTTATATACATGTTGATTACTTGTAAAATCAATTTTTCTTATGGTATTATTAGATATTATTATTATTATGTGCGTCCTGTAGACAACTCTCTCTCTCTCGCTTGCTCCATTGGCCATAGTTTTGGTTTCGGCTAAAAAGTGGATGAACCTTCAGCCATGCCGAAACTAAGAACATTTTAGGCGTAATTTTGCTAATTATTGTCGTCTACGAGTAATAAAGGCAGTCTATTCATTGCATATTATAAAAATATAATTATTTATAACAAATATATCTAAATCTTTGCGTGGTTTGAGTATCTACGTTCCACAAATAGTTTAAATTTAATTTGTTTTTAGTAAAAATTTTTATAGCCTTCATAGTTTTGGAGATGATAGTGATAAGAGTGTGGTTAATTCTTACTCAACCTAATCTACTTTGCACGGTCTTTAAAGTCTTCGGTGGTGAGACAAATCCTGCATCACGAAATCCAACCCCTTTCTTGGGCGTTAGGGGGTTCTCACTTCAGGGAGTAATTCATCATCGTTCTTAGGCCGGTAGGTAACGTATCTCAGACGCTCTTGGAGCTTACCTGCTACGTCACGGAATCCAAGACTTCCTCGAATGAATGTTAGGTATGCAGTCAGACCACATTCTGCCGCACATCCACCTTAGTATCTTCTTTTCCGTATTGTTAAGCTCCTGAGTGTGCCAAGATAGTGCTGGCCCAAATTCGCTAAAATATCCGGTTGGATGATGTTCTTGTATATCAGCTGTTGCTTGTATATCAGGTCCTTGAGCTTGGGCGGTATTCTACTGACGGAGCCTAATGTTAAGACACTCCGCTTTCCGTCCCGCTTCGACACTAGAGAAAGAAATAAAAATATTAAATATTTTACTTCTTCGATTTGAAATTAAACCTGTCTTGTTTGCAGTCACACGCTTATACCTTTCCACTACGGCTCGCATATATTGGCTGATTAAGTGTTAATTAGCTAATTATTGGAATTCTACCATTTCTGCTGACTGACCGCTGACCATTCAACTTTAAAGTGCGACGTTTATGCGTCGCTGGTTAATAAAGAGCATCTTCTATGTACGTACATATATATAAATTAAATTCAAATTAAATCATAAATTAATCATCAATTAAATAAACCACGTATATATAATTGTATAGATATTTAAATATGTGTGTCACTAAAGTGTAAGTAAGAAAAAAAAACATAGATTTAGTTTTGACAGTTTTTTCTATATTATAGTATTTATAGAAAAAATATCATAAATTCGTCATTTGCAGTGTATAAAAAAATAAGAAATGATAAACAGTATTATTTATGTATATTATATATATATTTTTATATATTATTCATGTTTTTATTCTAAATATATTTTTTTATATAAAGCAACTTTAATAAACCAAACCCAGTAACTAATTAACATAACAAACCACAATATCAAACATTCAATTTCTTAGTCACACTCATTTCAAAACAACTTCAATGTTTAATCTCCTTTGAACCACTTCGATTGTAATCTAAACCCCAGTACTGGTGCTAGTGATTTAATAAATCTAATCCGGTTCAATCCGGTTCAATCTGGAACCGACCGGTTTTAACTAGTTCGCATCTACACAGCGCACTCGACATTTCACTAAACTAGATAGAACTAAACTAGAATACCGGTCTATTACTTCGGATATGTTAAGTTTATTTGGCATTGAATCTGCATTCAATTGGCGTATAGACGGCGCGGCATCCCACTTGGGTATTGGAGTGCTTTAGAAATTGCCATATTGCTTAGCGAGTCGTATCATTATTGTAGGTATTCGTTTGATGGGTACTGGGTATGTGATGGTGTAACACGCTTAATTTGGCTAAAATGTCGTGGTCGGGGATACCTTTGGTGCTGTTGCAGCGTATTTTGCAATGAGACTGTGGTGGTGCAGTGGGACACCACGAGGGGGCTGTGAGTTCAATTCACATTCGTGGAAATTAATGATTGTCACTTCCTCGCTCTCGCAACAAGACAAAGCTCGATATTGAGTTTCGCCACACAGCACACATTTTATGAAGAATTATGTGGATAGTGGAGAATACTGGAATACTTCTGTGTATCTTGCTATGCGATAAAAAAACATGAACCCGTTTTTTTTAAAATGGTCGATGGTTGTAATTTTAATTTTTATAATAATAATACTTTATTTCTCCTATTTGAGACCTAACACTAAGACAGGACGAGAAACGGTATTGTAACCAACCTCTTGGAAATCAACCAAACTGTATAAAATATTGGACAGATTTTACGCTTTATAGTCCGCAAAGACTATTTAAAAAAATGTGTAATGTTTAGAAGTTATGTTTAATATGTATGTAGCTAGTTTTATATATACTTACAGCACCTTCCTCATACAATATAAGTCTTAAATTTATATATACCAACTGAGAAAGGTCTTTAAATTATATATACCAACTGAGAGAGCTATTTCTATGAACTACCTATTCATATATGTCTTAAAAAACATTAAAATAAAAAAGATACTAAATAATAATTGAGTAACAACCAATTATAACAAACTTTAAAATTTTCATATCAATTTTCCAATTAACAATTCATATTAGTTCAATTTAGTTTTATAAAATGGAGAATTTTATTCTTATCGAAGAAATAAGTGAAAGTATCAACTTTCAAACTAAAAGAGTAAAATACAAGTTCGCTTAATGTTAGAGACCTAAAAGTTTCAGTTTTATTCAAATTTAGTTACTTACTCGATATTTGATATTTAAAAAGGTTTTTGCAATTCTTCATATGAAAAGAAGATAAAACAAAAATCATTGTGAAAATGTAAGAACATAATAGTAAATTAAATTAAAATATTATTTACTGTACTTCTATTGTATTGCTTAAACAAAGACGAAAGAAATGCCATTATGGCGTATTGGGACAGTTCTGATTGTAAACGATAGCTGTTGGTTCAATCTCAACTGGAGGAATTATAATATTTAACTTCACGCTGTATCCCGCACACAGCAGAGCAGGCAGAAGATATTTGGGAACTCATCGTGTTTGTCTTTTTTTAATTTGTTTAACTATAAGTTAAGAACTAAGTGTCTTATCTCTAGATGCAAATTAAACACACGAACTGTATAAAAAGCCGGAAATCTAAAAAACTGTGTTGAGTGGTGGATATCAACACCGCACTTTATCTTACCAGAGCGTGGAAAAGACAATCATTCCCCCCAAATATAGATCGAACATACAACCATCGCGTTAACAATTAAAGACTGTATCACTGCGCCACGATGACATCAAAAATTTGTATAAAAAATATTATAGAATATAATCACGTAGAAATTACTAGAAAATCACGTGTACTGACTTGTTATTACTATATTAGTTAAAAATAACCATTTAATAACATCCGTTTTCCTCCTCACGTTTGTTTCTCATTATATTATTAAAGTTGTTTTCATACTATGCTGTATTAAATATATTTTCTTACAAAATATTAAAAAATTAGCTTCACGCTGTATCCCGCACACAGCAGGGTAGGCAGAGGGAACCTAGTGTTAAGACACTTCGTTCCCCACTTTCTGTCGAACTCTGGAGGCATTGCGTGTTGAATGGCAGAACTCAACGCCGCGCTTAACCTTGACACCAGAGCGAAGAAATGGAAATATAAATTTAAGTAAATATTTCATCTCCTCGAGTGGGGATCGAACCCACAACCAGTCGGTTTTGCAGTCACACCTCGTGCCGCTGCGCCACGACCGGCCTCGTATTAATGTAATATTCGTAATTCGTATAAAATAATGTTTGATTTTGGATTTGATTCTTACTTACAGGGATTGTTTATTTTAAATTTTCTCGTTTTGGTATGAAAATAAAACGCGGCGTTGAGTTGCGTTACTTAACACACAGCACGCACGAAAAATTTTGTCCTTTTCTTACCACTATGGCTACTGTATAGGCTGACGAAGCTAAATCATAAAAATATAGTTAAGTCTTAAAAGGCCTTATAGTACATTACCTTTGCACTCAGGTCATCTACCTAGAGCAATTTAAATTGTTACCTCATAGTGTAGTGGTGTCATCGATTTATGGAAATTGATTGCGTCACTAAGGAAAAGGAAACGGGACAGACACGCAGTCATTTATTATAAACTAGCGGCCGCCCGCAACTCCGCTTGCGTAAACTTTATGACCCTTTCTAATATACTACTGCCAGTTCCCACCCGTCGTTAGTATGAAAAATAGTTTTCATTAATATATAAAAATTATTGATAATTGAAGCCGTCGTGGCGAGGTGGGATCGCGTCTAATTACAAAGAAAACAATGAAAAACGGAGTGTTTTAACACTAGATTCCCTTTGCCTAAATATTATATGATGAATACAGTGTGAAGCTAAAAATATTTTATCACTCGATTCTTCATTTTTCGCTTCAAGAATTATTGCATATTAAGTAAAATATGAAGTTAATAATAATTTAATTCGTGTAAATATGAATATTCTACATATTATAAACTAGCTGGTGCCCGCGACTTCGTCCGCGTAAATTTCGAGTTGAACGTATAATAATGTGAAATAAATCAATATACAAATATTATTAATATATGGAATATTTACTTAAATGATGTAAGTGTCCTTACCGAATTAAATATTTTTGATGAATAAAGCTCTCTCTCACTCTTTATCTGCTGGCCTGAGACTGATTTGATCACCTCATCCTTATTATTTTTGTGAATACAAAAAGCAATTTAATTTAAATAAATCAATTTACTTAAAATACTAAATATACAGACAAAATATTTTTACTGTCTTATTATTTATTTCTGTCTTATATTATATGTTTACATTGAGTTTTTTTTTACTTTCCTGTATACCGCGTATAGCAGGGTAAGCGACAAGAATCTAGTATGAAAATTCTCCCCATTTTTGGCGGAATTTAGCACCGCGCTATGTCTTGTTACCAGAACAACGAACTGAATATTATTCAATTCTCAAAGCGAGGCTTCAAATAACAAAATAAATAATTATATTTCAAATTGTTTATTTTCAGATACGTCATCTTATTTAACAAATATTTTCTACGTCAAGGTAAAGTAAACAGATTTTAATTTTATAATAATTAAGAATTGATAGACATTGTAATAAGGTAGTCGCGATTTGAAAGACATTTTCTTAAACAAATAAATAATAAATCAGGTTCACACTGTACTCCGCACACAGCAGGGTAGGCCAAAGGAAGCCTAGTGTTAAGACACTCCGTTCCCCACTTTCTGCCAAATTCTTGAGGCCTCGAAACCAGAGCGGAAAAAAGGAAATATAAATTTAAGTAAATATTTCTATCTCCTCGAGGGGGGATCGAACCCACAACCAGTCGGTTTTACAGTTACACTTTGTGCCTCTACGCCACGACTGGCCTCAACTCACACATTTTCTTAATTCAATTTTTTTTTCTAAATAACAGTATCTTTTCAATAAAGGAAATTAATTTTCTTCAACAATATAAACAAACAAACATACAAATCACACCAAATACAGCTTGAATACAGACATTAGACACTATAGAGGCACCTTTGTTAGACATCAACATAATTATATTATGCATTGAATCTACATAATATGCAATTTACACTCAAGCGCATAATACCACAGAACAATATCATTTGTTATTGTACACGACTTAGTTGTATTAGAGAGACACATAAATGAAACAATAATACTGTTTAATGGGGCTTTTAAATCTAGATAGGGAGGTAGTTAGAAAAAAATATATTTTAGTTTAACGCTGTCTCCCGCTTTCAAGAGGGTAGGTAGAGGGAACCTAGTGAGAAAGCACATCGCTACTCACTTTCCATCCAGTTTTCAAGACATTGCGTATTGAGTGGTGGAACTCAACGCTGAGTTTTCTTCTCCAGAATTAATTCTTCTAACAGAGGGACAATATTAAAATAATTTGTTGCCCTGTGTGGAATTGAGCGAACTGTCTATCCTGCTAAATGGAAAAAACAACCAATTAAACAAAACAAATGACTATTATAAAAACGTGCTATTTCATTGATATTTATTTATATATTAAAAATAATACATTTTAAAATAAAATAATTCAATACAAATAATTATCTTCTTAAATATACCTGTTAATTTTTTTTAAAAAAAGATAAGTAAAGAAATTTAAAAAATCAACATAAATTACCAAAATCTTTCGTTACTGAGTGACAAAACTCGGACGAATCTACTGGATTAAGAAAAAATAAATTTGGAACGTAGGCAGGTTAGAGAGTGTTTAGCACTAAGTGAGAATTTTTTGATATGCTTACTGCAACTCGAAATAATGGGACTCTCCATTCAACATTAACATATGACTTTTGCAAGTCAAGTTAGAGACCAGTCGTAGGGCAGGGACACAAGCTTGCGACTGTGCGAACGCGATTGGTTGTGGGATCGATTCCCAATCGAAGAAATGAAATATTTAATATTTTCATTTCTTGCTCTGGTAACGAAGCAAAGCGTGGCGTGGAGCGAGTGGAGTCCGCAACTCACCACTCAATGCTTTCGGAATTCCGGGGAAAGTGGGGAAGAAAAGTCTTAATGTGAATAGAGTGAAATATCTTAAATCTACGTTCCCCGGTTCCCTCTGCCTCCCGTGCTATGTGCTGGATCCAACGTGAAGCTAAAAAAATCCACGTTAACAAATCTAAATCACACAAACTGCATGTCAGCATAATCCAAGCACTAGTAAATCATGAGAAAAAACATTGACACGTAATCGCCTTAGACCTTACGCGACTACCTGCTGACCTAGCTACTGTGAACGTAGCGTTCCCATTGAATAACTTACTTCGCTTGATTTCCTCGAAAAGCTATAATGTGTTAGCCTGCTAAATCTTATATGTTATTTGATCTGCTACAGATATCTAAAAAAATCTTAATTTTAATCATGAAGTAACAAATATTTTGTTGTAAGACATTTATTTTTGTAAATTATATAATTTAGTGGAAGGACAAAAAATCGTATTTAGACACGTTGATCACTATTTTTTCTAGCTTGACGCTATATTCGTGCTATAAACGCTATATATTATAGAAAATGTAGTAAAAAACACTCCTTTGCACATCAGGACATATATATATAACACTTCCGTTTCCAACTTTCCCTCGGATTCTTGAACCATTGCGTGTTGGGTGGCGACACTCAACGCCGCGCATTGCCTCGTCACCCGATTCGTCACACAACTGTAAACTTGACGGTTATGAATTCTATTCCAACTCTAATATGAAATAATTAATATTTTCATTTCCTCACTTTGTTACCAAACAAAAAACAGCATTGGGTGCCACTATTCAACACAAAATGTCTCGAAAATTGGACGGTTATGGGAAACGAAATGTCTTAACGCTAGGTTCCCTTAACCTCCCTTACTATATGCGCAATACAGCATGAAATTATAAAAAAACTTATTTAATTACCTTACCACTTATACCACGCACAGGCATACACACCACACAATGGAGGTGGGTCAACGCGTAATCCCGTAAGCAACTTAAGTAGATTACCCGTCAACGCGATTTACTTAGCTGTTAAGATACTTATTTATAATATGATTATATAATTATATTCTTATTAAATACGAATTAACACTCTCTTGGCATGGTAGCATAGTTTATCGAAACACGTGCTATAGAGGAAAGTATTGAAATATTGTATAGCTTTGGTAACGAGCACAACAAAGCACGGCGTTGAGTTCCACCACTCAACACGCAATGTCTAAACAATTCAGCAGAAAGTGGGGAACGGAAGTGTCCTAATGGGGATCAGAGTATCTTTACATTAGATTCCCTCTGCCTATCCTGCTAAACATAAAGCTAAAAAAATATGAATTTTAGTTTTCATACAAGGTTTGATTGTTTATAATTTAAAAAAATATATATATTTTTGATTCTCCGTTCTCTCCGCTCACCCGGCTAAGGATAAATGACAATAAAAAACATTTCCTTCCGTTCTAAAACACCAGTTCACCCACCTTAAAAACCACATAATGTGGAAAATATTGATCACTCTTTAGCAACTTATTTGAAATTTCGCACCAAATGAACTGGAATCTAATATCACTCGAGATGCATAAAACAGTTTACGATCGCATTAATGTCGTGAAGCCGTAGTATCGTAAATATAAAGGGGGCTTTCCACTGCGCGCTATCTAACTGCGTTTGACTCGCAAAGTTAGATAGCTGTTCGTGGAATAGGTTTATGATAGTTTTAAGGAAAATAAATTTTAAGGCATGTGGTAGCAGGTATGTTTTATGTTTAATATTTGTTGTAACTGTCAATGTAATTTTGGGTTCGATTCAGAGAAAGACAAAAGAGAGTCATGGGAATGAATTATTTTTATTTCTTTGCTCTGGTATCAAGACAAAAGCAGTCAGGTGTCAGGTTCGTTCCCCACTTTCCGCGGAATTCTGGAGGCATTACGTGTAGAGTGGCAGAACTCAACGCCGCGTATCCTCAAAAAACCTATTTGTATTTATTGGCTTTTTTGAAAGAGGTATAAGACTGTACGATCAAAACCTCGGTATATATCATAGTATTTTTTGTGACGATCTTTAAAAAATATTTTTGAAATTTTATATTATTACTTACATTACATATTAACATTACATTACTACAGAGTAATGTAATGTTAATATGTAATATAAGTAATATAAGTAATGATATAAAACCAAAATACGGATTTTGGTTCATTATTAAAAACTTAGCTAAATGCAATCAACTCTGCTCTACTTTTTCACTAATTTTTTACCGATAACCGATAATTCCTTGTGGTAAAATAAATTTTGTTAAAATCAAACAATTCATCAATGAATCAATTCCAATTAATCACTACCGAACTATTCATTATGGACTACCCTACTGCTATAATTAGTTTAAAAAGGTTATATTAACACACATCGCTCATTTGGTGTAACAATAATTATAGAAGTTTAATAAAAAATGCAAGACTCTTTCAAAGTGTTTCCGCTTTTTTTTTAATTCTATTTTGTCATTGCTGCACCAAACGATCAATAAGATACTTTTCACAACTTTTTTATTCAGCATCACGCTGTATCCCGCATGCAGCAGGGTAAGCACAGAGAGTCTGATGTTAAGACACTCCGCTCCTCATTTTCCGCTGAATTTTCGAAACATTGCATGCTATGTAGCGGAACTCAACGCAACTCAACTTTTACCTCGACACCAGTCCGAAGGAACGAAAATATTAAATATGTCATTACCTCGAGCGGGAATCGAACATACAACGAACAGTCGCGTTCAGTCACACGCGTGTTCCACTGCGCCACGACTGGCCTCCTTATACTTTTAATATATTTTAATAAATTTTAATCAACAAACATAAATAAACGGCGTTGAGTTCTGCCACTTAACACGTGTCAATGCCTCCAAAATTTGGAAGAAAGTGGGGGACGGAGTGTCTTAATACTAAGTTCTCTCTGCCTACCCTACCGTGTGCGGGATACAGCGTGAAGCTGATTTTAAACTTAAATAAAACTAGTTGGACAATTAGTCAAATGACAGAACAAAACAGGATAACCAACTACAGTAAGTTGAGCAACAGTTGCATTTAAAGTATAAAGTATTGTATACAACTGCGATAAATCATAGTTGCTTGGTACGCGGTGATCAAAATCGCTTTGGAAATTGCGAAGTACTACTCGATTTTGCAGCAAACACGACGTGTTTCCTGCATTTCGTTGGGTAATTTGATATTTTATTTGTATTAAAATAATTAGTGAGAACGCAGTGTTTTAATACTAAGTTTTCTTTGCTTAAGCTGTTATAAGATAATAAAACGTGAAGCTAAAAAATAATAGTTAGTATAGTATATAGAACTATTTTGTTGTGTCTCATTCTTAGAAATATTTTTATATGAGTTTACAATAATATGCACGCTGAGGTACAGTGGATATTTTTTTCTCTTTAACAAAGAGAAAAAAATACCACCACTCATTGTTGCGAATTCAAAAAACTTGTAGCTATGTATTTTTCTTCCTTCTTTCTTTCTTCGTTTTTCTAATTTTTAATTAACTTAATATTGAGTGAGAATCAAACCCACAACCATCAAGTCAGACCCTGTAGCCACAACGGTCCCAACGGTATTAATTCTTTCTTTCGAAAACATTCCGTTTTTTATTATAGTATTTTGAACTTTGTATAAAAAAATCAACTTCACGCTGTATTTCGTATGCCTGCTGTGTTACGGGATGCAAGGGATACAGCGTGAAGTAGATTTTTTTGGTAGGCAGTGGAAACCTAGTGTTAAGACATTTCGTTCTCCAATTTCCGCCGAATTTTTCTAGGCATTGTGTGTCGAGTGGCTGAATTTTACGTCGGACTATTGCCTTGGTACCAGCGCGAAGAAACGAAAATAGTAAGAAATAATAATTAATTCCCTCGACCGCTCGAGGGACATTGAATTATAAAACGACGGTTGTGGGTTCGATCTCCTCGAATCGAACCCACAACCGTCACGTTACAGTCACACCGTTGCGCCCCTGCGCCACGACGGTCTTAACTTTCTTCAAAATGTTAATATAAAGTATATTTATTATACACAAATAGTATACTAGGACCGAAGTTCTAAGAAATACGTGGGGGCCAATTTACGTCAATGCTGTGCCTTCCATCACACTTTATTGCTTGCACCGGCGACAAACTCAGGCTAGTGTCATTCTCAATAATATATAGCAACTTTTATACCTTTTTTTTTTAAATTAGTTTCACGTTATATCCCGCATATAGCAGAGTAAGCAGAGGGAAGCTAGTGTTGAGACACTCTTTTTTTTTGCGAAATTGCGTGTTGAGTGGTGGAAGACAATGCCGTGTTGTATCTTGTTACCAAAGCTCAGAGCGAGGAAATGACAATAAACCATTCCCCCGAATGGGAATTGAGCCCACTATCGTCGTCCGCTGCACCTCGACGGCCTGGTATTATTAAATAAAAAATAAACAATAATTAACGTAATTTAACAATATAAATTATGTTAAAGTGGCAGTTTCCTAACCCTAGCACCTATAGCTTACTCCACAGGCCATTGTACACGTGGGTCGCATTTAGCTTGTACAAGACGGTGTTTTGTAAGATCTATGGCGCCTGGCTCAGTTGATTTTCTAAACAAGGATACTATTTCGACAAACAAGTTTCAATCTAATCTTAAATCAACTTGAATGGCATAAATTTTCAGCACTATTACGTTATTTTATTGCAATTTAAGTACTTATTTGTTTTTGGTAAAATGCTCTATCTGATATCGTTTAAGAGTACTATAATTTTATCATGTTAAATCTTATCTAAAAATTTATGTTATTGAGTGAGGCCAGTGGTGGCGCAGGGGTATAAGTGTAAACGCGACTCGTTGTGAGTTCGATCCACACTCTAAGAAAAAAAATATTTAATATTTTTATTTGTGAGAATCTGAAAAAGTGAGAATCTCCAGTATTCAGCAGAAAATGGGGAACAGAATGTCTTAGCACTAGCTGTCTTGCTGTGTTGCGGGATGTATCCCGTGGGTCTAAAAAAAAATGCCTAATATAAATTTTCTCAATTTTAGAATATTACTTATTTTATGTGAAAAAAAAAAAAATAATTAAGTGCTTTAATTAACTATTACAATCTAGTTAAAATTGATATACCAAATTTACTAAATACTTGTGCTAAATACTATGTTAAAATGAAGAAACTAAAAACATATTATAGTTAGTACTATTTGAATAGATTTCTTTAACTACACCATCAGTTCTTATACTTCACAATATAATATTAAACAAAGTCCACAATACAAATTGACGTGAATAGGAACGTTTCAATGATCTCTAAGATCCACAGATTTCGCTGTTTTGCATTGTTTACTTTAATTGCTTGGTTTCAATAGTCAGTACCACATTTCCTATAATGGATCTCGGTTGCCATGGTAACCGGTATTTACTTAAGTATTTATATATTTTACTAAATCTATTTTTATAGTATTTTATAGAAAATACGATGTAACTTCAGTGCTTTTGTGGTCTTTGTTTAATCTTATATTGTATTGCTGAAAATGAAACCTAAAAACATACTCGTATTATACACTTGATAAAATCTGTATTACGTTCAAACCGCAAGAATATATTTTTCTTTGATTTTTGTGTTTTTGTTCCTTTTTTTTAAGAAAATTTAATATAAAAGTATTGTAAAATATTATTTTTATATATATTATTAAAATAACTAGCAAAATATTGAGTCCAACAATCCCACTCTGATAGATAAAGCACGGCGTTGAGTTACAACGCTCAACATGTAATACCTAAAAAAGAAGCAAAAAATGGATAATGGAACTTAACGCAAGGTTTCCTATTCAGATACAGCGTGAAACTGGAAAAAAAACACCAAAAGCACTAATAATAACACAGAAAAACTTTTGACTTCTCTTTCCTCCATCCAAATCGGGCATACACACAAACACACGAGCACACAGAAATGTTGTCCAAATTTACTATTCATAGAAACTAACAACAAAGTACATTGAAACTCATCAGTCAATCCCATCCAAAGCTAGCAGTATTCCACTTTATTTGGCCCGCTAGTAGTGAACGAAAATCAAATCGTATTTGCTCGATATTTCGAAATAGAGCGGTGGAGGTAGAATTTATGAAATGCATGTTAAAGTACACAGTGTGACTGTTTTTTTTTTAATGTTCTTTTTTACCCCTTTTTTTGCGGTTAACATTTAAATGTTTTTATATTTTATTCATAATAATTATCTATATATATCGCAACATATAACTTTTTCGCTATTGAGTGACTTACATATAAGAGATGCAAGCAGATACGTCTCATATGTGTCCTTAGAGAGTGTAGGTTCTCCTTAGACTCCCACAGAAAACTGAAACTGTTCTGTGTCAAAAAGTTCACAGTAAAAGAAAAAAGAGATAAAGAAGAATTTACTTGGTTAGATAACTCCGATTAAGTAATCTTTCATTTAGAACAAATAAATCATAGTATTTTTTTTTTATTTAAGAAGTTAATATAATACTTTTATCATTTATTTCATATTCTTATTATATTCAAGTTTTTAATTGTTACGTTGTATATTTTCATTTTAGCTTCACGCTGCACCCTGTACCAGTACCCCCTACAGCAGGCAGAGAAAGTTTAGTCTTAAAACACTCAGCATTCCACGCAACGCCCAATTGTAGAGACATACACATCACAATTAGGTTATATAACAAAATAGATAAAATATCTATTTACACAGATTTTCAAATAGGACCCAGTAATCCTATTCCATTCCCAAAAGGAATTTAATGCTTTCAAATAAATTGACAAACAATAAAATTAAAACAATTTATTAAATTGAAATGTAATAGAATAAAATCGATTTACTCCACAACCCTACTGCCACTATCGAATGTAGACTTCATTTTCCAATACTCCGTATAACAGATCCCCAGATTCAATTGGTCCTAACAAAGTTGCATCGCAACTGGAACACAACGAATACTTTATAATAAATAGTATTTCATAAGAGTATTACTTATGAAATATTTTGTATTATATGTATCCCGCAGATAGCTTGCTTGCATCCCGCAGGTAGGTATAGGGAACCTGGGAACCTAGTGTCAAGGCACCCTATTCCTCAATTTTCGCCAAATTCTTGAGGCACATACCATGCTGAAAATGTTGTAAAATTATATTGTAGATTTCTTGCTTGAAATAGTCAGAGGGCATTTACTGTCAAAACATACGATTCTCTACTTTTCATGAGCTAGACTTGAAAAAGAATTTGAAAAATAAATGCGTTTTATTTGCACATCGATATCATCATAACGACTTTTGGAACAAACTCAAATGGACGTAAATAAGGAAATATTTTTAGCTGCTTCAGTTGAGTATCGAAATTTAACGCCGCTGTTTGCCATGTTACCAAAATGAGGAAATGAAAGTATTAAATGATTGGTTTCCTCGAATGGGAATCCAATCCACAACCATCGCGTTTGTAGTCCACACGCTGGACCACTGCACCACGACGGAGAAAAATGAGTAACCAATCCCTTTTTTCTTCTTCTTTTCTCCACAAATCGCAACATAAAAACTCAATAGCCCATCATCATCTATTAACAACCAGTTCAAACAAGATAAAACACATAAAATCCGCATTCTTCATAGCGTCATTACTGCAACTCCCACGGCGTTGCACAACAATAACAAGTATATAATGTACTAGTATTATATAGTATTATGTAGTATTACTGGCATAGTATCCAATTGGCTCAGTGGCAATGATCGCGGACTGGTCACGCTCGGGGGTCAACACTCTCATAGAGCATGTGAGATGCACGATACGATGTTAAAGCCTAGTCTCTTAGGAATTGAAAATCGAAATAAAATTTTGAACGTAGAATAAATTTTGGATATAAAAACAATTGTATTGTGAAAAAATAATTTGAAAAGGTTATAAATTTAAATGTCTATAAGGGAAATTTTCACAAATTGTATGTTTATTTTTAAAAGATTTGTGTAATATATATAAATAATACCTGGAATCTTATATCTTTTTGATCATTTTGACAAATATTTTGTCAATTTTTATGACAATATAAGGCAGAGAAAATCTAGTCTTAAGACTCTTCGCATTGATGAATTTAATACGTAACAACAAAATGAATGTATAGATCTTATAAGTAAGTTATAGATATCTCTTTAAAAAATTAATAAAAAATATAATATTAAGTGGTTAATACATTTTTTGTCAAAAAAAAAACACTTTATGATACTCTAAATTGATATTAAGCTTCAATTTACTATATCAATAACTACAATAACTCCAATATATGTTTCATCAATCTCACATAGAACATAAGTCGTATCCACCGCAGCTACTCTATGACGGTATCACGCCTAGCGTCCGATGCCCTTGCCCTATCAGCGCCGTGTTGAGGCAGGCGCTGTATGCATTTTAACATCGCTCCTACACCTACATTCAACGTGGATTGTATTTTTTTTAAATTGTTGTAATAAAAGTTAGATTTTCAGATTTTTTCTAGATTTTCTAGGTTTATTTTAATTGTGTTTTGGTAAAAGAGCAAATACCGCGATGTCACTGAAATATATTTTCGCCGGGATGTATTAAATATATATTTTTTTAGCTTAACTCCGGGATGTATTCAGATATTAGTGTTAATACACTCCGTCCAGCGTCCTCAATTTCCAATAAATTTTAAAAACAACGTATTTATAAAGAGAGCAAATTAATATAATTAATTCCCACGAGTCACATCAGGTCAGACTTAAAGTTAATGAAAACCAAATTAATTAAGAACTTTTATAATATTCACCATTTAGTAAATAAATAACCTCGTAGCTTTATAGGTACTGGTTCAAATCCCATTAGAAGAGTGTGTTTTTGTTGCAGTTTATATATTTGTAATAATATTGACGGCACTATACGTATATCAAGGGCAAGTTATAAGAATTAATTTTTACACATTATGTCTAACCTAAAAATATGTTTGACACTGCATTGTCTTTTTCTATTCTCTATTAAAAAAAATATTAATTTACATTAATTTTGTCTAAAATAAAAATGTGAATAGGGATTGTAAGGATACAAATCAAGCTACCATTAATATTTAATATATTATTAGATTCACGCTTTATCCCGCATATAGCAGGATAAACAGAAAAATAGGGATACAACACTCGGTCTATTACTTACCACCTGCATTCGAGATATTGGGTGATGTGTATCAAAAGTAAAAATAATCTTTCGAGAACGCACAACCATTGCTTTTTCAGTCACATTCTGTCCCATTGTAACACGAGGGCCTTTGTTCACCTATTTAGAACTCTACAAGTTTAAATATCCGAAAATTTCAAAAGCTTATTCGAATACATTTTGAAATTAAATTCAAAAATGAAGTAGAGAAATAACTTTCATATTTTCCGCTAGTCAATTGACCTTAACTAAGTTTACAATGAAACTTTACAGTTTATAATTCTAGAAACTTCTATACTTTAAAGTTTAAAACGACGCGTCGCCTCTATTAGAGCGTGTCGTATACGGAGTCACTCGCGCCTAGCGTCACGCCCTTGCCCTATCTACGACACGTTGAGGTAGGTCGTTATGCACAAGTTACGTAAGGTACGTAAGAAATGTATAAGAAATAATTTATATGCTTTTATTTTTTTGTTTTTTTTTTATAGAAAACATTACAATAACCATAGACTATTTTTTTTTTTATATTTTCATTAATTTCAAAGAAAATCTATTGTTTTAGAATATTTCGCGCACTTTTTACATTTTTTGCAACAATAATATAGTACTTTTTTTAAATAACTTCAGTATACGCAATTGTAAAAAGTTCGTAAATAAATCTAAAATAATAATTGATATTTTAATTAACTTAATTTTTTTTAAATATGATTGCATTGTTGCTGCCCTAGAAGGAAATAAAGCAAACACAGGAAATTATCTTGTTGATAACATACCTAATGAATGAAAGAGACATAAAAATGTCCCAAAAAAGAGCTATATTATAAAATTATTCTTATTTATTTTTTTTACTTCACCCTGTCACACAAAACATGCTAGGTAGAACGGAAGGGGAACTTAGTGTCAAGACACTCCGTTCCTATTAAGACTCTTCTGTTAGTCACATATTTGTTGTACAACAACCATTATATAACTAAACCTAGCTTCAAGGTATCCAAAATGCGATGTAATATTTGTAGAATATAAAGTCCTCATTACGCTAGTAGCTATATAGTGTAGTACTCTTGAGCTTTCGCGCCGCTAATAAACGTGCTAATTCTGGCCGCTTGTTTTACCTACTGGAGAAAATGGAAGTACATTTCTTAACTTCACGCTGTATCCCGCATTAACCCCGCTACCCTGTGGTGGATAGTGGGAACCTAGTGTTTAGTGCGAGATAATTCAAATAATAAATAAATGATTTCCCATAGTGGACATCATTTTCAATCGTCGCGTTTACGGTCACACGCTTGTGTGTGAAATATACGATATTAAGAATAGTGAGGAACGCAAGTGATTTAATAGGAATGCATTGAAAAAATTAAAAAATATTTATATTAAGTTGAAAAGAAAAATGTTATATTATTAATTTAAAGTAAAAATGTAGTTTTTGTAAAGTTTGTTTTTTTGTAGTTATTTAAGGAATGTTTAAATTATTTAAATTCGATTACACTAATACAAATGCAATCTCTTTAAATTAGTGAATAGTAAAGATTTATTTAAACGCAACAAAATATTATGATTACATTCTCACATTTTTTTTGTTGTGTGTGTGTAGATAATTGATAATTAACATTTACAAAATAAATTAAAAACATACAAGGCTACTAGACACGTGGTTAATGTAACGTCATTTTGACGGCAAACTACTTAAATTTAAATTAATTTAGATAAAAAAGCTAAATTTTTCTCAAACATATTTATTCTACATAGATATATTCACTTTCTATAGATTATTTTTCCATATTTATATAATATCATAAGAATATAAATCTGGAGATTATTCAACTAGTGCTCTAAAGTCCAGAATATCGCCGTCAGACACTCCACAGTTTGCATATCATTACGTGACGTCGATACGACTCTTTTTGTACAATACTTTGTTGTTACAAAGGCGTCAAGTTAGTTATGTTATACATTCACTTTGTATCTTAAAATATACTTGATTTTCTTTTGATTTTTCTTACTAACTTTTCTTTACTGTGAAGTCTCAAGAGCACATCGTACACAGTTGAAGTTATTTTGACTTTTTCTTGTTATTTACCAAAGTATATTATAATTGAAGAGATACATTGAGATGTCGTATCTTTTTTCATATTTTCTTTTAATTAGAGGTTTTATTTCATCAAATTCACTGTTAATTTGTTTATGATTATTTAGTAATCGATTTTTTTCTTAGTAAAAAAATATATAAATATAAAGGTATTTATAATAAGTTTTTTTAAACATTTTTTAAATTTTAAAAATATTTACTAAGAAACTACGTAAAAATGTTAATGTAGCAGAAATTCAAACTGCGCCTCATGTAACCATCTAAGCACCCTGACCACTAAACCATTTTTATTAAAATACGTCAAAAGTCTTATACGATTGTTACATAACTTATTTAAAGTTGTTAGCACCTCTGTAGGGAGGTTTTACATATTTCCGCTAATAGTAATATTTTAACTTTTTTTAAAGTTTTATTCCACAACACTTTAAAAAAAAGTAATATATACTTTTTAGAAAACATCTCAATTCTGGATTGTATATTGAGTGAATGAGGAAATGAGAATATTAAATATTAGATTTTCTCGAATAGAAATCGAACTCAAAACCTGTGGAATTTACAATCGCACGCCTTTGCCCTTGCTCCGTGACTGCCTTCAAATAAATATATAATTATGTCAATAAGTATTATAGGTATTCAGTAATACGCCTATTCTAAGTTTAATATTATAATTGAACCAATTACATCTTAATTGGCAGAGTCATCCCGACAGGACTGTTTAAATTTTCCGTCCTATTACTATTGTAAATAATTTCTTTGTCAAAGTCTGGAGTTTCTCTATCTTTTTGTATGAAATAAAACTGAAGTACGTATCTTCTAAATGTGAATGTTTTTTTGACGTGGATCTTCTATATGTAAATAAATAAATTCAACAAAATAATATTTACGAAACTCATCGCCTTGCTTTTTGTACATATAATTATTTGTGAAGTGGAAATCGAACCCACAACTATCCCATATACATCGATCTATGAATTCTACGATTAATTAATATATTTGTTATAGAATATCAGTTCTATTACTTTTCGTTTCACGCTGTATCCTGCATTTAGCAGGATAGGCAGAGGGCACCTAGGGTCAAGACAGGTTCTGTCATCAAACGTTACTTATGTTGAGAGACTGTTTACCTGAGCGACAAAAATAAATAAATATACATAGAATCGAACCTACAGCCGTTGCGTCTACAGTCATGTTGGCGTCATATCTAACATATACCACGAACTCATATTAAGCCTCAAAGCAAACTGAGAGCGGAGAAATATATCTCTCTAATTCCGCAAAATAGATGCGGAAATAAAATATTGCATCATAGAGCGCCATCGCACGTACAACGCCGCCTTTCTTTCGCGGAAGACGTCGTGACTAGACGGTCAACTTTTGCCATAGCCATGTCCTTAGCACTGTTTGCATTTAAATTTGAAAATTATTCTTTAATATATTAAAGTAGTATAGAATTTTTATTATACTTTTATGAATATGAATTTTGAATCCATAAATATATATGTATATATCAATGTATGTACGTATATTTGATATTTAATAAAGTTTTATTATGTCGCAATTCATCTTTATTTAAATAGATGTTTTGAATTTTTTTTTAAACAACGTGTAAATTTTTTTAACTTGAAGGGATTGGAAGTCGCCAATTATGAATTTAAAATTTTCACTTTTAATGATTTTTGATAATAACAGTAAAATTTTATATAAGTAATCTGTCAATCTTTAATTTTAAGGAAAAGATGTTCTAATTGCACGGTACAGTACCTGTAACGAAGCTATCGTGGCGCAGTGGTACTATGTCTAATTGCAAATGTTGTGGGTTCGATCTCCACACGTGGGTGTGGGTAGGAGTTGAGCTCCGCTACTCTACTGTGTGCGGAATAAAGAGTAATCATTGGAATTGTTAATGTTTATATAAGCTCTACCTAAAGGTCTTATAATATATAAATTTGGATGTTAATGCGACTGTAATGCACTGTGCCGATAGTGGTTTCAGTTAACGCTTTAATAGCGGAAAGCGTCGACCAACATCTGCATCAGCTGTTGGATCAAGAACCGGATGCACATTCGGAAGAGTGTTTTTTTTATGTATTTTTATAACAATTTATATGTAAAAATGTAAAATCTATTTCTCTTAAGTAATAAAAGTATGTATTGTTATTTTATAAAATGAATTTAAATCCGAAACTATATGGAATTGCCATTAAATATTTAAGAAATGTAACATTCTACTTGCTGGTTGCAGCTGGCAGCAGTAACATTTGGGTGAACTATACGATGCTAGCCACGCTACTTCCGTTTCCCATCAAATGTGACTCCGTTCTCCAATTCTCGAGTCGAGAACGTTGTATGTTGTGGAACTCAACGATATTTCTTTTATTAGCAGAGTAAAGAAATAAAAATAATTCAATTCCCTAAGTGGGAATCGAAATCACAACCGTCACAATCACAGTCGCGCACTGTTCCACTACACCACGACGCGACGGTATACAAAATGTTTATAGTTAACTCTGAATACAATAAAATCATAAAACTTATAATAATTTTATAATTTCATTTTATAAAGCGAAGTAGCTAGAAGCTTCTCTAGATTTAAAATAAAAGAATTACTCACACGAAAGACAAATTACAGTAATATATGGGAATCACGTGACAAGCATTCCTCGTATAACACTGTGGTTAACTCTAACCAAACGACATTATTCAGTTAAGTTAAAAAAGAAAGAAATTTTATTATATATTTTTTAAGAATAGTATAATAATTAATAAGTACAATGTTAATAATTTCATTTAATATTAAAAATAAAACAGCTTCACGCCTTTTCCCGTAAGGCAGTGAAGGCAGAGGGAACTTGGTGTTAAAAAATCTGGTCCAGTACAAAGAAATGTTTTGTCTTTCATCATTCTCCGCTAATTGTTGGGTATTCGAATGTATTATATGTATATTTAAGTAAACTGTAAACGCCACAGGTTGCGTGTACAATTCTCACTTGAGAAAATGTAAATATTTATTTTTTTCACCTCTCAACACACAAAATTCGGCGGAAGGTGGGGAACGGAGATCTTAATGGAAATGGAAATCTACAATAGGTTCCCAGGTTCCCTCTGTCTGCTCTGCTATATGCAGCGTAAAGCTAAAAAAGCACATACACGACAAAAAAAGACACTAAAACTACAAATGACACGTCGTCTCACATTTAGGTTAAGCCAACAAAAAATCAATAACTCCATAAAGATACGGCTCTTATCAACAGACATCGATATACACGGGCGTCAAAAAGCCCGCTCAATACTAGCGGATAGGACACTTGATAAGGATATCCTTGACCAGAAGTTTCATTTTTTATTTTACTTATATATGTATATTGTTTTTAGCTTTACTCTGTATTCCACGCATACCTGGGTAGTCAGAAGGAATTTGGGAACTTAGTGTCACGACACTCCATTTTCATTAAGACAGTTCCTCATTCCTCACCAAATCTGAAGGAATTGCGTGTTGAGTGGCGTAACTCAACGCCTCGCATTGCCTCATTGCCGATGCGAGGAAATGAAAGTATTAAATATTTCAAATGCTCTATTGGAGATTGTGGAAATCCCCAATATGTACCTCGGTGCCTCAACTTACTCAGGATATATTTTTTCTATCTTGCATATATTTCTTTCTTTAATTTAATTTATGAATATAATTATAAATTGCAGAATATTTCATAAAAAGTCGTCTTTTTAACATGTTTTCATTAGGTCGACTTGTAACTTTGTATCTATGTAATAAAATATAAAGAACTGAATTTGAATCATGAAACTTAGCAATAATAGGTAGCTTAGGTCACATTACAATAATATAGCATCACAGAGCTGGTCTGATGCTAGAGCTAGTAAGCCATTCGAGCTTCGGCTAATATAATTCTTAAACCACAGTCAACACTTGGTGTAGCTGTTCTTATAATAAAACCAGGAGTGATAAAACGTATTTTTCTTGTTTTATTTTGAAACTATCTATATTTTATAAATTGATGACTATTGCAAATATGGTGTATATACAACAGTCAGGCACTATGTCTACTACTACGTCACAATGACAATATTTATTTATAAGATATTTTTTAAACGTTATAATATAATATTAAAAATAATATATATTACAATAAAAGCTAAATTTTTATAGCGTTGATAAGCTGTAGACTAAACCAGTCACTAATTGAATACGATCTCGTTATGTGACCTCAAATATTCATAACTAGACCTTGAACTTGATCTAACACATATTTATTTTATATGAATCACCAAGTTTTGTGAGACGCGGCCGTGACTCAGCTGGTGCCCCATATAATGCATCTAATATAATAAGTGATGGTTGTAGGTTCGATGTCAAAGCGACAAATTTGTTAAAAATAATTTTATATAGATACTTTGAAAAGAGCAAAGTTGGAGAATCGGAGAACGACTTTTTTTAACTACTACTACTTATGTAGATAGAACTGCTGTTATACTGTTCTATATATTAGATATTTTGTAGTAGTTATATTCTATTAGTAAACCAACAGAATATTACCAAATATTATTGCATAATAACGTCCTTGAGGCAGTCGTGTCGAGTCATGGCGCAGTGGCACAAAGTGTGACTGTAAAACCGACTGGTCGTGGGTTCGATCCCCACTAGAGGAGATGAATACTACTATATTTACTTAAATTTATATTTCCATTTCTTCGCTCTGGTGTCGAGGCAAAGCGCGATACCTTGATTTCTGCCACTCAACACGCAATGCCTCCAGAATTCCGCAGAAAGTGGGGAACGGAGTATCTTAACACTAGGTTCCCTCAGCCTACCCTGATGTGAGCGGGATACAGCGTGAAGCTGATTTTAATAACGTCCTTAAATCGAAAAGTATTTAGATTCATGTGTCATAGATAACTTAGTTATTTATATTTGAGAACGACGCCGCGGGTAAAAGCTAGTTAACGTTTATAAATACAAGCCCTTATAATATCTCTAACTTTACAAAGGTGGTAAAACAAAAGCAATCTATTCACCGAAACTATTCAATGACATGTACGACGAGCTCATTAGTGTAAAATACTCATAATACAGCTTCTAAACTCCTTTGTCATTTCAATAAATTGAATCAAGCCTTTCAATTCTCATTTTCTAAAATTGAAGTGGTTTTAAGTTATTCTATGATATATGTATATTTATAGATTTAAATATATCGGATATTTTAGTAGAATAATGTAATATTTAATATTTTCATTTACACGCTCTGGTAACGAGACGGCGTTGAGTTCTGCAAATCAACACATAATGTCCCCGGTGTTCAACGTAAAGTGGGGAACGGAAGTGACTTAATAGGAACAGAGTTTCTTATTAGAGGTTCCCAGGCTCCCTTTGCCTACCCTGCTGTGTGCGGGACACAACGTGAAGCTAAAAAATCACAAGTCACTATTTTCAAATAAAGAAAAAAAATATCACTTAACACTTCGTGTGTAAAGTAAATAAAAACCAAAGCTGATTTATGCTTTTGCCGCATAGCAGTGTGGCTGTGAATCGCACATAGATATTTGGCTACAATCAAATAGAAGCAAATTTCAAAATATTGCTTATTAAATGGCAGTACAAAACCATGTGTTTTATCTGTTACAACGGGGAAATGAAAACAATTTAAATATAATCATTCCCCCGAATTGGAGTCGAACCTACTAACTGTCGTATTTACAACGAGGTGCTGTCCTATTATGCCACAATGACGGCCACAAACGATGAGTAAATTGGTATAAAAAATTGTAAGGGTGTATACACATTTATTTATTTATTTTTATTTTCAGCTTCGCGCTATATTCACACACATCAGGGTAGGCTGAATATGTTAAGCGCTAAGGCACTCCGTTCCCTATTTTCCGTCGAATTCTAAATGTATTGTAAGTGTTGAGTGTCGAAACTCAATGACGCGCTTTTCCTTAACACCAGAAAGGAAATATGGAAATAAAAAATTATAAAAATATTTCACTTCACGAGTGGAAATCGAACCCACAACCAGTCGCGTTTACACACACTTGTGCCCCTGCGCCACGACTGCCATACACATACACATAATAAAGATAATATCCCAAAGGGCTCGGCACAATGCTAATTACAATCGAACTGAAAGTTGAAAAGATAAACCGAAGCTATTATATTACCCACAAATCGATTTTCATTCTTCACATTAATTAATACACATGTATTCGATAACTGTAACGTATCGTTCGTTATAATTGGTTAAATCGTCTCTTCATACGTTTCATTGTTTATTCGATTATTTGCATCGAGACTTTTATAATTGATATGTTATTAAATTGTGTGTTTTCATTTCTTTAATGATTCTGGCGATGTATCAAGGTGAAGTGGGGAAATTGGATTTAATTTTAAATATATGTTTTTGGCCGTGTGACGCAGTGTTTACGTATTCGTATTCGTAATTTAGTTTATGTGAACTATTAAACACGAAAACCCATTTTCTTCCTGTTGGCGTAGTACCTAATTTTAAAAAATCCTCTTTCAGTGCCTTCCTACACTCCTCAAGGTACCTATATACCAAATTTCAATACGCTACCCTGTATAGTTTCGGCTGTACGTTGTCTTATCTCTTAGTCATTCAGTAACTAAAGAATTTCTTACATACAGATATACGGCTGATACGGACGGAAAGCGGAGAACGTAATATCTTGACACTAGCTTCTCTCTGCTATACGCGTGAAAACAAAACAAAATCCCACACCATCCTATACTACAGCGATAGATAGTTAATAACGAGTGAACAAAAGAAACAACGTGTTCGTTGGAGCGCGATCAAAGCTTTCATTACTGGCCCGTCCACAAAGTCAAATGACTGGCGGAACGTTCGCGCCTAATTTAATTGTCGGTTCTATTTCAAATTTGCTGTAGTGTTTTTGTTTTAGCAGAATCAGGTTTTGGCCTGATTTGTTTAGATATATGGAGTTGAAACACTCCGACAGCCAACGTGGTCATCTTGGGGCAGTGGGACCGGTCATTTCATTTTCATTCGTCATATCATCTGTCTTAACAATAGATTCCCTCTGCCTATCCTGCTGTATGCGGGATACAGCGTGAAGCTAATTTATTTATTTATTTTATTTTTTATATCATCCAGTATGACAATTTGCAGCGTTAAATTGCTACACTCGCCACGCAATGTGGGACGGAAACCGGAGAAACTAGTGGATTGACACTAGTTTCTCACTGTCTATTGTATGTGGAATAGAGTGTGAGTGAGGCTGATAAAAAAACTGATTCCACATTTTGTCTGTTTTTCTATTGTTATTGCATATTACGTAATAGATTTTAACATTACCCTTTATTTAGTCAGGTCGGTAAAAGCAAAATATTAAAAATTCAAGAAAATTTCTGCCATATTCAGTTATCACAGTGACCACGGACAAAGAGGACAAAGTATTCCAAAAGTCGTGTTTCCAAAAATGTGCAACAGTAAACATAGAAAAAGAATCCAGTTTAAGACTTTCATTTAAAACGTTTCAAAATCAAAAATCTTATTCCATTACCTTTACCCATTTTCCTGCTCTTATCCGATCACAATATATGTTTGTAGGATATAATAATAATAATGCAATATGATGCACACGTCCACGAGCAGTCAGAGAGGAGCGCTATTCTAAAGAATGTCATCTCGACGGACTAAAGACAATTTTGCGTTCCACAAAATTGTTTTCTCCTTTGTCCCTTCCTTTCTTATTTTTCTTAAGTCATAAAATCCTTTGTTCGAGTTTAGGAATGCTTGTGAAATGTCAGTTTAATACGTTAAAGAATGTATGTATGTTTTCATGAGATGTAATGCTGGTATCTTCGAGTTATCTCATATTAGGTTTCATTTTACGCATTTGTAAAGTAAATGCCTGTATAAGACCTTTTGATTTAGAATATATTTAGTTGTTAATTTGGTCTGGTTGAAAGACGTTTTAGGACTTTCGCTTCTGCTTACTTTTAAGTAAGTAATGATCTAAAAATGGAAGACGATAACAACGTCGCAGAGTTAGAATACTTTTAGTAGGTCTCATCTCCATGTTTTTCTTGAACGGACTTGGTAGTGAAACCTAAGGAACAACAATGCCATACAACGATATACCTGGAATATTAGAATTGCTTGAATATATTCCCTAGCGGAATCAAAGTATCGCGTAAACAATCTGCCTCCTTAGAGGAGAGCTAACTCAGATTCGCTTGGGAATGGGACACAGCAATGTCCCAATATTATTATTTTGTCAAATAAAATATTTAATATTTGTAAAGCAATTAAACATATTATGTATTTACTACATTTAACTTCTTATAAATATCCTTAAAAGTAAATCTTATGGTATATATAGTTTTTTTTTTCGATATTAAGAAGAAATGCGGCATTGAGTTCCGCTACTCGACACGCAATACTCCAGAATACGGTGAAAAGTGAGGAACGAAAATATCTTAATGGAAAAAGAGTGTTGTAACACTAGATTCCCAGATTCCCACTGCTTACCCTGCTATATGCGGGATAGGGCGTGAAACTAAAAAAAAATTAAGACTTTTGATCAACATTATATTGCCTTTACAAGTCAGTCAGTACTCAGTACTCATGGCATGTCGTAAGCGCGCCGTTTCATTTGCTCATAGTAAATTATAACAATTCTGTGTTAGCAAAACGAAAGGAAGTGTTCTTGGCCCGGTTGCGTGCCGGTGAGCGGTACTCAAGGATGTTGCTACAACAATCGGTCTATTGGATGTACGGTGCGGGATATTGCAGATATAGCCACCTACTTACTTAGAGCTGGTTGGTTTAATGATACCTTAATGTAAGGTGGTATTGCTGGTGTGCCTTTTTTGCTTGTTTGTTTACTTTTTTGAGGCCAGTCGTGGCGCAGGGGTGCAAAGTGTGACTGTAAAACCGATTGGTTGTGAGTTCGATCCCTACTCGAGGAGATGAAATATTTATTTAAATTTTTATTTTCATTTCTTCGCTCTGGTGTCGAGATAAAGCGCGGCGTTGAGTTCTGCCATTCAACACGCAATGCCTCCAGAATTCGGCAGAAAATGGGGAACGGAGTGTCTTAACACTAGGTTCCCTCTGCCTACTCTGCTGTGTGCGGGATACAGCGTGAGCTGATTTATTTATTTGTTTACATACATATTATCTTTTGATTACTGGAGCCAAGCTTCTCGCTAATGCTAGTTTAGTAATAGATAATAGAAATGATTCCTTTTTTTTAAAGCTCCGACGCTAAAGGAAGGGTGTTATAAGTTTTACGTGTCTGTGTGTCAAAGACAGACACTGTAGCTCCTGAATTAATGAATTCTTAGTTGTTTTGCGAAAATCTGATTAGGACGTTAAGAGCTACTATGGCAAAATGAGGTAGAGATATTTGTAGTTGCAATTTTTTTTTAATTTAAAATTTTGCTTGCTGTAAGTTTAATGAAACGCAAGTTCAATGCTAATAATAATAAGGTTTCGACATTTTGTCTAAAAATTAAGATAAAAGTAGTTTTTGAAGAAGACAGTCTATATGCTTGCCATTGCCCACATTAATCATTTAAACTCCTCGACTGTCACATTTTAATTCAAGTTTCAGAATTTGAATCGTATATTGGAGTAACTTTGAAATTCTAATACACCTTTTGGATTCCCTCACTTCGCTGTACTACGATGTTGACATGCAAATCTTGTAAATCTTGACAAGAGTGATTTATGGATGAAAGTGGTATCTCACGACTTTTTGTGGTGGTGTCAGTCAAATTTTACTACAGAAATATTTATCTGTAAATTTTAGTATACTAAACAAAATGTAACAGTTAACGTGATGGTTGTGAGTTTGATTCCCATTCCCGGAAAAATAATTACTTATATTAGAAATAAAAAATTATCTTCTTTAAGAACAAGACAAAGTGCGACGTCGAGTTCCGCATCTCAACAAACAATATCTCGATAACTAGATGGAGAGCGGGAAACAGAATGTCTTAGCAATCAATTTACCCCTCTAATTTGCTACATGCAAGATACAGCGTGAAGCTGTTTTTTTCTCGCTTTTTCGAATCATTACGTGTTGACTATTCTACTAGATCTTCTGCTTTATCTATCAGCGAGAAAACGTACCCACAACCCCAATTGAAACTACAACCGTCGCAACGGCCTTAAAAATACATAAAGAAAATAAGAAAAGGCCACTACCCATACAAAAAAATCACTTACCTCTTTCTAAATATAGAAACATATCGGGCACCGTTTAACTGTACAGTCAGATGGTGGTTTTTACCTGACTAAGATATTTGTCATTGCTAAGAGCTAAGGGATGATCCGTCTTCATGATAAATGGCGTCCCCTAATGCGTTCTGTAACTCGCTACCCTGAAATAGTATTAAATGGTCACGTTATTAAGTTTAGTTCGGCCATTTTTCAAGTTGTAGCCGGTTTTCACTTAGTTTTTGACCGACTTTGCAGAATTTGATGTTGGTTTTTATTATTTTTTTAGCTGCATATCGTATTTTTTTATATAACAAATTAGATAGACTAATCTTAATATTAAGACACTGTAAACCACTTCGGCTAATGTTCGGGGCGATACGTGTTGAATGGTGGAACTCAACGCCGCGTTTTGTGTACGAGAGCAGTAAGATGAAAATAATATTTTCCACTAATGGTGATCGTAAAAAATAAATTATACTCCCTACTTTTTAAATTTAAAAATTAAAATATTGACAATGTACCTATATAGTATAAATAGACTGGCGTCAAATAAAAATATATTAATAATATTATCTTTTTTTTTCAGGATTCTTGAAGTCACTGTATCAATTTTAAATAAGGTAAGTTATTATAGGTCATTTTTATTATTTTAAAATAAAATTTGTGTAAAGGAAATAACATCGCATGACATCACATTGTAAGAAAAAGACTTATTTTTGTCAACTAATCTTTAAGATCAATGTGAGGCAATGATTGTGACACAGTCTTTCAGCATCTGTTTCAGCCTGTAATTGCGACACTCGTGGGTTCGATTCAATCTTTTAGGAATGAAGAATTCTCCTTACTCTTCTTGCTCTGGTAACAAGATAAAACGTGGTGTTAAGTTCCACTACTCCATACGGAATGTGTCTAAAATTAAGCGTTGCGTGTAGAATGGAATATTTATATACTAGGTGTCCTCTGCCTAGAAAGCGTGAAACTACAAAAAATAACATTAAAGAACTCACTATCACCAAGCACAGTCGTCACTACACCTACACACACAAAAACCTTTTTCCAATGGATAGAAATTCGAGGACTTCGGTCAAAAAATCAATTTGATATCCTCAATAGTAGAAATCCCCTTTCCGCCCTAACACCGCGTCCCCACATTATCGCATTTCTGTCGCGTATCGTGCTGTCTTTCAAAATTTCCGACTGACCAACTCTCGAGAATTGTCCAATCGAACTTTTTCCTTTTCAGTAGATATGAGCTGTGTTAGTGTTTTATTGCTTGCGTTCTTTGAATTTATTTTGCTTAAGCCTTAGGAAAGGAAAGGAAATATTTCCCATATGGGTAAAATATGATTGTTTAATACTTTTTAGTTAAACAGTGGAGATAACTTAAAAAAATATATTATAGATTTTTTTTCTTCACCTTTGTAAGTGATCACCGCCACACAGGAACCCGTGTAACACCAGAGGGGTTACAGCTGCTTTCCCGGCCTTTAAGGTGGAGATAGGCGCGCCTCGTCCTCGCCTGCTCGCCTAGTCGGTTTCCAGGAGACGCGGGTTCGGTCCCGCTACGTTCAAATTTTTATACATTTTAGAACGCACAGCGAGGATACATCTCTACGCAATGCCAATGTCAAGCCCTGCACAGATCATACGGGCCACTACCACCCCTACGATTCGAATGACTCTACGTTGTATGCGATCAAATGAGTCAAGCTGATAGTTGGGTGCACCAGCCCAGAGATGAGAACATTACTACATATGAGGCCAAACCTGGGCCACAGGGCCAATCGGGCCAATAACAGGAAGCTAAAATCTTTTTTGAAGAAATAAACAAATATAAACAATAGCAGGATAGGCATGGGAAACCTGGGGACCGCCAAATAAGGCATTAAATGTTTAGTAGCGGAAATCGACGCAGTGCATTGCATCAACACCAAAGCGAGAAAAAGAAAATATGGAATATTTCATTTCCCCAAGCTGGGAAATCGAACCCAGAACCTGTCGCGATTAATAATCACACGATTGAGCCTCTACGCCACGACTGGCCTCAATAACCACATAACAAAATAACTATCAACTTTATACAGAATAATCTTGTTCACATCCGGACAAGGTTAAAATAGGGCACAAATAAATAATTTTAATTACAAATAAATGTGGAAATCTGATATAATAAATGATCTTTCATCTTCATTTATTTTTTTATAAGCTTGCTTAATTACGTTAATTAAGGTAATGACTTCATTGCGTGTATTATATTTATCACACATTATTAAAGTAATTTAAAATTTATATCAGATTAAATGGAAATAGATTAGCGTTTTCCATAACGTTTTATACTATATATACCTAATTTTAAATTTTTTCACCTGAACGCATTTTTCCACTTAACTAACTTAAAAAAGAAAGACAGAGAACCTAATGATAATACTCTCTTTTTGGGTTTATCGCGCGAATTTGAGATTTACATTACAGACCAAGAACGAAACGTGACTTGCACTATAGTGTGAATCTTCTACAATTCCTCTAGTTTCGATGAACCCACCACGATCACAATTACAGTCAGGCACTGTGCCTCTGCACCTAGATGGTCTATGTTTTTCTGTTACTTACAGGCAGACAGAACAGAAAAAGAGCTAGCCTATGGTATACCTATTCAAATCATTTGCTTGTTAACTTTTTGACCCCCAGGCGGTTACTTCTACTCGCTACATCGATGCTGTGTTTTGCTGAAAGTAAATCTAGTTCCTCTTACTATCAAATCTTGCTTGTTTTAACCACACTTTCTTTGAACATGTCATTCTATATTTAGAACATAGCCGTCATACCGCTACAACCCGCTGTGCCATTGCTTCACGTCGGCCTCAAATTCTGCTTAGAAGTAAATCTAGGAGCTCTGGAGTTTTGACTTTTTTTTTCTTTTTGACTTTAGACAATGTATTAAAATTATAAGTAAAAAAAAAAACAAAAAACATCTTTAGACTAACGTTGTAAATATATTCAGTATTTGAGACCATCATGGGGCAGCGTTCAACTGATAGCCCAAAGTGCGGCGTACAGTTACGCCTCTCAATATGAATTCTAATACTAAATCGATTAAACAAGCTAAAAATAAATATATTTGAATCCACAACCATCGCGTCCACTCGTCAAATACTAATAGTTACATATTAAATCAATTCCAAACCTATATAAATTAAATGACGGTGATAATCGCTCGTTCGATCATAACAGATGCGGTGATTCCAAATTACTCGTGGCATTCGCTAATGGCCGTTAGAGCTCTTACTTTAGATGTGTTTTAGTCTATTTTCTCTTTATTTTTCATTTCTCTGCCGTTTTAAAAGACAATTATAATATATGAGAATTTTAATGGAATTTTTTACATGAATTGGAATTCGGTAAATTTAGATTGCTTTTTAGTGTCACACTATACCATACCCCGCACATGGCAGAGTACATAGGGGGGACCTGGAAAATGTTAGGATTTTCACCCGAATGGAAATCAAATCCATAATTATCGCGGAACAACGAAACAAGAAGAAGAAGAAATGAATCTCTTATTAGACAAACTAGATCACTTGGACTTAGCCGTGCTTATGTAGATTCGATTGCCTTATTATATCACCATATAAAAAATGTAGGCGAGTAATAGTCGCGTGTCGGAATATTTTATCGTTTTTCAAGTGTAATTTTATAGTTAAGAGTAATTGCGTTGAAAAATATAAATATTTTAAAAATATTTGAATTACCATTTATTATTTTAGAAATTATATTAGAATTTCGAGGCTAGTCGTAGCGCAAGGGCACAAAGTGTGACTGTAAAACCTGGACTGGCTGTGGGTTCGATCCCCAATCAAGGAAATTAAATATTTACTTACATATATATTTTTATTTTTTTGCTCTGGTGTCGAGGCATAGCGCGGCGTTGAGTTCTGCCACTCAACACGCAATACCTTCGAAACTCGGCGAAAAGTCTGCCTATCATGCTGTGTGCGGAATACAGCGTAAAGTTGATTTTTACTTATAAGAACTTCGACGTAGTTTTATCACAACGTACGACTTAGTGCTCAGAATGCTTGGACAGTTTTTCAAAAGGACGCCGGTTCAAATCTCGCTACTTTCAAACATTTATACGTTAACTTTAAATCGGAATAATTAAAATTTTCTATACAGGTAAGTAGTAGTTTCTATAAATATAAGTTATATTTATTTTTACCTTTCACATACATATAATATGCAAATGGGCTAATGTATAAGAGACCTTAAAGTAACAGTGTTCACGTTTATTTGGATTTCAAATTAGCAACACCTGTTGGTGCCCCGGAGTTCTCGAAACGTCCTGATAATTTGTGTATTTAATGTAAATTGCAAGACCCAAACGCTGGCGGGATGAAGTTCTTTATTTTAATTTGAGATTTGATGTCTTTTATATTTGTGTATGTTTGTTAATATGCGCTACCTTTTTGGTCTTGTTTTGGATGTAGATTTTTTAGGTTCACGCTGCATCCCGCATATAGTAGTAGGCTAGGCAGAGGAGACATGGGAATCTAGTATTAAGATACTATGCCATTAAGACACTTTCGTTCTCCACTTTTAAAATTCAATTCCACACTTTGCCGCGTTGTCAAAGCGAGGAAATTAAAATATTAATCATTCCATTCCCTCGGGTGGGAATAAAACCCGCAACTTGTGCCCCCGTTCCACAAATGGCATCAAAAACAATAGGTATAAGTGGGACAAAAAAGAAAAGAGTTAATGAAAATAAAATTATGATGTATATTTATAACACAGAATTACTTCCAATCGCAATCAAAAGAACGGGCGTAATAAGGCCAATGTTTTTTAACAAAGATTAAATATCAAATTAAATCAACTTCACTGTATCCCCCGCACACAGTAGGGCAGCGAAGAGGGAATCTAATGTTAAGACACTCCGTTCCCTACTTCCCGCCAAGTTCTGGAGGCATTGCGTGGTGAGTGGCGGAAGGCAACGCCTCGCTTTGCCTCGACACCGAAAAAATTAAAATATAAATGTAAATAAATATTGCATTCCCTCGAGTGGAGATCGAACCTACAACCAGTCTATTACAGTCACACTTTATGCCCCTGTGCCACAACTGGCCTGTTTTTTTAAACTATATTATTTTTTACTTTACATTCTTATTAAATAAAGAACAGTTCTTAATTCTTAACACCAATATTTACGATTACACTTAGAAATAAATAACAATTAAAACCGTCAACTTTTAGGTGTTTAGTTTGTTTAAACACGAATTCTTGTTGTACCAATAAAAGTAATCCTCTCGCTTATAAACGAGACTTAGGTACCCTTACAAAAGACGAAGGGGCAGAGGAAATTAAGAAAGTTTAATGAAAACATCGTCTACTATCTAAGAAGGGGTAGATAGATGAGCTGTTTAATGTTCAGATGAAATATTGTTTAGGGATGATCGATCTTGGTTATTAAAAGCGTGGATGGTAATGAGAATCCTGATAAGAAATTATTTGACTTTACGCCGAGTTGACAACCCTACGGTGAAATTAAAAAAGGAAGGATTTTGCTTATTTTTTTTTAATGGCTTCAAAAAAGGAGTTTATATGGTAGTATTTTTTTATAGTGATATTTATTAAAAAACAAAACGTGAGGTGAAGAGTGTGTTAAGCCATAGTGCTAGATTATTCCTTTTTGATTATTTTCAAAGTTAAAAAAAAGCAGAACGTGGTTATTTTTTTCTAAGTTACTCAAATCGTTCGCAAAATCATTTTAAAGTGAAATTCATTTTTTTTCGAAAATCATAAAAATTGCAGAATAAAAAATTCGAAAAATTTTAAAGTTTAAAAATTATATCAGTTTTTACATCCATACAGTGTTGATATGTCAGTTCCAAAATAATATAAGAATAATAGAAATAATAAAAAAAAAACTTTAATTTATTTAAAAATTTTCTAGTTAATATTCATTTAATATGTAAAAATAAAAATATGGCGCGTTGATTTTTCAATTTTAAAACAGAAATCCGGATTACAGAGGTCGGAAGATGATTTTAATGGAATGAGTGATGGCTCTTGATTGCGACTCGTACAAATGCCTGGTGTATAAATTGAATTTTTTTATATATTTTTATATTTATATATGTTTGTTTTTGTATGTTTGTTCGTGTTTTTAATTTAAAATCGATTTTGTTGAGATTTAAGACCTAGCACATTACGATTTCGATTTTATAATATCGAGTCTTATTACAATAACATTGTAGCGTAACGTAACGTCTGAATATGAACGAAATTATTGTAGATTTCTCGAGAAAATTGTAATGTTTAAATCGTTTTTTTTTACTGCCCTAGAAGACAAATAGCGGCGTTCAATCCACAATACCGAATCCGAATACGCAATATCTCGAAAACAGCGGTGCATCGAGAATGGAGTGTCTTAACTCTCCTTTCCCTCTGCCAATCCTGCGGTATACGGGAAAAACGTGCAGATTTTAATCGATTTTCTACATTTTGAACAATTTTATTCTACGTACTTGAACTCCATATGTAACTTTTAGGCGACTTATGGACAATATGGTTTCGACGTTCCATAAAAAGAACTTTTATTTGTCGGGAATAGCGAATGTTCGGAACTTCTTTGGAAGTTTCTTCTGGTATATTGAACTATGATTGCAGTTTGTAAATATTATTTCACTACAATAAAGCTCAGAGAACTTTTTATTAAGCTTATGTCAATCGTTGTTTTTTATCTTTGCCTATCTCTTATATCCAGGAAATTAAGCAGAGAGAAGTTTGTGTCAAAATACTTTCCGCCTATTTGAAAGATGTAGTTTGAAACCAAAGTATTCTAGCCTTTAAGTACTTATGTGGGGAACGTGAGGCCATGGCGAACTAAAATACTGTTAAATTTACCTCTTCCCCACGTAAGTGAGACCTGTGCTTGTCAGTAGTTGCGAGTTTCAAAATAAATTTACCTCGAGCTGGTATCAAACTTACAACCATCTCTATAAAATTTGCTCTTTTTGCAACGGTGTCATTAGTATATTTATAAAAAAAACATCAGTTACACACTATCCCGTATCCTGCACATCCCACAGCAAGGAAAATGAATTCTGGAAGCATTGTGTGTTGAGTGGCGGAACTCAACGCTGCGCTTTGTCTCGACACCAGAGCGAAGAAATGAAAATATAACTTTAAAAAAATATTTCATTTCCTAGAGTAGGGAACGAACCCACAACGCCGCATTTACAATCACACACTTGTGCCCCTGGGCCACGACTGGCTTCTAGCATCTTTATATAATAGGTATTCCTTGCATATAAATATTTATTTTGTATAGTTAGATATAACTATACACATTGAATAGTATTTTCCTTCGTACGACGTCGTTAGAACTGCCGTTAAGACAGTGCCAATGAAACCAAGCAAAGCGGTAATGTCTAGAAAACAGCCTTGAAGCTAAATACCCTAAGTACGCGTACTTACGAGATGTTCTTGTTTGTATTATACTGGAGAATTTAACTAAACTATTTGATTATATGTTGAATTTGTGTTATATGTATCTATTTTTTTTTTCTAACATATTTTGTGTATAATAAAGTGTAATTACATAATCAGGAAAGAAAAATACTTATTTTAGAAAACGTATCAAACTTTGAACGTACTTGGACGGTTTCCAAGAGGCGTGGATTCAAAATCCGCTATGTAAAAAAAAATACGCGTTTTCTTAAGTAATTGTTTTTTTTTTGTAAAATCCGCTCAACTAACACCACGTTGTATATGAAATTATTATTATATCAACGATTTTCAAGACAAACCGTGGCCTTGCCTTATGTGTTTTATGTGCGATATAGTGTAAAGCTGCAAAAAAAACATATATATTTGCGTTATTTATATAAGTTAAGAAATATTACATTGCAAGTGCATATGATGCGTCAAATGCAACTCGTGGGAATAATATTACGACACACGCTATAGCGCAACACCGGTGGCATAATACTTAGGTATATATAGCTATTGCATAGACACTTTTAAATGTATTCTAAATATAATGTTTTCAGAGATAATTTATGGATTATTAAATTTTATATTAATTTAGATTTTTTTATAGGGGTGGCTTGTAGTTTTCCCCTAATTTACTCAGGCTTACTCAAAAGAACCTCGAGTCAAGACACTCCGTTCTCCACTATCTGCCCTAATTCCATACACTGTGAGTTGATGGTGAAGTCCACCGCCGCGTTTTGTTTACCAGAGCGGTAAAATGAAAATAATTGACGACGATGAACCACAATCATCACCTTTACAATCAATCAAATAACATAGAGGAAGCGAATTACAAACAAAACGGAAGTCCACGACTACGTAAGCTAAATTAATGTATCCAATAACACTTACGCCATCAAGACAAATCCAACAACGTGCGATTTATCAAAATCGGTCCACTGGCTTGACAGTTACAAGGGAACAAAAGAACGAACATACATACACACGCGATAAAAACTTAACCCTCCTTTTGGGCTTCGCCGCAGTCGAGTAAAAAGATATTAAAATGCTTTAATATATCTCTTTATAATAAATTTTTAATAATATAATATATTTTATTATAGACAATTCAATAGCAGACCTTGTTATTTTTGTCACGGCATTACTCTGACAATACGTCAGTGCCACCTTTTGTTAAGCGAGACCTAGCTTTTAGCTTTTAGGTACAATGATTCAGTTTATTTTACTTTAGAAAATTGTTTTAGTCATTTCTTGTTTCCATTTCGAGTAAATATTTCAAAGTCACGAATGAACTGTACAGCTTTGTATATTGTTTTTGATTAATTAATGTATGTTTTTATTATTTTTTTTTTAGCTTTACGGTCGCTCTATTCCACAAAAAGCAGTGCTAGGACACTCCGTTCACCACGCAAGCACGTACAACATGGGGTCGTAATGTCTCGAAAATTGTCGCCTAATTTTCGAGACATTACGAACCCACCACTCTAAAAATATTTTTTTTGAATAGTTTTATTAGCTAGTTACTTTAAAATATATCACAACAAACTTTACAATTTGCCATCGCTTAGATACAAACTAACTTCCAGAACTTCCAGATTAAGTTTATAAATTAAATGTCCTTTCGCTCGCTAATAGTCGAGTAAACATTTGTCGATATCCAAATGTGTTAACGGCTCCGCTGTAACCAATTATAGTGATTAAGCATTTCAAATGGTTCGAAAATTTAATTTAAATCTTTAAATTGAAAGTTTCTCTTATTCTACTGTTGAATTCGCTCATTATTTAGGTTTTTGTGGGTGTTTGGTGGTGTTATGAGTTCGATTCCCGCTCAGGGGATAGACTAACTAACATAGCAGTAGATATTAATATATAGCATTTTTGTATAGGATCTATGTAATTGTTTTTGTTATATTATGTGCCTACATAAAATAATATTATACTTAAATCGTTATAAAAACCAAAAAGTAGGTTGAAATGAAATTAAAATTAATAAAATTCAAATAAATGAGAAATTAAAATTGTTTTAAGATTTTTTTTAATGAATCAATATTTAATTAAGTGTTCTACACTACACTGTAATACTCATACGGAAATTCACATAATTATGATGTAGTTTTCTAAAATTTTTAAGAACGCGTAAAAAAATAACAAGGTCAATTATTTGAATATACTCTGTTTTTAGCTTCACGCTGTATCCCGCATGCAACAGGGAAGGCAGAGGGAGTCTAGTGTTAAGTGCTGCACTGCGCCCTGCACCTTCCGTTGAATTCTGTTGGGATTGTGTGTTAAGCGGCGAAACTCCTCGACCTCGACACCAAAAAGAAGTGAAATATTAAATATTTAATTTCATCGAGTAGGAATCGAACTCACAACCTGTCGCATTAACAGTCACACGCTTATAATCTTACCTTTTTAGTTCTCCATTTCCCAATGTGAAATTATATGTCTTTAAATTACTGAACCTAACACCACAACAAAAAAAACTTCTGCACGAGTGGTAATCAAACTCATAACTATAGCTTTACTTTATACCAAATGCTTTCCACCAGTATAGGCACGATACAGTTTTTCCTTCTAAACCACTTACGAACTATGAAATTTATGTTTATTGCACAATATAATATGTAAGTTAATGAGTACAAAGACATTTTTATCGCTTCAAATAAATTTACTATCGCTATAAAGTTATTTACTTGAGATAGGTTATGGCCACGCTGCTATATAAATAACCTAGAAGTAATAGCGTAAAATATATTTTTAAACTTCATACGTTATTCAACGACATATATTTAGATGCAAAAAGTAGATTGTGTCAATTTGTTAAACTAATTTTTATTTTAACTTTAGAGAAGCGCAGCTTGTGGCTAAAACGCGATGGTTGTGAGTTCAATTCTCTCTCAGGGAATGATTTTTAGGCAAATCGCGGCGTTGTGTTTCGTCACTCAAGACGTAATGCCTCGAGAATTCGGGGAGAACGGTGCATGGGAGAATGGTTTCTTTTGACTACCCAACTATAGGCGGGATACAGCGTGAAGCTAAACAATCATCTCATCTGTTGAACTTTATATAGAAAAAAAGACGGAGAAAACTTAATGTCAAAACTGTGTTCTTCTGTGAATTTTGACCTCAATATCGTGCTTTCTCTTGCTAATCTGGGGAAAACATATTTTATTACTTAAATATAGTCAAATATTTGTGGGTTCGGTTGCCAAAAATCTTTAAAATCAGACGTTAACCATAACCACTCATCAGATTATAGATATTGAATGGGATTCAAATTGACCACTATCGTATATATTGCAAAAGCAGTAGCCAAGCTTTTTTATATAATGACGTTCCAAAATCATCTTTATATACCTTTATTGAGGTATAATAAAATATATGAAAAATAAGTTACATTATTAAATCAATATAAATCAAATTATTTAAGTGTTAGGTTTTTGTTCGGTTGAACACATCAATCTCAGAAACTACTTTTTCGAATTGTAACAATATTTATGTTACACAAAATAATGCGTAAATCGTGAAGAAAAATGGATAGTGTATTTAGGTATTATAGATCATTCACCTTTATTATCAGAATGTAAACATAAGATATGCTTGTTTATAAACATACACTCATTTACTCTGGTAACGAGGCAAAGCGCGGCGTTCCGTAATTTAACACGTAAAGCTTCGAGAATTCGGAGGAAAGTGGGAAACGTGTGTGTGTGTCTTTACATTAGGTTCCCATGTTCCCTCTGCCTTCTCTACTATATGCGAAAAACAGTGTGCAGATAAAAAAAACAAATAGCCTAGTGGGCTTTAATTCTACTACGTAAAAAGAGTTTTATATTTTCTAAAAAAACAACTTAAAATGAAAATAAAATTATTTAATTTCTTTTGTTTGACGCTGTATTCCGGTTACAGCAAGGGGCGTAGTCAGAGGAAACATAGTGTAAAAACATTCCATTCTCCTGCCAAATCGTCGAGACATTGCTCGTTGAGTAGCGGAAGTCAACGCCGCGCTCTGTCTTGTACCAGAGCGTGAATATGACAATAATTAATTTCAGTGGGAATCAAAATCTACCTATAATCGTCGCTTTTACGGTCAGTCGTTATGCACTCGAGGAGGTGAAATATTTACTTAAATTTATATTTCCATTTCTTCGCTCTGGTGTGAAGGTTAAGCGCGGCGTTGAGTTCTGCCACTCTACACGCAATGCCTCCAGAATTCGGCAGAAAGTGGGGAACGAAGTGTCTTAACACTAGATTTCCTCTGCCTACCCTGCTGTGTGCGGAATACAGCGTGAAGCTTATTTGGTTTTTATTTGATTTGATGAATAATCTATTTGTACCTTATATTTGTACCTTATATACATAGGGTGTATGTATGAATATACGTGTCCTCGATATAAAACGATTTAGTTTCATCCTCGACAAAATTAAATGTCTTAAATTGTAATTTATATAGCGTCAATTAATATGAATGAACTTTATAATAACTTTAGCTGTAAATAGTGACTTATGCCTTTATAATATAATATTATCTTATATAAATATGCATGTTAGAACTTAATAATAAAACCAGTGTGAATAGTTTTCATATTTTTTATTTTACTTAGCTTAACGCTGTATCCCGGAACCTAGTGTTAAGACACTCTGTTCCTCACTAACTAAATTTCGAGAATATATATAGAATAGAATATCGTTTTATTATAAATATAGCTTGCGGCTAACTTAGTGACGCAGAAATGTGAAACATTCAATACTTCGTGTGAATTGTAATTAGTATTTACTGTTTGCGTATATTTCCGGTGCTTTTGATGTTGTGTGGTTAAATATCTTAATGATGAAAGACGGACAGATGGACATACAAGCGGTGTAGTGCATATTAAAAATAAAATGAGGTAGTCGTAACGTAGTGGCATCTGACTAAGCTGTAAACACGACGGTTGTGAGTTCCATTCCCACTCACAGAGGAATTAATTATTTTGATTTCTTCACTCAGTTAGCAAGCGCGGCGTTTCGCCGCTATAAAGCCAATGTCTTGAAAATTCAACGACGTGTCGGTCTGTCCGTCTGTTAGAGGAGTGCACTTAGAAATAAAAAAAATCATAAATCACGCTGTATTTCATACACAGCAGAGTAGGCAGAGGGAACCTAGTGTTAAGATACTCTGTTTCCCAATTTCAACCAAGTTCTGGAAGCATTGCGTGTTGAGTGGCGGAACTTAACGCCGCGCTTTGCCTCGACACCAGAGCGAAGAAATTAAAATATAAAAGTAAATAAATATTTATTTTCCTCGAGCGGGGATCGAATCCACAACCGGTCGACTGTACAGTCACACTTTGTGCCCTTGCGCCACGACTGGACTCATTGTATGGTTACTAATGTAAATTTTAAAAAAAAATATTTTAATACATTTTATAGACAGAATAATTTTAACATCCAAACATCTACTTCCCAATAACCTTTTCACATATTATATATACATATATCTATACATACGTATGTTTGTACATATTACACCACAGCACATTAAAAACACAACCAGTATACACAAATACTAGCTAATTATAAATTATTCACGCACAGTATCGAATCCAATACATTTATGTAACTCCTCTTTATGTGGCACGTCACTAAACGTAATCGTTTGGTAGTCGGTTATCGTGGACTGTGTGAACGGTTGTGTTTAAACAGTAAACCCACTCTGTTGAGCGTATTGTGTCATTTTTGTAATTTTATTTTGTGTATTTTTGTGTAGTGGCAAGCATTTTTTTTTTGTGGGATTTTGCAAGGATTTTTGTGTTGTAAGGTATGTTTTTTTTTGTGTAGGTGTAATTAGGCTAATAAGTATAGAAGTTGTAGTTAATTTTAACTATTTTAGAGTTATTGATGAGAAATTGTTAAATTTAAATGGATTTTTTTATTAACCTCGAATAACCCTAAATATATAAACATATGATGAGATTAGATTAGATTAAGATGAGATGAAATATCTTGAGGAACTATTATTATACGACATTAAATACAATAACGGCCAGTCGTGGCGCAGGAGCACAAAGTGTGACTGTAAACGCAACTGGTTGTAGATTCGATCACCACTCGTGGAAATGAAATATTTTTTTAAATTTACGTTTTCATTTTGCTCTGATGTCGAGGCATAGGGCGGTATAGAGAGTCCAGAGTCTAGAATTCGGCGAAAAGTGGGGAACGGAGTGTCATAACACAAGGTTCCCTTTGACTAGGGTCAGAGGAATAGGGAACGGAACAGCGTGAAGTTGTTTAATTTAATTTTAAAATATAATAATCATTATTTCATTAGTATATCACCTGACTCTACTTACACAAAACTTGTAGTTATTATCTATTAGTAATACGAATTATATTTTAACCCGGCGGGAGTGTGGTGGGGTGTGACATACCCCTAGGACAGTTCATAACCCTATATCATTTTAATTCGCGATGTTACGTTTTAGCAGTTTTGTGTAGCTGGAGGGAAAGGATGGTGAGAGTGGAAAGTGGCGTGATCGCAGGGTTGCACCGGCCAGTGCTCGGAATACATGCGTGCAAACGTGTGTGGGGTAAGTCACACCCCGCCACATACTTTGTGTATACATTTTGTGACAATTTTTTTTATCTTTTGCTTTGGTTTTATTTATTTTTGATTTAATTTTTATTTATCTACGAAAAGAACAGCATATTTTACGTGAAATGCTCTTTATTTATTTGCCAATTATTGCTTTTTTTAAGATTATAAACAAAAATGTCAGTGGTAAGCAGTAAAAAAAGACTTATATCATTGCTTAACGAAGTTTTACAGCATTCTTCAGATGAAGCCAGCTCTCAACTCTTCACCATGATGATAAAATTGATGAGAGCACTGGAGATGAGAAAAAGCCGAAAATTATTACGTTTTATAGCTCAACAAAAGCTGGAAAAGACAGACAGTTGTCGACAAACTGAGCGCAACTTATGATGTCTCTCGCAATAGCAAACGCTGGCCATTGACGATCTTTTAGGGACTTTTAAATATGGCAGCTATCAATGCTAACTTTATATTTCAAGAAAGTGCCAGTAAAAGGAACAAACGTACAGAATTCCTCCGCAACTTGAAATTGAATTTGGTTTATACATATTTGCAGTTACAAGGAGATCAAAAAATATTCAATATTAAGAGTACCGATGCGTACCAGTAGCCCAAAATTAACCCGGACGATATACTCGATGTGCAGATTGCCCACGCAAGCAAAATCGCAAAACAAAATACGCAAGAACTGGGTGTGGAAAAGCCACATGCCTACATCATGCAATTTTTTCTTGCAAAAAAAGTACTGATTTTGAATGAAAATATTGAAGTGTTCCTAAACTATTTTATAATGTTTTATGCTCTTATTTTGTGTAAGATCTCATATTCTTTTAAGTTTTTAGAGTTTTTTTTGTTTAAATAGGACTTGTTATTTTTTTATCATTTTTTAAATAGAGGTTAATATTTTTGTTACCAAAAACAAGTGCCTTAGATCTCATTATGTGAATTAATAAAAATAAATTGAATTTACTGTATATTTTATTTTCTTTACACGTAAATATATACCTTATATAATATATACCACTTATTTCATTTAATTTTATTGAAAAAAATATTTTAAGTGCCGGTTTATTTTCGGGTATGTCACACCCCGCCACATGCTATAAGTAACTTTTCTTCACCACACTCCCGCCGGGTTAACGTGTTCTATGTACAATCTATATATACATATATACTATTATTTAAATATTTTTTCTTTCTCTTTGAATAGATACATAAAACTTGTTTTAAATTTTCTCCAAAAAAAATTTTTGGAGAAAATTTAAAACGTGAATGAAGCGGAATTTCCATTTCCATTTTTCTATCAGTAATATGAAAAAACACTTTTAATAAATTAACAATTGTTTTTTGATACATAAATCACTTTCTTTTGTGAGGAAGCGATTCCAATAATTTTCTTCAATAATGATATAATTTCAATAATGTTTTTTTATATACAAACAAGCATTAATAAAAAATATTTTTTAAATATGACAATAATCTTTTTTTTTACTCAACAAATTTTCTACACTTAGCACTAGCACTAGCACTTAGCACCCTGCTTGGGTGAAATACTAAAATGCTTTGTTTACGATCTATGTTATGATTTTAGTAATTTGTTTTTGTAATTACGCAGCGTTGAGTTCCGCAACTCAACACTCGATGTGTTGAATTCAAGTGGATAAAGAATAACGTTGTGTCCTTCTGTCTTACCTGGTACTTGCGTGATAAGGCGTGAAAAAATATTATCTTTACTAAATTTTGACCGATTTCACACTTCAAATCCAAATAGATTAAGAAAATATATTCATAGGAAATTTAATAACATTTTTAAAGTAGAATTTAAATAACAGTTAAGTTAAAAAACATTCATATTCATAATACCTTTCTTTCCGCCCTCCAGTTACAGGAGGCCAATAATTAGGGTCGATCACGGCATTTTGCAATTTTCTATATGCACATGCTGGAGTGCTAATCTAATATGGGTATAATCTGTTACTTTTTGCCTTCCGGCTTCGTTTGCCTGGACTTTACGACTCTAAAATATAAAATCCCATTTCTTCCTATTGCTATAAGAATTTCCAGAAACCTGCATGAAAAACTTCAGCCTTCTACGCTGCGTAATGTATGTCTTCGGGCTACGGCAACGGAATAGTTTTATTTGTACAGATTTGTATTTTTTTATGTAATGTATTTAAAAAAATAATATTTAAACGTCATTTTAAAGGAAAAAAATGACTGAATTTCTACCAGGCAGCACCTAGCTAGTAGGCCTCTGTATTTATATTTAGCAGTTGTAAAATTATAATAATAAATTAATATTGAAAATTTATCCAATACACATTGATATAACGAGATAGTACTGTCTTTAAGCTGGCTCTTTTTACTAATAAAAAAATACAATTTATATTTTTATATAAATGTTTTCATTTTATATATTAAAACAAAGTTTAAAGAATACTTTCGATCCCATAACTTTAATTAAATTACACAAAACCCTTTAAAATTCCAAAATTCAATTACACAGACCGCACACTCAACAAAATAGAATTATCGCACTCTCGACAAGATAATAAGTTCAACCGTAAACATTATAAATGAATTATATGTGATGTATCAGAATAAAAGGGCCCTAACTCAGGAAAAACGGGAAATTACCTTTTTTTTTTTGTTTGGATACGCATCACGCGGTATCCCGCATATAGCGTGATAGGCAAAGGAAACCTGGAAACCTAGTGCTAAGACACTCCGTTCGCATTAAGACACTTCCGTTCCTAGCTTTTTGCAGAATTCTCAAGGCATTTTTAGTCATTGTCTTTTATAGTTTACTATAACAGTTTGGACAGTGCTGCGTTGAGTTCCACCACCACCTAACAAAGTTATCTGATCCTATCCTGCTACAATCAGAAAAAAGTATGGCACCTAAAAATATTTATAATGTTTTTAGAAAAAAGAGTTTTTTTTTTACTTAAGTCACTTTCATTTAAGGCGATATGTGTTATATTCATGTTTTCCTGGTTACGCATTAGATAGTACTGTCTTTAAGCTGGCTCTTTTTACTAATAAAAAAATACAATTTATATTTTTATATAAATGTTTTCATTTTATATATTAAAACAAAGTTTAAAGAATACTTTCGATCCCATAACTTTAATTAAATTACACAAAACCCTTTAAAATTCCAAAATTCAATTACACAGACCGCACACTCAACAAAATAGAATTATCGCACTCTCGACAAGATAATAAGTTCAACCGTAAACATTATAAATGAATTATATGTGATGTATCAGAATAAAAGGGCCCTAACTCAGGAAAAACGGGAAATTACCTTTTTTTTTTTGTTTGGATACGCATCACGCGGTATCCCGCATATAGCGTGATAGGCAAAGGAAACCTGGAAACCTAGTGCTAAGACACTCCGTTCGCATTAAGACACTTCCGTTCCTAGCTTTTTGCAGAATTCTCAAGGCATTTTTAGTCATTGTCTTTTATAGTTTACTATAACAGTTTGGACAGTGCTGCGTTGAGTTCCACCACCACCTAACAAAGTTATCTGATCCTATCCTGCTACAATCAGAAAAAAGTATGGCACCTAAAAATATTTATAATGTTTTTAGAAAAAAGAGTTTTTTTTTTACTTAAGTCACTTTCATTTAAGGCGATATGTGTTATATTCATGTTTTCCTGGTTACGCATTTTTCGAAACGATATATAACCCTCCATAAAATATCCCAATTGAAACGCGAGGGTCACGATCTTTGTAAATTAATTGAAAATGTATATTTATATATGTTTGGTTGTATAATATAAAAAATAAATTACATTACGTTTCTTTATGATTAAAAATTAATGTTTTTAACCAACTTTAAAACAGAGGAGACTATTAATTTGAGTTTTTAGGGTTCCGTACGTCTTAAGGAAAAAGCGGAACTCCTATAGGATCATTTTGTTGTCTGTCTGTTCGTCTGTCAAGACCCTTTTACTCAGAACGCGGAACACGTGGAGGTATCTAGTTGAAATTTATATCAAATACTCAAGTCTACTTACTTACTACTTACTCTTGGTGCTCTAAAAAAATCAATTTTTTGAGCTAACACTATCAAAGGACACAACTGTTTATGCTGCAAATTCCCGCATAATTTCGCAAGGGAATTAAAACGCACAGGGTAATTAAAAAGGGTACAAATTTAAAGGTATTTTATAGAAATAAATTATTACAAACTTATAATTGTAGTTAATTTCATACAAAACGAGTACATACGTTCGCAAACTTAAGTTTGTCAGCTTCAAATTGTACTTCCCGTTGACATACAATCCAGAAATTGGTACAGAGCTCGCATTTGACAGGTTTTTTTCTCAACTTATTATGGTATAAATATTATTAGTATGCATTAAATAATTGATATTTGCTTAGTGTGTTTTATTTTCAATAGAATATAGAGTGATTGGTCACTATTATCTTTGTCAAGTGAAGCTCAATAAAGAGCTTAAAAAGTTAAAATAACAATAAATTTCATTATAACCCTTAGTATCAGATGGCACTGCAACGCGTTAAATTTTTCAAATATTTAAACATAGCAAATTTTAATCTAGTTAAAAATAAATTAAAAACTTCTCAGAGTTTAATAGCTACCCATTACGATCTCGATGTTGAATTAATTATAATTGCGATTTACGACCCCTAAACTTGGGATAAGCCCTTTGAAATGTACACAACCTTGAGTTTGAGATGTGAAGGTACCGGTATTTATTGTAATAGATAGCTAAGACACGTATAATGACAACTGCTGCCATGTTTAATTGGATTTACAAGTTTATTTTCATTTTACGGGTTAAGACAAAGTGCAGCGTTGAGTTCCGCGAGTCAACAAGCGATGTAAATGGGATGGAAAGCATTAGCATCTCTCTGCATACAGCTGCTATTTGCGGGAAAATGGCTGCTAAAAATATAAAAAACCGGACTAGCGCGATTTGGGCTCGCCAACCTAGGGTTCCGTACAAAAATTGGAGGTCTCAAGCTTTTTCTGAAATTCAAGCGTAGCTTAGCCAGAGCCCTTTCATCTGATACCTCATTTGAACTAGCCGCTTTAATATCTGTCCACCTTTTAAGGCTATTATTTTTAGAAAATAACCACAAATGTATAGTTTTCAGATTGTTTCCTGAATTACTACCTGTAGATGTTAGCTGCCAAATTTCGTAATTCTAGTTCAACCGGAAGTACTCTTTTCACTTTGATTCATTTTATAGTGTCGAAATAAGCGTTTCTTGCGATAGAAACGGTCATATCATTTTAAGTAACTGTAGATATACGTTTTTTTTTCAGGAAATCATGAAGCCGTAGATTTGAGTATATGGTTTGAATTTCAATTCGATATCTCTAAGCGTTCTTAAGATAAAGGGTCTTATAAGGGTTCCTTTTTTACTTAAAAGGTAGGTAGGTACCTAAATTATGTTTATCTAGGCATTCAAATTTCAATAATTTAAGTTAATGTTATCTTTTATGCCTTTATATGTAGTCACTTTGGCAGCTTTCTTTTTACATATCGATTATATATCGCAGAAAAATGATCGACGAATATTTTATTACTGAAAACATTCAATTTCATTGTATTGTTAATAAGAAGAGATTTTTTTATGGTATGGTTCAACTAAATAGAAGTTATGATAACTAAGCTTATTAGAAGCATATACTTATTAAGAAAACGAATAAAAATTTGAAGTAGCGGGATTTGAACCCGCACCTCTTTGGAAACCGTCCAAGCACTACTTTCAATTTTTTATACGTTTTTTTTAATAACTATTTTCAATTAACTAAGTGTCGAATAACTCTTTTAAAAAATGTTACAAAAATATTAGAATCATTTTCAATATTCCAAAAGTGTTATTATTAAATTTTGCTTTAAGCTAGAATTTAAAGTAAAATTAAATAGATTAATTATTCAATCACCTTTTGGACTTTAATCTTTACAATTTGTAATTTATGTAAACAAACTAAAATGAAAAACTTTTAAAAACATCCAACAATTAAATTAACGCGGCAAATGTGGGCTCAACACGCAATGCCTCCAGAATTCGGCAGAAGGTGGGGAACTGAGTGTCTTAACACTAGGTTCCCTCCGTCTACCCTGCTGTGTTCAGGATACAGCGTGAAACTGTTTTTTTTAGATGTGGGCTCGATTCCTGCGCTTTGTCTCTAGTCACAAGGTAAAGCACGGAATTGATTTAGTTAGACTTTACTGATATATCCATTTATTTTTTAATATCACCAATTATATAAAAATAGGAAAAAAATAACATGATCAGAAAGATGGATTTTAATTACCTAATAAAATTCAATCTCAATCAAATCCCTCCTCTAGGAATTAATGTTTATTTCGAACATTGTTGCCGCCGAGAATATCTTTTCCATTATTAAACGTGCCTTTTGTACAATTATTCAAAATACCCTGAGGTTTCTATGGTTTGAGCGAAAGGTTTAATTTGAAAAAATTAGGTTAGTTTCGTTTTATTCCGAATTCGACGGGAAGAAACGCCACGTCTCTTTCGTTATTTTTTGCTTTTAATAAAGAATTTAAAATGAAAGGAGAATATTGTTATTAATTAGCAACGTCAATTGAAATTGTTTTTTTAATGATATAATTTAGAATAAATTAAAGAAAAATGTAATTTTTTTTATTTGGTAACTTCGCCGTTCCCATGATGAGTAGTGACTATTTGAATTGAATAAAAGGATCGGAGTGTCTTAACATTGAGCTTCCGCTCCTGACTTTGCTGTATGCGGGATATAGTATGAAGCTAAAAAAAATGTTATTTAAATAGTGACGGCACCCGCAACTAAATGGTGAGACGCTCTTGACTGTTTTCGTAACGCTAATTAGAAGTATCTTAGAGAATGGTAAGGGCTCTTTGGTATGCAGTGAGTATGTAAAAGTTAGCATTGTATATTAAATTTCAATGAAATAATGTTGAAATTCTATCATTTTTATAAGAAGATACAGTACGGTATCATAGAAGTAATGCTTCAGATGCTTCATACTAGAAGATAGTTTTCACATTGTTTGAGGCCTGTCGTGACGCATGGGTAGTGTTACTGTAAATGAGATATGTTGTGGGTTTGATCCCACTCGAAGAATATTTGTTATTTTTCACTCTGGTGTCGAAGTAAAGGCGGCGTTGACGTTGACTTTCGCACAATGCCTTCAGAACTCGGGGGATTGTGGAGTATCTTAACACTAGGCTCCATATCTCTCTCTGCCTACTTTGTTACTTGAGACATAGAGCGTGCATCTAAAAAAAGAATTGTGCATTTAGAATTGATTGATAAGTTTCACATTTTATCAATATACAGCAAAGCATACAGAAAGATACCTGTAAAACACTCCGCTCTCAGCTTTCCGTGCAAATACAAGACACTTTGTAATGAGTGGCGGAACTCAAGATCGCTTTTGTTTTATCAAATAGAAAAAATGGAAACAATTAATTCACCGCCTTTCCAATCAAAGTCTGTGGAGACAGCGCTAACAAAACTATCAAGTAACAACTAAAATTGAACGTATATTTAAATAGAATCCGTAGAGCGTCTCTATAATTTTAATTAAAAAGCCAATGAATACTATAATTTCAGACGAATAACCAATTTAATTTATTCATCACTTATTAGCTGAGAAAATATTTGAAATCTTATAATTGAAGTATAAAAATGTGAGTTTTGTCTCGAAATGGGTGAAAATTTTAAGTTTTATTAAGTGATTTCGCTTTTGTAGAGGTTATGATATTAGTTATCACTTGTTTTTAAAAGATTTTAATATTTTTCTTAATTTTGTTTTATTATATTTACTAAAAGAGTAATAATGTGTTTTTAAACGAAACCTTTAATAATTATTAAATTAATTTTTTAACACCCGAATTTATCTTCACGCTTTTTTCGCATAGTACGTACTAGTAGTAGTTCGAACCCACTAGAGGAGATGAAATATTTACTTAAATTTATATTTCTATTTCTTCGCTCTGTTGTCGAGGCAAAGCCCGGCGTTGAGTTCTGCCACTCAACACGCAATGCATCCAGAATTCGGCAGAAAGTGGGAAACGGAGTATCTTAACACAAAGTTCCCTCTGCCTATTCTGCTGTGTGCGGGATACAGCGTGAAACTGATTTATTTTTAATATTCCACTAGTTTTACGACATTTTAAAATTAATTAATCAATTTTAATTGATAAAATATCGTTTACAAAGTGATGAAAATCACTCTGAAATAAAATAATTTTCAGTACAGTTATCGTTGTCGTTTGAAGCAAGCGACGTCAATTAAATCACTTAAGTGGGTATCAAAGGGTCGTACACTGTAGTGGAGCTTTTATTACGTATCTATATAATAGTGCTTCAAAATTTTATGTTAAATGCTTATTTTTATAAGTGATTTTCATGTATACTGAGGCCTGACCAGGCCCGAGGTTGTGACTTTAACGCGATGGTTGCGAGTTCGATCTCCATTCGGGGAATGAATTATTATTTATTTAATATTTTCTGGCATTAAGACAAAATGCCTGGCGTAACTTCGAATAATTCAACTGAAAGTGGGGAACGAAGTGTCTTGACACTAGGTTCCCTCTGCCTACTCTGCTATACGCGGGTCTACTATACTCGTGATGGTAGCAGGTTGCAATGTTTAAAGTGAATATTAATATTTCTTTATTTCTTTGAGGCCGTTGATTTACAGCGTGTGGCTGTTAACACGATGGGAGTGGATTTGATTCTTACTCGGGAGAATGATTTATTTTAATTTTCCCGTTCTGGTAACAAGACATAGCGCGGCGCTGAGTTTCACGATGTTTTCGTCTACACGTTAGACGGTGTGGTGAATGGATTATCTTCACACTCACAGGGAACCTGGCTATGGCTGAGCTATATGCTGGGCGTAGCATATATAAGATGATGCCAATGTCCAATAAGAACTCAAGTCACTAGTAAAATTTTTCATAATGCATTTCGATATTTCATTTGTCTTAGTATTAAAACATTTTTTATGTTAGACATAAAGGTTATTTTTTATTTTATTGTTCTTTATTTTTGTTTTTGTTAGCTTCATCAAGGTAGAGAGAGGGAACCTGAGAACCTAGAGTTAAGACACTCCGTTTCCATAAAGAGACTTCCGTTCTCCACGGCCAAATACTCGAGGCATTACGTGTTAAACGGCTGAACTCGACGCCGCGCTTGGCTTTGTTACCAGAACGAGGAAATGAAAATATTAAATACTTCACTCCTTAGAATGGGAATCGAACCCACAATCCTCTATTTTTATTGTACCTATATTTTATTGTATTTGTCAAAACTTCCATTCAACTATGTATTTACTGTAATTTGCTACACACTTATGTAACACTAGCGGCCCGCCCACGGCTTCGCCCGCTTAAAATACATGATTATTTAATAAGCAGAATTGATTGACAACTATAATAAAATAAATAAATAAATCAGCTTCACGCTGTATTCCGCACACAGCAGAGTAGGCAGAGGGAACCTAGTGTTAAGACACTCCGTACCCCACTTTCTGGAGGTGGTTTCTTTCAATTCTGGAGGCATTGCGTGTTGAGTGGCAGAACTCAACGCCGCGCTTAACCTTGACACCAGAGCGAAGAAATGGAAATATAAATTTAAGTAAATATTTCATCTCCTCGAGTGGGGATCGAACCCACAACCAGTCGGTTTTGCAGTCACACCTCGTGCCGCTGCGCCACGACTGGCCTCACACCCTATAATAGAATGACAAACAAATATAAAGACAACATACAACAACATATATAATATAAAGACAACTATAATGACTTCTAATATGATTTTTTGTTACTTTAATCTGTAATATTCTATTATGATCTTTTTACGACATTATCGTAACTTCTGTAAGAATTTTTGATTGTTTCGAACTAAAAAATATGACCAATGTCGATATTTGATATTCATAAAATATACATAAAGCTAATTATTTATTATATATATATTTTTTTGTAACATTACGTTCTTTTTACCTATGTTATGTTTTTTAAAGCTCTGTTAAATGTGCTGACGTCACTTAATAATTTAATGTACTGCTTCAGAAACAGCCTTAAATGTAAAATTATTGATTTGGTTAAGGATTCATAATATTCTTTGTAAAATAACTGTAATGTTTGCATATTAACTCCTGTTTGCATATTATTAGATAAATGAATAATTGGTAAATATGTAGTTATTACAGAGTACACGTAGAAAGGATGTTTTAGGCATTTTTATATAGATTTATTTCAAACGAACGAACGAACCAAAAAATCTATGTGTTTACTTGATATTTCTTTGAAGATCAAATCGTTCTTTATCTCTGTGTTGAATTAATTACGATTTAAACTTCACTGTTATGATTTATGAAGGTAATCTCTACTAACAATTCAATTTTGTTTACTTAAAATAAATAAATCAGCTTCACGCTGTATCCCGCACATAGCAGGGTAGGCAGAGGAAACCTAGTGTTAAGACACTCCGTTCCCCACTTTCTGCCAAATTCTGGAGGCATTGCTTGTTGAGTGGCAGAACTCAACGCCGCGCTTAACCTCGACACCAGAGCGAAGAAATGGAAATATAAATTTAAGTAAATATTTCATCTCCTCGAGTGGGGATCGAACCCACAACCAGTCGGTTTTGCAGTCACACCTCGTGCCGCTGCGCCACGACTGGCCTCACACCCTATAATAGAATGACTAATAAATATAAAGTTTAAATTAACGTTTCGAACGTCATTCTTTAGCCAGGGTCATACCAGCGCGATTTCTATATAACATTCGCTGGCAAGCTAATGCCTTGAGTTCATTCAAATGACGATAACTTTTTTTTTAATGAACCGATTTTGATGAACCAAACTTTAGAACCTAAATTGAGTTAAAACAAAGCAATTGGTGAAATTTTCAAGTAAATCGGTTCAGTAGTTTCAGAGAAAAATGCGGACAACAATATGTCGACAGACAGACAGACAGACAGACAGACAGACAGACAGACAGACAGACAGACAGACAGACAGACAAGAAATTCAAAAAAAATCTTTTTGCTTTCTATTAGTCTTTTTAAGTGTCCCTCTATCCATTTCAGTCAAAATTACTAAATGTACAGACAAAATATTTTTACTGTCTTATTATATATAGAGATAGAGATAACCTATATTATAAAGGGCGAAGGGTCAGATCGTTGTAATTGGAAGGGCCCGATGAGAAAATTTTGAAACTCACAAAATATAAATTCTTTGAAAATTAGGAAATACCTCAAAGCAATATAAATGAGAGGAAAATAATTTAGACGAGCATTTCGCTCGTTTGTAACCCCTTTTTACTATATTTGTTTTGTGGATTTCACTAAATGGTTTATCTCTTTAAGAAATTATCTCTAGGCTATTTTAAGACTACTTTGCATATAATAGATACTAATTAGGCAAAATAATTGTTTTTGTTATAGATATAAGCTGTTTTTAAGTGGAATTTGAAATCACAAATACTTTCTCAGATAACGCCATTTACTATGTAGTAATAATTCCATAAAACAGCTTGACGCTGTATTCCGCACACAGCAGAGTAGGCAGAGGAATCCTAGTGCTAAAACACTCCGTTCTCCATTTTCCGGCAAATTCTGGAGGCATTATGTATTGAGAGGCAGCCAACGCCAATAATAATTCTATATTTTATTATAAAAAATAGCACTAAGCAATTGCACTAAAGCTTAACAAAAATAAGCTCTTCCTATAAATTTAACGAACGCAACACAAAAAGCTACGACTGTAAAGTGGTATAAGTTTTTTTAAATGTAAAGCACCTTATGCATTGAAATCGAGTCCACAGTAACTTCCAGAATATTTATATAGAAATATTTAGAATCATAGAAAATTCCATATTCTTAAAGTAAAACCAGCAAGTGCCTTAATAAAGGATTAACCGCGACATCTTTTCCCCATAATGTTAACGAATGATAAACTCTATCTATTTAATAGATAACTTTTTTAGCCTCATGGTGTATCCTTCCCAAAGCAGGGCAGGCAGAGGGAACCTGGAAAACCTAGTGTTAAAACACTGTTCGCCATTTAGGGTCCCACTTTCCGCCCAATTCTAAAGGCATTGCATTAGAACTTAACGCCAGACTTACTCCAACTCCAAACTTACTCCAAAGCCATAATCGTTCTCGGCCTCTAAATAGAATAAATATAACACTTAAGTATTATACCTAAATATTAAGAATTAATAGAGACCAGTCATGGCGCAGGGGCACAACTGTGTGACTGTAAACGCGATTGGTTGTAGGTTCAATAACCAATCGAGGAAATTAAATGTGGGTCGAGCTGTAATTTAAATTTATACTTTTATATCTTCGCCCTGATGTCGAGGCAAAGTGCGGCGTTGATTTCCGTCACAAAATACGCAATGCCTCCAGAATTCGGCAGAAAGTGGGGAACGGAGTGTCTTAACACTTAAATACCTCTGCCTACTCTGCTGTGTGAGGGATACAGCGTGAAGCTGTTTTTTTAAATTAATAATTAATAACGATATGTTAAATAGAATCCACACTTTTCATACAAAACCAGCAAGCGTTCTCAAATTTAAACGCGATGAACGTTCCCCACAATTTGAACGATAAACGCAACACGAAGAGCTACAGCTGTAAAGCGCTTTACAGTGGCTGAGGTAAAAATAAAACGGTTAATAAAAGCCTCATATTTCGTGAACAGGGGGTAATGGTACTCGAAAAGCAATCTTGTAGGTCCGAGTGCCACTCTTACCCGTGTTGTGGGTCGAGCTGTAAGAGATACGGTGGTGTGTGTGGATTGGTATCGCGGTTTAGTATTTGTTTATTTGTCATTTTTAGCAGGGTAGAGGGAACCTGGGGGCTTAGTGTTATGACACTCAGTTTCCCATTAAGACACTTCCGTTCTCCATTTTTGCGTGTTGAGTGATGGAACTCAATGCCGCGGTTTGCCTCGTTGCCACAGCGGGAACATGAATATATAAAATATTTAATTTGCTAAAGTGGGAATCGAACTCACAACCAGCTGTGTTTGCAGTCGCACGCTTTTACCCCTGTAATTAATTATTTATTTCCAAAACAAAATTTGAATAAAAACACTAAATGTTAAGTAATGATGTTATTTAATAAACAAATTATAAGCTTTTACTAATTATTAATATTCCTTAAAGTTACGATCACGAATTAAAGAGAAGAGGCCAAAGTAAACTAATTAATTATTACAGCAAATTTATTACTAGTGTTCGAAGAGAATTTGAAAACCATAATTTAAATTAAATTCTGTGATAGAAGTCTTTTTTGTAAATATTGTCTTATTTTAATCCTTTTTGGTGTTCACACATCTCGTGCAAGCATATATGAAAAAAACACAAAAATAGTTTTCCATTTACAGGTCATTTTAATATATAAAATAAATAAAAAATCCTCAATTTAACATAGACGACCTAAAAATTATGGTAGAAATCATGAGTTATTATAATCTGATTCCAAAAAGGCTCTTTATTAATTTACAACAAAGATTTTATATTTAACTAAGACGAAAGTGATCATTATTCATAAAATATTATTATTTTTATTGTTATTCGTGTTGCTTATGTTATCCATAAATAACATGAACAAAACTAACTATATAAAAAATAATTTTCATATTATAATATTTGTGACCTAACTTCTTCCTTCTTTCACTTTCAACAGCAACCAAGTCGATGTTTTGTTGATATTAAAAGTGTTATTCCTACACAGGAAAATATTTAGAAATGTACAAAAAAAATGTCTAAATTCTTATATCTATAACTTAACTTATATTTTCAATTTCCGCTTCCGCCTATGAACTGCGCCACTAGTTCGTTACCATGTATGGCGTACTCACCGATCGCTCGTTGGTTCCAGAGTGCGGATGTCATACGTTACGAATTTCACCAAAAATACCTTTTTTCCTTTCATCACAAATTAATGTTTGCTGTGCACTCGCCAGTTCGAGAGCAATATATTGCTTGGTATATTTAAAATTATTCATTCATTTGTTTTTTATTTAAATGTTCTCGTGTATAGAGGTTGGCAGACTTACTATAAAAAACTTATTTTTTTACTTTCCATTTTAGGTAGCAGAGTAGGCTGAGGGAACCTAGTGTTAATATTCTCCGTTCTCCATTTTCTACTGAAGCCTGGAGGAATTGTGTGTTGTGTGGCGTAATTCAACACCGCGCTTTGCTTCGACACCAGAGCAAAGAAATTAAAATATTTAATATTTCATTTCCTTGAGTGGGAGTCGAACACACAACCTGTCGCGTTTATAGTTACACGTTGTGTCTCTGCGACACGACTGGCCTCATATTTTAGGTTTGACGGCGAAATTTAACGCCGTCGTTTGTAAAATAAAACTAACGAAAATGACAATATTTCATTCCTCTGAATGAGAATCGAAAACTGAATTAGTTCACTGTGAAAATTTATATTTTAAAATGCTAGTTTTTTGTTTAGTTACGTTTGACTTTATACTAGTATTTAATAGAAATATACGTTTACAGGTCTCATTCGGTCAAACGAGTAGAATGATTCAATTGAATGATTTGTTTTTGAACGGCACCGTGTTTTATTGGAAACTTTTAATGTGAATGTAGAACGAATGAAATATTGAAAGCGATTTAGTTAAATTGATTCATATTGAAAAACGTTTAAAATGTTTTAATTTGTTTAAAATAGTTTTTAGTTTTAGCAGAATTATAAAAAAATGTACACTCACAACCATCACGTCCAATGTTTTTAGACAGGCCTCCGTTTCCTTTAGTGTATCTCCTTTTTATTCGCATACCCTCGAAGGAGCATCTAAATAGATACTTTACAAATGTAAATAGTAAAATATTTCTGAATAAGATACGAATCTATAACTATCACGTCGTATGTATCTCAACTATCCCACAAAATCGATTTCACTTAACATTTTCTATTACTTCTGATTTTATATAAAAGTTACTATTAAAAGTCGATACTAAGATTTCCTATAAATATTAATTGCAAATTTTCAGTTGTGTCAATGCATTGCGAGGTAGAAAGAGACAGATTTCGCTTTTCAACAGCCTTCGAGACATTTCGCTTTCAGTGGCGTAACTCAACACCTTTATCTTGCTTGTAAGGGAAATAAAAAATATATAATTTAAAGAAATTGGGTTCAAACCCTAATCCACCGAGACGTTGTTTCACTGCGCCTCGACGGCCTTAATATTTCTTTATCTATTATTATTACTAATTTTATTGTTATACTTAGAACAAATATATACTTATATTTTACAGCTTAAGCAGAGGGAACCTAGATTTTGACATTAAGAAATTCCGATCTCCTCATTCCACCGATTTTTTGAGGAATTGCGTACTGAGTGGTGGATTTGCTTTTTTCTTGAAAATATTAATGAATAATAATAATAATTTATTTCCCTGAGTGGGGATCGAACTTTTGTGTACTGCGCCACGGCCTATACTTTCTTTTAACTTTATCAAAATAAAAAAAGACAGTTTCGCTATTGCAATATTTTTGTTTATATTTAGGAAATATTTAAGTAAGGAAGACCAAATAAGGCGAGGTAGTTTTAAGTATAGTGTGAACGACCGCTCGCTTGATTAACACCACTCTAATAGAACGTATATTCCTATGAATTAGCACTTTACACGCTTTTGGTTACTTCATTCATGTTTTTATGATTATTTAGCATTTTAACTTTTGACCCGAAACGAAAACGAAAGTAATGACAAGACAGTAATTCATAGTGTTTGTTATATCATGTTATATACTGTTATGTATATAATATTTAATAGTTGAGGATATATTAAAAACATATATAAGTATTTGAATTAAGCAACGACGCCCAAAAAAATTATATAAAATTCCTACTATTATATATTTTCTTCTATTTTTTACCTATTTTAATACATCTCCTATATTATATAATATAGACTCTATACTATAAATTTAATATGAAAAGTGTCATATAACGTACTATGCATACATAACAACAAAATTAATGAAATCTTGCACAATTGCAAGAATTTTTTTGCAAATTCTTGCAAATCTTAATTCCCAAGTCTCAACATGAAGACTTAAAGGGGAAATTTAATAAAGCCGGCTCTACACGGCACAGCGTGAAGCGTCACTTCCTTTCCAATATGGCGGACAAGATGGCGCTTAACTTGCTTTAATTACACACTGTTTCCGGAATTTGCTATATATTTAAATGGCGAAACAAATTATTTTATAGTATCTAATATTGGTATATTGGTAGTAGTATTCATATTTATTACCTTCAGTAATTATTATAGATTTAAATATGATGAATTGAATATGATAATGATGATTATCGTAAGAAATATTTAATGTTATAATATTTAATGCAGAATTACATATTAAGTAATTATATGAACTACATATTAAGTAATTATATGAACTACATATTAAGTAATTTTAAAGTATTTCAAATATTTAAGCTAAAATATTTTGTAAATATCTGAGAAAACAATAAAATACCGAAATTTTTATGGAGGTTTTTAGAAATAATTTAATCAAAAACACTTTTTTTTAATTTTCATATATCTCTAAGCAAACATGCCTTATGACAATTTTTAATTTAATTTTGAAACCGTCGTGGCGGTACGGCGTCTTACTATAAGGCACACAGTATCTCACAAATTGGATAGGAAATGAAAAATAACGTGTTTTGACTCAAGGTTCTATTTGCCTACTCTGCCATAGGTAGGCGATATACAGCGTGAAGAGTCAAGAAACCTAGGCATAGTGACAAAACACTCTTCTCAATCTCACTTTTTTTTAGTCTTTTCTCAATCACTAAGCCGAATCATGACTTATTAGCAATTATTTCTTAACTAATCAAGTCTTTAAACCTTTTGATAAGCCCACTTCTATTCATCTAGCATTACATTGTAGGATACGCGTCTCCATTATACATTAAGCATATAAATGTTTCTCATTTTATATCCTTTCGTGACTGTCTGGTTTAGAATATTGTTAGTATTGTAGTATTCGTACATATAATATATATATTAATTTTTTTTTTATTAAAACAGCTCCATATTTCTTTCCATATAACAGAATAAACAAAATCTCTCTGATCCTTATCTTTAGCCCAATTTTTTAGATATTATGTGTGGATCGGCGGAACTCAACGCCACGCTTTGCCTAGGAATTAAAATAATAATAATAACAACAAACATATACAAATAAAATAAAATAAAATAAATACATATAAACTACTGATATAATTATTTATCATCCGTCTTATATTGTATTTTTCCGTTAAAACATTGCGCGTTCAATGTCGGAATCTAACGTGTGCTCACACGCACCTCGTCCCATCCATCTTGTTGGCACTATGCCACAAGGTAAATTCCAACACTCATCCTGTATGAGACTGACATTCGTAATTTCTGTTGTAGTATAAATAATCTATTTATACTCTATACAGGATACTGCTAACATTTTAGCAATATTCTACTGTAAATTATAAAGTTTCGTTAGCATCTCGTTAATATAATTTTGAATTTATATCTATATTAATATAATAAAGCGGAAGAGTTTGTTTGTTTGTTTGTTTAAACGCTATCGATCGGTTCGATTTACTTATTTTTAGTTTTGTATGAAAGCTACGTTCTTTAGGAGTGCTATAGGGGCTATATAGCATTATGGTGTAAGTCATAGTTAGCCTTAAATAACGAAATAAAAATAATAATGAACGGCATCGACTTGCTTTAAGCGCGTGCGCTGCAAAAAAGTTATATAATTAAAAGTTAAAATGGAGAACGGATTGTCATAAGAATTGCTTCTCTGCCTGTGTACGGGATACAGCGTAAAGCTGATAAATAAAGTATTTAATTTCCTCGACTATCAATCGAACTCACAACCTGTCACGTTTGCAGCCACACGTTGTACCTCTGAGCCACAACTAGTCTTGCTATATTATACTTGTAGATAATAAGCGTAAAGCTAAAACTAATAAAAATAATTATAATTAAAAAAAACCAATTTCAATTTCCACCGGATCCCATGATCAGAACCTAACCAAACTTTCACCAAAATATCCTTGAAGTATATTCTTTCCAATTAAAAAAAAACATCGAATTTTTAGTCGCACATATACTTAATGCAAATAGAACCACACGGGAAGCACTAGTCTTCAAATAAAAAAGGAATCATCAAAATCGGTTCACCCAGTAAAAAGTTGTGATGAAACAAACATTAAAAAAAAAGACAGACGAATTGATAACCTCCTCCTTTTACAGAAGTCGGTTAATAACATACGGAACATTTACAATATAATCTCAAGTCGCACTTGCCAAGCACCATAAACAAACATACATACATGTATTGCTATAGTATTATATCATTTATAATATACCTCTACCTACACCTATAAATCTGGCGCCGTTCCATTCACTAGCGAATCTCAAATGAGACAGCGGAAGCTAAAGTCAATGGAATACTAATAGAGATGTTTGCGATACATACCTTTAATACAATATGTAACAATATGTACGTGTTGAATAACTCGACTTAACCCGTGACTTCGTTCTTGAAAATTTTAAAATTAAGTGGAATAATAAAAAAGGTAAATTAAGAAATAATCCTATTTTTGCAAGATAAGACTTATCTATCGCCGGTTCGTTCTTCATTTTTCTATTTTTTTAAATACATAGCGGCAAAGCGTCGTAAGCGTGATAATTTTAGGTTTAATTCCCGCTCGGGGGAATTATCTTCATTTTTTGGTCTGGTAATAAGACAAAGAATGGGATTGAGTTTCAATGTACAACATGCAAATGACTTAACCTTAGGATCCCTCTGCCTACTCTGGGGTGCCAGCTTACCAATAGATTTCCAACTCACCACTATTGTTTTATATTAAGAAGAACTGATATATACTGCGATGGCGTCATATATAGTAGTAAACATATTATATTTTGATATCTATTTATATAACCGGACATTAGAAATATTTTACCTAATGCCCGCGTAGGTGTTAGCAATAAATCAGTCTGGAAGATCAAAAACATATAAAAAATCATTAGGTCATCGCACTACGCTAAAAAGTTGCTTAAAGATATCATTGCATTTGATCTGCATATAAAATATTTGTATTTTTATGGAAAAATCTAATAAATATTTATATCGCAGTAGAAATGTAATTTTCGTTTTTTAGGCATTTCGCAAATCTTCTCTTCAAGCTTCGAGGTAAAAAACGTTTTACCTGTACCGTATCTATCTATCTATAATATCCCGAAATCTCATTATTTCCGTTACCCAAGGGAATTTTAAGAAATCCTCTCTTAAACTCCCTAACTTACCTACATTCCAAATTGGAGCTCCCTAAATCCAGTAATTTCGCCTGAACGTTGTCATCTAGTCACTTAAAGCTATTGTAGTAAACTTTTGCCTGCCCATACCGAAAAGTTATCAATATTTTTCTACGCTGTATCCTGCACAAAGCAAGGTAGGCAAAGGGTACCTGGGAACCTTGTGTTAAGACACTTCGCAAAGTTTCGCCAAATTTCAGAAATCACGTATTAATTGGCGACACACAACGCCGGGCTTTCTTTTGTTTAGCAACCAAAGCGAGAAAATGAACACTAATTTACCCTTCCAAATGAGAATCGAATCCACAACTCTCGCTTTTTCATTAAATCACAGTCCCGTACATAGGACCTATTAATAGAACCCACAGCCCCCAGTTTCGCTCAGACACCTCTCAACTTCACCATAGCGACTCGTACATACATACACACATCACGTACATTCGCGCAAATGTTGCCCTTGTCTGGCCGTTGTCATCGAGGAGTCATTCGCACCGCCTGGTATGCAATGTCATGACACCAGTCTGACATTTCTTTAAAACAACCAATAATTTTAACTTTATTGCTATTAAAATAAGATTGATATTCGAGTAACAGCTTTAATGGCGATTAAGACCGTTTAGAATTATGGCTTTGATGGCTTTTAAGCGATTTTGAATTATATTTTAATGGTAAGTAGGTTCAAATTCACACTTTGTAATGTTCAACAAACACCATTATTCAGCGCAGTTGTAAGTTACGCGTGCATTTTACACTCGTTTAATCGATAATAAGCCTTATAATACAAACATAAAGTCCAAATTTACTAAACATTGAGTTAGACTTAAGTCATTTGTCGCGTTCCAATATTATTGAATGGTGGTAGTTATCATTTCTAGAAGGACTTATGAGGCGTGAACAGTTTATGGAACATTAGTGCTTGAAATTTATTATTTTAAGTGTATTTTAGCGTGATATCATCTCATACTGGTTGGAAGTGCGTCGACACTATAATTTTAGCCCGGATGGACTCGAACCGTTTTTATTGTGGTAGGGTCATACTTTCGTTTTGTTTAGTTTTGTTTTGTGTGTTTCTGCGTACTGCAGTTTAGACGCTAAGAGAATATCTGTTTTGGTTATTTGTATAATATTTATTTGTTTGTAAAAATAAATAAATCAATCAGCTCCACGCTGTATCTCGCACACAGCAGGGTCGTTGAGCCAGAGGGAACCTAGTGTTAAGACACTCCACTTTCCGCCAAGTTCTGGAGGCATTGTGCATTGAGTGGCGGGACTCAACGCCGCGCTTTACCTCGCCACCAGAGCGAAGCAATGAAAATATAAATATAAATAAATATTTCATCTCCTCAAGTGGGGATCGAACCCACAATCAGTCGATTTTTCAGTCACACTTTTTGCCCCTGCGCCACGACTGGCCACGACGAATATTTGTTTGTAATAATAATATAAGTTATTCTTCTCTCATTTTAATGTTAGCCACAGTATGTACTACTACTTTTAATTTGACATAAGAAAAGAAGCTGAGCCTACCGTAGCGCAGCAGCACACCATCTGACTGTAAGCACAAAGGTTGTGGGTTGTATTCCAATTCGGTTGAAAAAAATATTTTCGACGATTTGTAGAAAGCGCAAAATTCTAGTTCGAGTTCTAGCACTTAACAAGCAATAATGTACCCCTAATAAACACTTAACATTAGGTTCCCTCTGCCTATATGCAGGATACAGCATTAAGCAAAAAAATAAGGAAAAAACAAAGTGAATTCTTATAATAACATTATTATTTATAAATAGTTGCAGGTTAATAATAAGTGCATTAAATAAAAAAAAACCTTTTTAATCTTTATGAATATATTTTAGATAGAAGCCAAAGAGGATCTTGTACTATAATAAATCACCCCGTTATCATTTCCGTTCTTCCACAGATTTGCGTATGGTGGTGGGGAAAATCCGGTCTTTGTCGGTATAATAAAAGAACCTATCTTTCAAAATAAAAAAAATGCAGATTCATGTTTTTCCCGTATGCCAGGATAAGCAGAGAGACCCTAGAGTTAAGATCGTTTCCCACTTTGCGCCTGTTTTTTAAGATACTGCGTTTTAAATAGCGGAACCTAACGCCGCTCTTTGTCTGTCAAAGTGGAGGAATCAAAATAGTCTAAATATAACCAATTCTTCTTCCGACTGGATATCGAATTTACAACCGTCGCTGTCCCACTGCGCCACAAAGGCTTATTTACACCACGAGCATTTCAAAATATATAAGTACACAGATACTATCCTAATTGGAACCCATAGCTACCTCGTTTAATCAGACACAACCACAAACTACTAGATTTCTAGTTGGCTGCCATAGTATAAGATTAATAACATATGCCATATAATAGAATATATTCTAAAATCTATTATATGTCACATGCATTACTGATGAGATATTATGAGTCCAAAATAACTCATAATCATCAGTTACGCAATTATCGAAACGACAACAAATGTTAAGATACAAATCCTATATTACTAGAATTAATTAAATGTTTTTTTTTATTGTTTTTTAACTAAATTTTCTTCCACGTGAAATCATTCTATAAAAAATATTTATTTACAACACGAATGTATGTGTATACCTATATTATGATTGGGTTTTTTATGTCAACTAAATTAAATATTTTCACACATTTACCCTATGTAAATATGTAAGTATAAATATATGTTACATATCCATGTTTTGTACATAGCGGGATAGATAGAGATAGTAGAGTCAAGACACACTGTTCTCCACTTCCCGCCCGAATTCATTGCATAGTTTTAAGTGGCGATAAACTCTACACGGCTCATTTCTTCACTAAAGTGGGGATTTGAAAATTATTAAATTTAATCATTCCCTTCAAATGCGGCTCGAATCGAAAATTACTGTACCACGATAGCCCCACTGTATGGCTGTACTTAAACAATTTATTCAATTGAAGTAAAACAAAAAAAAATAACAAAAGAAAAATGAAAAGAAAAACATGGCGTTTATTTTATACATTAACCTATAATTGTTAAATTGTTATCGCGTCCTCGCAAAGTCGTCTGAAAGTCACTGATTCGATGCCTCTATATATAGAAATGTCAAGCAATTACGATAACAAATAAGGAAGTTTATGAGGTAATTAAATTATTTTTGGTGGATCTTTTTTTTCTTAGCTTATTAGACGTCACAGGCTGTCACGTCGTAGTGCAGCGGCTGTATGTCTGATTGTAAACGAGACGGTCGTGGATTCGATCTTACTTTGGGTATTGAATTATTTTCGTTATATCTTTAATAATAAGAGAGTGTGCGGTGTTTTGTTCTGTGACTATCTCGCAATTTCTCGAAAACTAGACGTTGACTGGGCGGTGACTGTGGTGTGTGGTTATTAGCTACAGTCCGATTTTACCCACAGCGCCGTAATAGTATCAACAATACGTTTTATATATATTCGTTTATACAGCTGCGTGCTTTTTCCCGCAAAGCAGGATAGGCATTGCGAATCTATTATTAAGACACTCTGTTCCGCTTTCAGCTCAACTTTGAAGCCATTGCGTGTTAAATGTCAGATCACAACGCCGCGCTGTTTCTACCAGAGCAGAGAAATGAAAGCAAATTAAATAAAATATTTCTCGAGTAGGAATCGACCCCACAACCATCATGCTTACATTGAGATCGAAAGTCAGCCAGTCAGAAAACAGGTATATTTAAACTCCAAAAATAAAAATAATAGCACATAAGTACTCATCTACTGTGGAATGGACGCTCGATGAGACTAGACGAACATCTTGCTGAACTAGAAGTAGAGTTAAGTCACATTAACTGGCATATTCTAGGCTTATCTGAAGTCCGAAGAAAGGGGGAGGACGCGATAACCCTGGAGTCAGGCCACATGCTCTACTTCCGCGAAGGCGATCAAGTCTCCCAGGGAGGAGTCGGTTTTTTGGTCCACAAATCTCTCATAAGCAATGTTGTAGAAATCAGTAGTGTGTCGAACAGGGTTGCTTACCTTGTCCTTAAACTATCTAACAAGTACGCCTTGAAAATTGTACAGGTATACGCGCCGACTTCGACATACTCTGATGATGAGGCTGAAACAATGTACGAAGACATCGCTAAAGCCCTCAATAACACCTCGAAGGCTCACTACAGCGTTGTTATGGGAGATTTCAATGCCAAAATGGGAGTACAAAGTAAGGGCGGTTCATACATTGGACCCTTCGGTTTGGGTGATAGGAACCATAGAGGGCAATTGTTAGCGAACTTCCTCGAGTCCCAGGGGCTCTTTTTAATGAACTCGTTCTTTCAAAAGAAGCCCCAAAGGAGGTGGACATGGCGAAACCCCGATAGTGTAACAAAAAACGAGATAGACTTTATTATTGCGAATAAACGGCACATATTTAGTGATGTCTCAGTGATCAATAGGTTTAACACCGGAAGTGATCACCGACTCGTACGAGACACACTAAATATCGATCTAAAAGCTGAAAGAACGCTAATGATAAAGTCTACTCTTCGACCATCGGCGTTACAAGTTACAAATAGTTCTGAAGCCTTCCAGACCGAACTCCAAAACCGATTGGACGCTCTGGAAACCAATGACAGCATTAACCAGAAAACCGATGACTTGGTCAAAACGCTGTACAATGTCTCAGTCAAATATTTTCCCGCAAAGCGACGAGTCAACGCAACGAAACTCTCAGCTGAGACACTCGAGCTTATGAGAAAGCGAAGAGAACTGCCACCACCGTCTTCGGTAGAGATGAGTGCCTTAAACCTAGCAATCAGAAGGCTGACGCGTCGCGATCTCCGTCGCTCTAATACACGCGCTATTAAAGATGCGATCATGCGGAATCGGGGATCGAAAGTTTTCGCTCGCAATTTAGGAAGGCCTCATCTCACGAAACTCAAAAAAGAGGATGGTAGAATCGTTACCTCTAAGTCTGAGATACTCGATGAAGTTGAGCACTATTACGCCCAGTTGTACTCGTCGAAAACAGGAAAACCTGGCGACCCTAGCGTTAGTGATCAACGCGCTCCCTTAACGCGCCATTACACCGAAGAGCTCCCGGACGTTGACCTCAGTGAGATTAGGATGGCTTTAGAACAGCTCAAAAATAACAAAGCACCGGGCGATGACGGAATTACTATAGAACTCCTTAAAGCAGGTGGCACTCCAGTTCTGAAAGTGCTAACAAGCCTCTTCAATTCCGTTATCATTCACGGTAAAACCCCGGAAGCGTGGAGCAAGAGTGACGTGGTACTGTTCTACAAGAAGGGAGACCGTACTCTCTTGAAGAACTATAGACCGATCTCACTCCTGAGCCACGTATACAAGCTGTTCTCTAGAGTTCTGACGAATCGTCTTGCCAGCAGATTTGACGAGTTCCAGCCGCCAGAGCAAGCCGGGTTTCGATCAGGCTACAGCACTGTAGACCACATCCATACTGTTCGGCAGATAATACAGAAAACTCAGGAGTACAATCGACCGCTGTGTATGGCTTTCGTGGACTACGAAAAAGCCTTTGATTCTATCGAAACCTGGGCAGTTCTGGACGCACTGCAGCGATGCCATATCGATTGGAGGTACATCGAGGTGCTGAGAAGTTTGTATACGTCGGCTACATTAACTGTCCAAATCCAGAAGTGTAAAACCAAGGCGATCCAACTGCGTAGAGGTGTAAGGCAGGGGGATGTTATATCCCCGAAACTGTTTAACAACGCGTTGGAAGACGTCTTCAAAACCCTGGATTGGACCGGTTTTGGAGTCAATGTAAACGGCGAGTACATCACGCACCTCAGATTCGCCAACGATATCGTAATCGTAGCAGAGTCGCTGGAACAGCTAGCCGATATGTTGCAGAGCCTAGATGGGTCTTCGCGGCGTGTCGGTCTCGGCATGAACTTGAACAAGACAAAGGTCATGTTCAACGAGCATGTCATCCCGGGACCGATATGCGTGGACGGCACTCCTCTTGAAGTTGTTCGGGACTATATTTACCTAGGACAAAATATTCAACTTGGTAAAAACAACTTCGAGAGAGAGGCTGATAGAAGAATTCAGCTGGGTTGGGCAGCGTTTGGCAAACTACGTCAAATCTTTTCGTCGCCTATTCCGCAATGTCTGAAGACAAAAGTCTTCAACCAATGCGTTCTGCCAGTCATGACCTAAGGTGCCGAAACGTGGACACTAACAGCCGGTCTAGTCCACAAGTTTCAAGTCGCCCAACGTGCTATGGAGCGAGCTATGCTCGGAGTCTCTTTGAAAGATAAAATCAGAAATGAGATTATCCGGAAAAGAACCGGAGTTACCGACATCGCTCGCAGAATTAGCACGTTGAAATGGCAATGGGCTGGACACATCTGTCGAAGGACCGATGGCCGTTGGAGCAGACGAGTCCTTGAGTGGAGACCGCGGATCGGCAAGCGTAGCGTAGGGCGCCCTCCAGCTCGATGGACCGACCGAAGGTTGCTGGCTTCGACTGGATGCGGAAGGCGGAGGATCGGGGGCTCTGGCGCACCCTGGGGGAGGCCTATGTCCAGCAGTGGACCAAAATAGGCTGATTTGACTCATCTACTAAAATAGTAAAATATAAATTAAATTATAATGAACTAACATATTAAATATATGATAGTTAGTAGATACCTACTGCAAGTATTTTGACAATATCATATCGTAATTATTTCACTAAAATAATGAAACCAGCTACAGCCATATGCATGTCATTTATACATTTCATTTTCAGTTTTGCATCATTAATTTGCTGAATATTCTAACATTGGGACTTTTGGATACATTTCTAATATGTTATAGATTATAATATTGTTTTATAATTAATGAATATGATTATAATTAATGCTCATAGATTATGAATTTTAGGTTTGTTTTGGTATAGAGTTTAATTACATATGTTCTTAATTATACAATTTTACATATATGTTTGTTATTGTACTTCAATCAGCTTCACGCTGTATGCCGCACATAGCAGAGTAAGCAGAGGGAACCTAGTGTTAAGATCTACTCCATTCCCCACTTTCTGCCAGATTCCAGAGTCATTGCGTGTTGAGTGGCAGAACCCAACGCCACGCTTTGCCTCCACACCAGAGCGAAGAAATTGAAATATAAATTTAAGTAAATATTTCATCTCTTCGAGTGGGTATCGAACCCACAACCAGTCAGTTTTACAGTCACACTTTGTGCCTGGGCGCCACGACTGGCCTCGTTATTGTACTTGATTTTTATAAAACATGCTAAACTTATCTTTGACGTTCTTTTCTTTCAGGCGAAAAAAATATATATTTTTCATGTTGTATACTGTATATAATAGGGCCCCGCATATCCTGCATCAAACAAAAAATAGGACTATTTTTGAGACATTGCGGCAGACATGTAAAGCGGCAGAATTCAACGTTGTTGTCTTATTACCACAGCGAGAAATTGAACATAATTAATTACCCCGAGCGGAAATCGAACTCACGACCGTCACGTTTCCAGTCAAATTTTGTCAATATTATTTTTTTATGACATATTTAGAACAACAATCAGTAGAATAATTTGCCTTGGTACCAGAGCGAGAAAATAAAAATATAATAATCGAATCCACAACTATTGGCATTGTCATTGTAGAACACCACGCCCTTCAAATTCACCAGCTCCGGCCAGTTTTTCTCAATAGCTTTTTTAATCTCATCAGTTGCTGACAATAGAGGTCAGAATTGATAGTTTTACCCGGTGGCAAAAGCTCATAGTGGACGATTCCTCTCCAATTCCACCATATATAGCGTCACTTTGTTCCGAGTCAGGCAGGGCTTTGCCACGGTCTGTGGGGCAATGTCCTTGCTTCGACCATTATTTATTTCGCACATTCCTATCGTAAGTCACTCATTTTTTATAACCCGTATCAACTCATCAACTGTTTAAGAAATAGTTCGGAATTGTTACGTTTCAACAAAGAATCGCAAATGGAAACACGTTTCATTAGGGATCTCTTAGAGAGATCACGTGGTACCCAAATGTCAAGTTGTCAGTGGTTTCTTATACCCAGACTTTCGTAAATGACGTAAAACTGCTTTATGATCAACATCCAGTTCTTCAGCAATGTCGTAGCTACTAATATGTCGATCTTGCTCCACTTTCTCAAAGATGGCACTGATTTTATCTGTGTCCAGAGCGAGCCTCATCTTTCACACTAAAATTCCCAGACTTAAAACGCTTGAACCATATTTGTGCTACTCTTATTGATACCGCATTAGGTCCGTTAACCGTACAAATTTTCGCGGCATTCGTCGCATTTTTACTATTTTTGCAAGAACACTTTAAAATGTACCGAATTTCTTCGTCACATACGTTTACATTTTGCTTGCTGAAAAACAATTGAAAAATGGCGTCAACTAGTTTTTTTTATTCATTGTATCTTCAGAATGTCTGTCATTTAATAGTATTAAAAGCAGCCAGTTACATTCAGAACAGCCAAAGAGGTTTGATTACTAATAATACCTTCAAAATACGAAAATACTTTTGCCAGAAAGCGGAATATAAAGCGGAAGAGTTTGTTTGTATCCTTAAACGATAAGATCTCTGGATCTACTGGTCGGATTTAGTTTTTGTTTGTTTTGTATGGAAACCCCAGGAGAGCTATAGGCTATAACATTACGATTTAATTCTTAGTTAGCCTTAAATAATGAAATAACAACAATTTTTTGTCACAAAATGTCTTATTATGATTGTAAATAAATCACAATAAGACATTTTGTGACAAAAAATAATTGAAAACTGTAAGGTGATAGATATTTCAACGTTTTTTTTTTATTTAACGAAGATAATGAAACATACGAGCGAAAATTATTCCATTACCGAGGCACTTCAATGACGATAAGCTTTGGTTTTTATAGCATATAAATTAGTTAGCCGTATATTTTTCGAGAAAACGTAATGGAATAATAAAATGGAGTATCTTAACACTGGGTTCGGGTTATGTTATTTTATATGTTGCTAGTTATTACATATGTTGTTGTTATATTATATATATATGTTACCAGGTTATGTCATATCCCAATGCCTTTAGAACTCGGCGGAAAGTGGGGAACGGCGTGTCTTAACACTAGCCTCCCTCGTAGCCCACCCTGCTGAGTGCGGGATGCATCGTGAAGCTGATTTAATTTGATTTTAGCCTACATACTCATTAGCTCACATTACATATATTATAATTATAATATACACGCCGTAAGAACCAGTCGATTAATGAATTCTAAATGTAACTTATTTGATATTAAAGTTTACTTTTGCTTGTCCCATATTGGTGGTTGATACCGATTTTTAGTTGAAGGTCTTGCTACAAATATATTTCTTCATTTTTCCCAGATATTTGAAAAGGTTATGTCCAACTATTGGTTATTACAAGGCCATGCAAACTATTTTTTAAATATAACATACATAAAACATACAGATTTTCTCCTGGATTTAGGTGATGTTCGAGAAATTATAGGCTTAGAGTCGTAAAAATCTAAGAAATTACAGTTTACTATATAATGTCAAAAACAAAAAAAACTATGTAGGGGTAGGCAGAGGGAACCTAATGTTAGATCACTTCGTTCCACACATTCAACCGAACGTACGCGTTTACAGACAAACGCTACCGAAACTTAAAAATAAATTAATCCACCTGCCAAATTAAGATAATATTAAAAAGAACCTAAAACACCTTCCTCCTGAAAAAATACCCGGAAAAAACCCCCCAAATATAATATAATAATGTGATAATGATAAATAATGGGTGGCATTATAAATAACGCAACATTTTCCATTCCATCATCCCGCTGTATCTCGACGTGGCACGCGGGAGCTTATCGCGAAATTACAACTGATATTTACGTTTCTCGCATAAAGAAATAATTTACGAAGCAAAGTCTCGAATTTGTGGTCTAAATTAAAAAATATATTAATGTTGCTTAATTTTTTAATTAAAATTTCTTATTAATATGTCAAAGGGATGGGATTTGAACCTGTACTATGCTCTATAATTGCTAACTTATAACAGATTTTTGCTTAGTAAGAAATACTTGCAGTTACAGTAGCAAACATAATGCTATATTAAATCATTGACAAGCGGACTGCCTTTGCATTTGGTACCCTGTACATTTTTGCTGTGCGAGATACATTTACTTTAACCAAGGCTTTGCAATAATATCATGAACATATTAAATAAAAAAAAATTAAATAAATGAGGCCGGTCGTGGCGCAGCGGCACGAGGTGTGACTGCAAAAATCGACTGGTTGTGGGTTCGATCCCCACTCGAGGAGATGAAATATTTACTTAAATTTATATTTCCATTTCTTCGCTCTGGTGTCGAGGTTAAGCGCGGCGTTGAGTTCTGCCACTCAACACGCAATGCCTCCAGAATTCGGCAGAAAGTGGGGAACGGAGTGTCTTAACACTAGGTTCCCTCTGCCTACCCTGCTGTGTGCGGGATACAGCGTGAAGCTAATGAACATATTATTTTTTTATATAACAAAAAAAAAAGAAAAATAAGTTTTTTCACTCTTGTGTAATATAAAATAATAAAATAATTCCTGTACTTTGGACCATACGAAAAAGAAGCTCATAAAAAAAAATACCTAGTTAAGACTGACAGGGTGTTAGGTGAAAAGTGATCGTGGCGTGACTAGCTGCTTGCACCCTCTTTGGGGCAAGCAAAACGTTATGTGTTCTATTTAGTTATCATAGTTTCTACTTATTAGTTCTTGTAGGTCATAACACATATATATGCGATGATACAGTTGGCATATACAATTTTGTTCTGTCCTCATCTTTATACTGTTTTCTTCCCAAATATAGCTGGGTAGGCAGAGGAAACCTAGTGTTAAAATTTCCTTTTTTCGCTTTTCACCTAGAATTCAATTGACGAACGATCGAAGAGAAGATCGAAATTAATCTTTTTTTTTCCAAAAATTGGAAGAAATGGCTGAGGGAACCTAGTGTTAAGGCAGTCAGTTGCTCATTTTCCGCTGAATTCTGGCGGCACTGCGTGTTTAACGTTGCGTTTTGCCTCAACGCCACGCCTCGAGCCCAGAGCAAGAAAAATGAAAATATCAAATATAACATTTCCTCGAGTGGGAAGCGAACCCACGACCTGTTACACTTTGTGCCGCTGCGCCACGACTGGCCTCAAAATTCCATAAATTACAAATATATGATTAAAAACTGCATCTCAAGCTCGATCTCAGACTTGAGAGCGGTTTATAAAGAAAACTCTAAATAAGTGAAACTTGAACAACCTAGTGGCTGGTTACTACATTTCTATATCTAAATGCAAGTTGTACATTAACAAAAAAAACACATGTAAAGTATTATATTAAGCATAAAAGTTTATTTCACAAACACAATACGTATCTATATATATGTACGTGTGACTAATGGTGTCCATTCTTTTTAACTTAATGGCACTGTCACACTATCCGGCGTTATAAGGGTGGGTGTGTCGTCAGCGGAAAATAAATGTTATATTGTCCATTTAGAGCAACAATGACATAATTGAATAAAAAAAAAACAATTTAATTACGTCTGTCGAGGCCGTCGTTGGCCTCTACTAGCGCGTGAGTTTAAACGACGATGGTTGTGGTTTCGATTCCCACTCTAAATAATGTAATATTTAATATTTTTATTTCCGATAAGTTAAGACACTCCGTTATTCTGACCAATAATTTTTCTTATCTATTTTTCTAATAAGATTGTAACACGATGAAATACTCCTTAAACAACAGTTGTGAGTTCAAATCTAGATATGGGTAATACCTAATATGCCCTAACTTCAATATGATAAACGAACACTTGTCAATTAGAATTTTAATTAATTTTTTAGTTAAATATTTTATTTGTTCAAGTGGAAATAGAACTATCACGTTTAAAGTGTTAGTTTTGATATTACTAACAGCTCCCTCTTTTTCACCACATAGCAGGGGAGGCAGAAAAAATATACATTGTTAAGAAAATCTGTCCATTGCTTTACGCCGCAACTAAACTCCGGATAATGTCTAAAAAAGCGGATAAATGATAAGAATTTCCCCAAAAGGGATATCGAATCCACAATCACCTCATTTACAATCTACGCTATCTTCGACAGCGATACTGTTGCATAACGAACAACCAATGTCTGTAATAAGTGTAAAATTGACAAAAAAATACACTAGTAAATCTGCTTCAAAATTAAAGTATCAATATAAAAAGAAATATGTTCATATTATAAATAAAATTAAATTAAAAACAAACACAAATCCACTCTAATTATTAGTACAACAGTTAATTAGTTTAGTTTTGTAGATGATTCGAACATACGTACGTACATACATATGTATGTATGCAACGTAATTTAAATATCACGTAGTAACATGCATGTTATTGTAAATAATTAGGTCACTCGATGTGACTCAAACTGTTTTACAATCGGGGTCAGTACAACATTACCTTATATAATCGCAAAGTCATTAATATTTTATGAAAAATATTTTATATGGTATGTGATATGTTTTTAAATTAAGATAAAGCGCGGCGTTGAGTTCCGCCACTCAGTTATGTCGTCATGGGTCTCGAATACAATGGTGAAGAAGAAGCTGAAAAAAAATATTCAACAGAAATTCTAATAATAAATTATTTAGTTTAATTATTATAACACACTTGAAATAATTCAGGGAAATTAATTTTTTTATAAAAAAAATCCTACTAAATTAAAATCGAATATATAAAAGCTCTTTCATAATTAGCATATTTTTTCGTTCGACAATTATTTGATTACTAACACTCATTGTCGTGTCTTTAAAATAATATTAAGACCGGCCAAGTGCGAGTCGGGATTGCACACAAAGAGTTCCGTGTCATCTATAATGGGAGCCCCGTGAAATATTTACTTTATAATTTTTTTTATTAGGTATTTATTATTATAGCAGCAACTTAAATAGCTCAGCTGTGAAAATTTTTACCGGCCAACTATCACGGTTCTTGACATACAGTCTGCCACTGCAACTGACGGACAGACGGATAGACATATTGAAAAATTAATTATTTTTGCGTTCCGTTGTGTTATCGAGTAACTTTAGGCTATAAAAAGTTTCTGAAAAAAGAAAAAAAGCTTTTTGACAATGCACAGGAAAACAAAGAGTTGGCGCCGATTCAAACGCGTCCATTGGATATTGATTGATTAATACGAGTATGTATTACACTATAGTAAAATATTATTTTTTAACATATAGGTATATAAAAAAACTTTAACTTAAAAGAAGTTCCCGCTTTTCCCACATAGCGGAGTAAATAGAGGGAAGCTACACTGATATAATATAAGATATTCCGACGTCCATTTTCTTGTTTTCGTGTTTAGTGTTTTACTGTACTTACGTATGTATTTTTAACAAATCTATTAAGACTCCCTTTTTCGCTGTTGGAACTACATTAAAAAATTATAAATATTATAAAATATATATTTCCATTTCTTCGCTCTGGTGTCGAAGCAAAGCGCGGAGTTGAATTCCACCACTGTATGCAATTGAAAGTGGGTAAGGGCTTGTCTTAACACTAGGTTCCTCCTGCCTACTGCGGGATACAGCGTGAAGCGTTGTTAAATATTTGGCTATCAAAATACGAATCCAAGACCACCTCCTGAGAAACAACGGCCATCACTTCTCATAATCTGATGTAATAATCCAAGTTGCTCACAATGAGTGGGCTGCGCAGTGTTACAGTAATAATTTATAAATTACTCCCGTCCGACCTTGTAAGTACGCAACTTGAAATTTATTAATGTGCTTAAAAGTAACGACAGTAATGTGGTACAGTGGTTATTGTTTTGAATTTAAATTGGGTGTTCAGGTTCAATTCTGAATGCTCAATGAAAAATATTGTTGGGTGTCGATGCAAAGCGTAGCGTTGAGTTCCGCCACTCAGCACGCAATGCCTCCAGAATTCGGCGGAAAGTGGGAATCGGAGTGTCTTAACACGAGGTTCCCTCAGCCTACTCTGCTGTGTGCGGGATACAACGTGAATCTGATTTTTTTTGCGTGTCTATAACGGCCACTATTTTAAATTATAACTCGTAAGTAAATCTCCGCGACCTGTGTGCAACATTGAGACGACGAGGACGACGAACTTATGTCGCATTTTCTTAGACATTTGGGAGATAAATCTTTCATACTAATATTAGATTGTAGGTTTGTCGTGCATCATTTTGTGAGTGACGCTGTACTAGCTTTAATATAAAGCCTAGACCAGAACTTTAAAATATATCCAAGTCTAAAATTCGATATACATTTATGAAAATTAAAAACCAGTGAGTGCTAAGAAAATCTTTCAATTCTATGAACGTTAGTTAAGGACGTCGTGGAGGAGGGTCGCTGTAGCGACGGTTGTGAGTTCGATTGTCACTTAGGAAAATGAAAAGTTAAATATTTTCATTGAAGAGTCAAAGCGAGTCGTTGTATTCCGCCGTTATCGTATCGTTGTCTCTAGAAATCAGAGGAAATTACATTATGCTCTGAATATTATGTAATATTTCTATTAAATGGAGATAGATATTTTAATTTCATTTTACTAATAAATATATTTAAAAATCTCTCTTATGTTACGAAAAGTAGTCGTGATTTTAAACTGTAATATTTTTTTAACTGTGTTAGATAAATCATTGCGTTGGAAACTTGTTGGAAATAAACCAAATCCACAATACATTTAAGTGTAATGATGAACAATTATAAAATATATCAGTATATCATGTCTGTCTTCAATATGTTCTTTATTTCATATAAAAAGTTGCCAAAACAATATATTCTTCCATTTTTTTTTAATTATGCAACGGATTTAAATGCGTTCTTATTGGTAGACTGAGCGATTCAACAATAATGTATAAGTGTAATAAATACATATTACATAATATTTAAGCGAACATAAAAAAAATATAAACAACATAAGCAAAAAAAAAAAAAACGTAATGCAATGTCGTAAACAGATCGTTTGTGTTTTCATTTTTTCCTACTTTACTATCCAAAAACAGAAAATATTGAGATAGCTATATCGCCATAATCCACGCAGGCGAAGCCAAGAGTATAAAAATACGAAAATAACCACAAAAATATTATATTCTCATACCAAAAATCTAGTTTTTATATTAACAGAACAGAAAAAACCTTTACAGCGCCCAATCAGCTAGTTCATACAGAGACTGGGGAACGGGCCGCATCTTAAACAGTTTATTACTATACGGATCACCCGATCCGAGTTCACGGTCAGACGCCCTAGGAAGGTTATCTTTAACATTTTCTTTAGTAAAAATAATAATATTTTTTGTTTTATTATGATTAAACTTCTATATCTTGATGTCGTGGGTTTCATTAACAGTAATATAAAATATCTACATTTATTTATATAGCTCGCTTAGTGTGTTTTTTAGTGTCTTAATATACTGGTTTATATGCGATTATTAGTCGTAAGTAACTAATTAGATGATGTCTTATCTTAAAACTAGGAAACTAAGGTTTTACTGGACACGGATATCATCGAAGTACAAAATATGTCTTAAAAGAAAATAAGCTATTCATGTAAAGGAATAAGACTTTTAAAATATATTTTAGGATAAATTCGAGGCCAGTCGTGACGCAGGGGCACAAAGTATGACTGTAAAACCATTATTTCAATTTATATTTCCACTTCTTCGCTCTGGTGTCGAGGCAAAGCGCGGCGTTGAGTTCTGCCACTCAATAGGCAATGCTCCCAGAATTGGCCAGAAAGTGGGGAATGGAGTGTCTTAACACTAGGTTCCCTCTGCCTACCCTGCTGTGTGCGGTATACACATATGCGGTATTAAGCTGAAAAAAAAGAAGATAAATCAAATATAATGTACCTACGTAATTGAACTTACGTAACTATTATTATCAGTTATTTCACAGCTATAAATTTCCTTTATTTTCCCGTATCATACAAGTTCTACCTGAGAGATTATCACACCTTTTTCACTATTTGTATTTTCGAAACATCTTTGTATTTTCATACCTTTGAAACGAAAATATTTCAGTTTCTATATTAAATTGTCTTTCTATACATATAAAAGAAATAAGCTTTCCCAAGAAAAAGAAGAAATAATACCATCTGATAGCTGTTTCTCTAAAATACTATACAAAAAGAACTGCTAGTTAAGCCTCAAAAGGTAAACAGCCACGGACCTTTTTAGTCGGACGTACCTGACGTAAGTTACAAATTTCTTAAACGACAAAAAGTAAGAAAAAATCTACAATTCACATCTCAGAACATTACTTTATCTCACCTTTGTTCGACCTTTTTCCTCGAACATCAAAGATTGAGGACTTCTTGTAGAGTGACAATGGTTTAGTGGTAGAAAAATAATATTTTAATTGAGTTCGTTGTGCGTCGTGGCATATCTGCACGGTTGTGGGTTCGATTACCACTCAAGGTAATAAATTATTTTCATTTAACCGCCTTTGTAACCCGCAACTCAACAGTCAATGTCAAACTAATGTTGTGATACGTAGAGAATTAAGTGACTTACCACTATATTCTCGCTGTCTATCTACGGCAGTGCAGCGTGAAGCTAAACAAAATATATTTTTTTCTTTTTTATCATTCTGCCCTTATATTAAGATTTCAAACATAAAAATACTCCAATTGGAATTTGAACCCGCGTACAATACAATGTGATCATAATGAAAATACCAATATAAAATTAATTCGCTATACACTGTTTTTTTTTTTATTTTATGAAAGAAAAATATCAATTATTTTAACATCTGCGACTATAAGCAAATCAGAAAATTACGATTTTTTATATTTACAGTTCAAAACATGACATCTGTTATAAAAAAAATATCCCAAAACGTTCCACTAAAATCACACACACCACAGCTTAAATAGAACATTTATATGAGAATAGAGGAGCCTTCCTCGCTGCCTATCTGTAATATTTACTCGGCCTATCTTGTCAGATTGCGATTGAATGTATCAAAGTGTTCGGGTACAACGTACCGAATATTAATGTAATAAGCTGAAACTGACTTGAAATATCTATATCTATATTGTTTTTGTTGTTATTATTAATTATATGAATAGTTGAGTTATTGAGGCTATTGGGTATAAGGCAGTGTGGAATGCCAAAGCGCGGCATTGTGTTTCGCCACTCAAACGCAATTTCTCGAAAAATCGACGAGAAAAATTATAAGTCATTTCACTGAGTGGAAATCGAAGCCACGACCGCCGCGCTTACAGTCACACGCTTGTGCCACTGCGCCACGAAGGTCTCAAAATTTATATGTAAATGAAGGAAAATTCATAATTATAACTATTAAACTAAACTGGAAACCACACCTGGAGTAAAACTGAACAAGAAGTAGTAGTTTGTAAGTCATATATCATCTTAATAAGAAACTTGTTACATGGAACTGTAATTTACTTGCTTCTTTTGGCAAAATACATGTTTTATTTTAATTTTATAAAATAGTCGTAGTTTGGTGATATAGCGTGTGACAGTGATGACTGTGGGTTCGATTCCTATTTATTGAAAATTACTAGCAAGACAAACATTTTTTTAGCTTCGCAGAGTATCCCACATAACTCTAGTACTATACACTCTGTTCCCCATTCTGATACTTCTGTTACCCACTTTTCGGCAAATTAAAATACAAAAAGAAAAGACACAGACAAAAAAAAAGACAAGAGAAGTGCGGCGTTAGATTCTGATATTGAGCACGCAATAATTTGAATGATTGCGGAAAGTAGAGATTGGAGTGTCTTGACACTAGTCACTCCCAGTCTACTACTAGATATATCTGAAATATAGCGCTAAGCTGCATAAAAAAGTAATAGACTTCCGAGAAGTGATGGACTTCTCGGTCGTAAGATATGATAAAATAAACCAATAAAGCTTAAGAATATTAGGTAATATAAAATTAATATAAATACAAATATTTTTTTAACATTTTGCTGTTTCCCGCAAATAACACGGTAAGATAGAAGGAACATAGAACTAACACAGCCCGTTCCTGTGTTTCCGTTCGACTTCTTTTTAAGACATTGTGGCAGAAATTAACGCCACTCTTTGTCTTGTTACCAGAGCAAAAGTTCATAACCCCAAGCGGAAATCGAATCTACGACCATCGCATTTACACTCAGGCACTATGACCTGACGACCTCTATAATAATCAAATAAACTATTAATAATCATTTAAAATCATATTGTACATATACTTTATACAGTGAGTGTGAATTCGATAATGAAACTCGTGCGTCACGATTCCCCTTTTGTATGCAACGGCTTACTTCTATTGTTGGAAGCACATAATTAAATTTGAATTTTATGAATATTGAAATATGCATTTAAAATGTATTACATATATTATACTAATATTATAATATGTCATTTCACGCTTTTCACGCTTTATCCCGTGCATATAGCAGTGATGGCAGAGTGAACTTAATGTTAAACTCTCTGTAGCACTCTGTTCTTCGTTACAAAAATTGTGTTATTTTTATTACGTGGTTGAGATGAAGTAGCTCCTTATCTTACAAATTGGACATTTTAAATCAATATATTATATTGAACTTATAGACAACGCACAGTCAAAATTACTGATCACTAATTTCCTGATACTTCTCTGAGAGGAAACGAAAAAGAAAAGGATTTATTTTATATATAAAATATATTTTTTTCGGCTGCTAAGAATTCGAGCAAATAATGTTTTTAAGAGATTATATGAGATTATTATTGGGTAATAACATTCTGTTTAACACATTATCCAATGCTACAATAATTCTCTATTTATAGTTAAAAAGGACTGACAACTTTTATTTATCACCCAATATTACAAATCTACTGTGCCAGCACAGTTGGAGTGTGAGTTCGATCCCCACCCGAAGGATTATACTATTAATTATTATTCGGCGGAAATTGGAGTACGGAGTGTCCTAACACTAGGTTCCCTATGCCTACACTGCTATGTGCGGGATACAGCGTGAAGCTGATTACTGTACCAGTGTACTTTACCAAAGCTATTAACTACGTAATTAGGTCCCGTTTACAAAATATTTCTACATCCAGCACACTAAGTTTATTAAAACGATTTTATACGATCATAGTTATTTTAGTACGATCCACTTCACTATATATTACTCGATTTATACAAATATATGCTTTCCTTGCGTTTCCTTCGTTTTTAGGTTAAGGACGTGAGTAACTCTTTAACCTATAAACAAATGGTCTGAATAAATTGTATTAAATGTTTTACACGAATGTAAATAAACGATGTAATAATAGATGCATTTAATTATTTTTAAGTATAGATGAGGCCAGTGGTGGCGCGGCGGCACGAAGTGTGACTATTAAACCGACTGGTTGTGGGTTCGATCCCCACTCGAGGAGAAGAAATATTTACTCTTCGCTCTGGTGTCGAGGCTAAGTGCGGCGTTGAGTTCTGCCACTCAACACGCAATGCCTTAAGAATTCGGCAGAAAATGGGGAACGAAGTGTCTTAACACTAGGTTCCCTCTGCCTACCCTGCTGAGTGCGGGATACAGCGTGAAGCTGATTAAGTATAGATAAAAAATAAAGAGGAACTTTCTTAAAAAGATTCCATTTCATACTTGCTTTTCGCGTGTGAGTTTGCTCTTGTTCGCTTGTGAGTAGTACGTTGAGTGGTTTTCTTAAACTGAACCTAGTCCAATCACTGCCTACATTTTAAATAAATATCCATCAATATTTGAATTCGAAACTAGAATCATAATCTATATATATAAAAGGACTTGTGCTGACGGACTGAGGTAAGACGCACGCAGAGCCGTAACCGCTGATGGTAGAAACGTGAAACTTGGGCAGATGTTTATTTTCATATTCTGGACATCCACTAAGAAGGGAATTTGAAAAATTTTAACCCTAAAGGGATGAAATAGGGGTTGAAAGTTTGTATGGAAAAAAAAAAATATCTGTACCGATTTTTATAAAATTTGAAATTCAGACTCTTAAAAATATTTTATTGAACACGTGTTTGTGGTTTTTTTAGAATTCACTCCTAATAAGCGGGCGAAGCCGCGCGCGCCCTCTAGTATATAATAAATCACAAACCATATGGGGGCGGCCGTGGTACTGGAGAACAAGCATGTGTTTGTAAACGCGATGGTTTTGGGTTTGATTCCCAATCGAAAGCATTAAAAATGGTTTCAATGGGAGCGAAGTATTTTATCATTCGGTTCACAAATTTCTTCCTCTGCCTACCCTGATACATTCGGGATATATGTGGTATATCCTTATTTATCTTGTTTCTCCGTATTTTTGGTATAACTTTTAAAGCACACACAACACAAGTACCGCTCCCCATAAAGCGAAAGTAACATTATTCAATAACGCGTAACAAAATTGAGTTTTCTCCGTACATTATTGTATGGAAAATTCTCAACGTTTCCTCCAATACACAACACTTGGCTGTTATGAAATTACGAAATGCTTTAACTTATTATACGACGTATGCTAACGAAATTTTCTGTTTATCCATTTTATTGAAACAAAATTTACAAGCGAAAGTAAATTGAGTTTATTTATAGACATTTTTCAATCCAGACTCCATTTTTGCGGAGAATATTAACATAGTAAAGTGATTTATTATTTTTTTCTGTAATACATGTAGAGATATTTTTTTGTTTAACATTAAGGTAATATTTTTTAAATATGAGAATTGAATTCTTGATCATCTAATAAGTGAGAATTGCTCTTACTTTAAAGAAAACATTTATTAAAATGTTATATTTAAAAATCACCAATGTACATATAAAATGTGCTTACATTTTTCTTTAAAACTTATTTATACTTAACAAATATAAATTGAATGTTTTGTTCTTTTCAGGTACTACTTCGATATTGATATATACGTTTCTGGTACTATCAATTACGAAAAAAAGGTAATATTATTATTTTTCCTGCACCAAGTTAGACAAAGAGAGAGAGAGAGATTATTTTATACGGAATAAATACAGCGCGAAAAACGTGAACAATGGAGATGTCCAACAAAAGATTCTACAATAATGTCGATTCAACACATTTATTTTCTGTTTTTACGAATGAAATATATTTCCATAAACCTACCACGTACAAAAAAATACATCCGTATTGTCTTGATAGTAAAATTAGCTGCCGCCCACACCTTAAACTTTAAAGTTTATAACCTAAAACATGAAATTCCACTTTTTCACGTTGTCGTAGGAATTTTGAGAAATCATCCCTTAATGCTCCCTTACTCTTCTCAAAGGATGTTGATGAAAAGTATATTTTTTAGGCTGTGTAGTTGCGTTGTCTGTCAGTCACTTAAACGTTTAAAGGGTTTTATACTTAACTTAACCTAGCTTCACACTTTAACCCCAGCGATTAGTCAGAGAGAACGGAGCGCCAAACACCTCCACAAACCTCTTTCGCCTCGTCCACTGTCATTAACCTCTTCATACATCCTCCTCCTCCATCCTCCTGTTTCCTCTTGGTTTTTTTACGTGACCTTCAGCCAGTATCTTTGATAATGTGTTTTCAAAGGTCAACTAAGGTTCCCTTCCTACCTCTCTTACCACGGGTTTTATATATACTCGCATTTAGATATAACTACAGATGATGTAAGTATTCCATCATTTAGTTATTGGCCGCATCCCTTGTCTTAGTTAATTGAGGGATGAGATATTTACATTTATTTAAAAGTAGCTACTGTAGATAAAAGGGTCCTACAAAATTGATTATGCAAATTAGTTAGTGTACTTAATACACTTGAAAATATAGAGGCCAGTTGTTTTTTGAAAACACTTTTTGAAAACCGTCGAAGCCCTCTAACCAACCAAGCCATTCGTTTATATTTTTTCATTGAACGTATGGCTTAGTTGGTCAGAGCGTTTGGACGGTTTTCAAAATGTCTCGGGTTCAAATTCCACTTAGTTCAAATTTTTATGCGTTTCTTAATAAATAGTTTCGAAAATTGTACGGTGCGTGGCGCACGCACTAGGTTGGGTATACAGGGTGAAGCTATTAAAAAACTAAACTGAAATAACTTAAAATAGCAAATTTATAGACCTAGTACTCCAATATATACATATGTAAGAGGTTCCTTCCCTTAATTAAACGCGACAAGGGATGAGCCGATAATTATGTATGAGACGGAATTAGATTTGCTGTTGTGGTCAGATAATACCGGGGGTTTACAACAATTTATAATTGGAAGTGATCTGTTTGAAGGATCTCGACGGCTTATACTGTTGATTGTATATTTTGTACTAAATTTGTACGTATGTATATAATAGAATTGATTAAATCGTTATTTCAAATGAAATCAAATCAGCTTCACGCTGCACACAACAGGGTAGGCAGAGGGAACCTAGTGTTAAGACACTTCGTTCCCCACTTTCTGCCGGATTCTGGAGGCATTGCGTATTGAGGGGCAGAACTCAACGCCGCGCTTCGCCTCGACACCAGAGCGAAGGAATGGAAATATAAATTTAAGTAAATATTCAATCTTCTGGAGTGGGGATCGAATCCACAACCAGTCGGTTTTACAGTCACGCTTTGTGCCGCAGCACCACGACTGGCCTAAATTGTTGTTTAAAATATAAAAAAAACAATCCAAATAGTCCTTTCCCGACTTTGTTGAAGCTGATGATTTATTTTATTATATGTTATCAATTAGTACTTCAAATTAGCTTCACGCTGTACCCCGCACACAGCAGGATAGGCAGAGGGAACCTAGTGTTAAGACACTCCGTTCCCCACTTTCTGCCGAATTCTGGAGGCATTGCGTGTTGAGTGGCAGTACTCAACGCCGCGCTTAACCTCGACACCAGAGCGAAGAAATGGAAATATAAATTTAAGTAAATATTTCATCGGGAGATCGACTCCACGACCAATCGGTTTTACAGTCACACTTCGTGCCGCTGCGCCACTACTAGCCTCTGATCATTATTTTGATAATATTTTACATATTAAAATCATCCAACTAACAATACTAAAATTTCCACAGTAAATATCTCGTAACGGCTAGAGGTGAACGAATGCGAAAATTCACCAAATGCTTCGTGGTTATAACCATTTTATTATAAGCCTTAGTTTATTGACATAAAGATAAAATTACCAAGTTATGTTGTTTAGTATAAAAATTATAAAATTATAATGATCCTTGAACTCCGGTGATCAGAAGTCATTGCCTTATATACACGTGTCGAATAAGATAGACAGATCTTATTTATCTTTTCATGAAATTTTTTATATATAAAAAAAATATTCGTTACTAAATGGCAGACAAACAACGCTCAGACGAAACTACGCGAAATTTGACATGTTCCTTGGAGAGTGCTGGGAAGCATTGTTTTTAGCTTCACGTTGTATCCCATACATAGCAGGGTAGCAAGAGGGAACTTGGGCACCTCGTGTTAAGATATTTCTGTTCCCTATTTTCCGCCGGATTCCGAGGCCTGCCATATTGAATGACAGAATTCAATGCCGCGCTTTGCCCTGTTACTAGAGCGAGGTAATTAAAATATTAAATATTTATTTCCCCCAACAACTTCCTTTTTTTTAGACATCGAACCCACAACTGTCGCATTTTCAGTCGCACGATTGTACCTCTGAGCTACGGCGGCCTCAAAGGTAGTGACAGGGTTAATAGACGATTTACCAAAATTCTACCAAGAACGCAAAAAAAACGAGATTTTATGTGTCGTACGCAAACGGAGTTCTAGACCACAGACAGCTACTAGTTTATAAAGTTATACTTATTTTCGAAGTGGAATATTTTATACTTTTGTTCTTATAATATTTTTTGTTTTTTCCAAATCAAAGAATTTATACAAACCGGGCATAGACAATACTGTGCAAGCTAATCTGACTTTTCTCAAACGATGAGAAATTGTTAAAATGAAATTGTAGAAGTAACCAAAACGAAACCTTTATTGTTCTACCACCCTTTGTGAATTCGTACCTAATATATCTTATATTAGGTACGAATTCACCTGCAAACTTATTGAAAACTCTTTTTCTTTATTTAATATTTCTCTTATTGCAAAGAATAAAAGAAGAAGACAATAAATATCTATTTCATAAATTCTTTGTAAGCCATTCATTAATACCAAAATCCATACAAATCCAAATATAACAATCTAATTTAAATATCCTGCAAGGTTTTATGATGTTTGTAAATTACATAGAGTTCAAAAAGCAAGTGAATTGAACTCGGTAGAGTACCGGATATGAATACATGGATACAAAAAACTGGTGGAAATGTTATTGACATGATTTTTTTTGTTCTGTATCCGTTGTATTGTTTCGCGTTTTTTTATTTGCGTGTAGTATAATAGAATTAGATTTAATCTTTATATCTTTACATAAGTAGTAAAAAATATGTAATAGCTTCATAAGATGATTGTAAGAAAAAATGTTTAGGAAAACCAGATATATTTATAAACTTGACGTCATAATTATTTGAATAAAAGGAAAGAAAAAGCGACTGTGAGTTCGATTCTCACTCGATGAAATGAAATATTTAATATTGCATTTAATTTATAATTTTATCGTCCAATAAAAATATTTTAAGGATGATTTGCGATTTTTCTCTATTTATTATTTTATTTTTTATTGGATCTTGACTCGATTTATGTTGTATTGAGCTCCGACTATATGTTTTATTAAATCATATAGGTAATTACATTTTTAAATTTACATCCTAGTATACAATACATTGAATTAGAATTGAATTTTATTCAAATCTTATTATATTGTACTATACTACTATTATACATTATACTCTGAACTTTAGTCTACCACAAAAAGACAGCCATCAATAAAACTATCAGATACACTACCCATATTTCAAGTATGTTTTGGTTAGACCAGTTGTCCGACGTAGGCTTCTAGAAACAATTGTTCTAGATTATTTAGATTGACATTCCGTAGAGACTGTCTGTATGTGTCGGAAGCAAAGGGAACCTCATCTCACCCATCCATGTTTGTACGCAGCCAGTGTTGCTTAACCCAATCGTGTCGTGATAGAAGTGAAACTAAGTCTCTATATTCGGTAGGAAATAGAATACGATACTATATTACTTGTATAGTGGATATGTAAATTTGAATGTTTAGATATTTATATTTTAGAGGCCGTCGTAACACGGTGGTAGAACGTCTGACAGTTAATTGTTAACAACATAAAGCTTGGCGTTGAGTTACGCAATAAAAACGCAATTCTCGAATATTGGACGGGGCGCGAGAAACGAAGTGTCTTAACACTAGGTTGCATCTGTCTTCCATGCTATATGCGGGATATGATGATGATGATGTTTTTCATTAAAAAGCTAAAAAGCAAAATAATGGCCAATGGCGTAACAGTTTAAGATAAAGTTTGGCACAAAGATGACTTGAATCTATAACTATTTAGTAGTAGTAGTTGTAGCATTGTGAAGTATTTTTTTTCGATAATTTCCAAATTTTTTGTCATAATTAAGTAAAGAGTGATGAAATTATGAACACTACGCTTAACATTTTACCCGACTGCGTGACGGGAAGGAGAATAATGTGTTTAAGAAAAATCAACTTCACGCTATTTCTCGCTCACAGCAGAATAGGCAGAGAGAACCTAGTTTTAAAAAACTCCGTTCCCCACTTAAAGCCGAATACTGGATACGTTGTGTGTTGAGTGGCGGACCTTGAGGTCCGCCACCCAACCGTTCCCCACTTTCTGCCGAAAATATGAATATATAAATTTAAATAACTATTTAATTTTCTCGACTGAGCATCGATCCCAATACCAGTCGCGTTTACAGTCACACTTCGTGCCCCTACACCACGACTGGCTTCACAATGTTTCAAATTAATATTATACATAGAAACTGAGCAAGCAATCAGTAAGTGAAGTTCCAAACATAAACTAGACTATTCACAACACACACGACTTTTGATTGGCAGATGATTACTATCTTCATTGGAAATTGGAGCAAATTGAATTTGAATGTAAAACGACTTTAGTAATTGCTTGCAATGAAGATTTATATGTACTAGTTACATCCATTCTCTCGAAATGTCCAAGTTGTTATCTCATAATAGATTGTTTTACGAATGTAGAGCTTTTAAACTGTTGTTAATAGCTTCACAAGCTCGTCATGGTGCAGTGGGACAGCGTCTGTCGCAACGATTCTGAGTTCGATTCCCAAAATAAAGCACGATGTTGTATTCCGCTGATCAAAACACAATGTTCTTAAGAATTCGGCGGGAAGTGGTGAATTGGTAAAAAATATTTTAATATATGCTTAAGAATAAAACTATTGAAAGTTTAATATATACATTTTTATGTTTATTTGACGACCTGTTTACCTGCTGTCAAATGTACTTGACCTGCTGTAAATACAAAAATACCCGACCGAAAACGTGATGGTGCGATTCCCTCTCGGAGGAATAAAATAATATTTTCATATTTTCATATCATCATTTTTTAATATTTTCATATCATCGCTCAATCAAGTTGAGTTCCACTTCTCAACACACAACGTCTCAAGTACTCGGCAGAAAGTGAGGACAGTGTCTTAATGAGAAACGGAGTGCCTTAACACTGGTTACCCAGGTTTTCTCTGCCTACCCTTCTCTCCATTGCATTTTCTTCTTCGTGCGGGATACAACGTAGAGCTAAAAAAATTTCATAAAATTTATAATATTTTGACTCTGACATATGATAGGCGTACCATAAAATAAATATACTATATCATAATATATAAGTAAATACTACTACTACTAATGGATTTCCATTTACAATCTTGCTTATAGAATGATGCTTACTTACATTTTGCAATCTTAAAATGTTTATTTATATATGCTCCTTTTTAAATATAATTATTTTTATTTATCAAATTAATTTAAAATTAAAACAAAATAGAAGAAATAAAAAATATTGAAATTTTCTTTTTTCAATGTTTCCTTCTAAAATTACTATTTTTTATATATATTTTACAGAATAAAATTATATTTATAAGATAATTAAAATCAAACTATTTACTTTTGGTCGATTTCACAGTATGCATATATACGGTTGTGTTTTAAAATTATATTATTATGTCATTATAGCCCATAAAGCTACGATCTAAGCTTTTAATATAATTGCTATTGCAATTGCTGGCAATTGAATAAATCACTTTATTTTACATTAAATGATAGACATCTCTAGGGTTGTAGTAGGTATAACTTTGAACCAATATAAATTATTGTGATTGTGTGTCCATATATGATTAATTCAAGATCGAATTGAAAGTGAAAATATTTTTTTCCTTCACTCCGTATTCTGAATATAACAAAGAACCTAGGGTCAACACATTTTATTGCGCACGGTTCGCCCAAATTTCAAGTAATTGCATCGAGTGGCAGAACTCAACGCCGCGCTATGTCTTGTTACCAGAGCGAGGAAATGAAAATTACTCTTTCAATAACAGACTCTGGTCTCATCCAAAAAAATATATCACAAAACCCCTCCAAAAATATTTTCGCTGGTCTCTCGTAACAAAATGCAGATTCTTGGGTAAACTAAGCCGTGCAGTCCGCTTTTATCTCTTAGCTAAGTGAGCCAGTAAATATTTATTTTCATCTTATACCATTATGTTCTCAACGCCCTATCATAAATTCCTAGATTCAATCTTTTAACACTTTGTTTCCACACCCTTTTAGAAACGCGGAAATTTCATAAATAGTTAACTTGACTTATGATTTAACTTGTTAATTTAAATGTTAGTTGCTTTGTAAGCGAGCTGTAGTTAAAAATAATATTATATAAGCCATCTAGAGATATGAATTTTGAAAAAAATTCACATGAATACGACGGTAGTGAGTTTGAATACCTGCTGCATATTTACTAGTTATAACTAACATAATAGATTATTAGATCTTAGAATTTTGCGAATCAAACTTATTTATTAATATGTGATTAGGCTGATTTAGGTGACGGAAGTTCCTCTAGAGGTACCTACTCTGGAGAGTACAGTATAACATATAAAAATTTTGAAAAAACAAAAAAACTTATTTTATTAAATGAAAGTATTTTGCCAATATTATTTCTTTCATAAAATCAATCTTACATATTTTTAGAAACAATTCTCTCTTGATCATCATTGTTAATCTTTGGTAATTTCACAAAATACTCCATACAGAGAGACCAACGTAAATTAGTTGTGATAAGGGCATAAAAATTTCAACGTAGCTTGACCTTAAGGCTTGGCGGATCGAACTTTCGACTCAGTGGCCAGAGTGCTAGAACAGTGCCCAAAAAGTGCGGGTTCGAGTTCAAATCTTGCTACGTTCCAACTTACTTAAAAATTAAAACTTAAATCTTAACGAAATCAAAATCAAAGTAACTAACATAACTAATAACCAAACCACAACTATATTAGTTATCAACAACTCTAATATAACTGTTACTTACACAAATAATTCATACCGCCGCGAACAATACATCTCTGTCTCACTCTCCAAGTGAATCAACCGAGATGACACAATTACTAAATTATCAAAACTTTTAATGTACTGAAATATTGAGTTACTTACAGTTACATATGAGAGCCTGGAAGTTAGTTTTTGATAGGAAAAGTTTTTAGTAGTTTATACTTTTTCGTTATTCTTTTTGGTTATGCGAGAATCTGACACGCGATTGTTGTAGATTATTTTGTTCGTCTGATAAAGTACGGTGTTGAGTTCCGCCATTCAGAAAATATATTAGCCTGTATAAAACGCTATGGTCTTTCATCAATCCTGCTGTACGCAAGCAATAAAAATGTGAACTTTATTTACAAGTGTAAATAAAATTAAGATTTTTAAGGTTACAAAATTTTTACATTAATTTAGAAGATTTTGCGTAAGCGACAAACAAATATATTTTTATTATTGTTAATATTGAATGTATATTATAGATTAACTGAAATAAATTTTCATATAAAATTATTAGAATAATAAAACAAAGCACTCCGTTCTTCGTATAGTATTAGTAGTAATATAATAAATTATGTCAGTACATTATATATAGCCCCCAGAGTGCTAGCTGAATTAGCGATGACGTAATAGACCGGTGTAATTGAATCAGGCGGAACCTTTAAGTTCGGTATTACATTTTAAGGTAATTAAAATTTAAAATTATAGCTGTCGTGGCGTAGTTTCTAACTGTAAGAGCAACGTTATGGGTTCGATTTCCATTTAGGGAATGAATCGATCTTGTAACATGACCGCCACACCACATATATTGGCGGTGCATGGTATCGAAGTGTCCAAACACTAAGTTTCCCCTATTTTGCCTACTATAGCTATATGCGATACAGCGTAGCTAAATCAACTTGATTTGAACATGGCCCACTGGAACGGCGTCTGTAAAACGTCTAAACACAGTTTTGTGAATTCTTTTTCTACTTCGAATGCATTTAAAATCATTTTTTTTAAATGAATTTGTTTTTTACAAAAAATAGTATTTCTCCCGAAATAGTTTTTGTTTGTTTTGAATGAAATCATTACAACAAAAAAATCATAGAAAACGAGGCCTACTAACTGGTTCGTTGTTTTTCAATAAATGTATTACATAATGAAATTATAACCATGTTTTTTTCTAAAAAACTGTCTTTTGTTAAAAAAAAATATCCAATACTAAAATAGTCACTTAGTCAACTAACATAAAAATGTCAGTACTGTCAGTATATTTGTAAGCAACGATATAGCTTACCTCCAAAGTGTACAGCAAGTTAGTTACGGTATACAGTGCACTTTATGATGACCGTAATAGTTCTGGTAAAGGGAAATGACTTACGGCGTATTATTTTAGAAAAGCTATTAGCACTGCGTTTGCGAAAACATAATACTTACTGCCAATTTTACTATATTCTTACTAGAAGTAGTTACGGTTCTGCTATATAGATATATTTTGTGATTATAAGTTTCGAAATCGTCGTGGCTCAGAGGCACAAGCGTGTGGCTGTAACACCACAGATGTGGGTTCTATCCACATTCGGAGGAATGAATTAGTATTTATTAATATTTTCATTTCTTCGCTCTGATACTAACGGAGACGCGTGACGTTGAGTTCCGCCACTTATCACGCTTTGCCCCGAAAATTCAGCGGAAAGTTTTGAACGGATTGTATTAGAAAAAACTAAAAATCTATACAATTTCAGATACATAAAAACTAATGATTTAGACAAGTCAGAATATCATTTTGAAGAAAATTCCTAACATAGATACTTTATATAAAGTGACAAAATTCTAAACTAACACATTTTTCGTGTACTTTCTCCTACTTTTTTAAACTACAGTATAAATCGATAAGAAATTTAAAAATCAATTTTGGCAGTATAAACTAAACAATAATTAATAAAATGAAAACCTGATCATTCATGATTTTATTAGTTTAGAGTAGTCAGCGAAAACATAGAGTTAAGTCACTCCGTCCCTCGAGTCTTATTACCAGAACGAAGAAAGAAAAACATTGTTATACTCCTAGCGGGAATCGAACACGCAACCGTTACTACGGTATTATGAAATATGATGACTCAACACTCAAACTTAAAATATCATATGAAACTTCGCTTTAATCTTTAAAGCGAATTAAATACAGCGAGTCAGCTTTCGCACAACTTTTTATCTGTCGAAACAAACGCAACTTAAATTAACTGCCATATACAATGCTGGCGGTAATAAATTTTCAGTTGCCCCGCTTCTGAGATAAGAGTCAAAGTCAAGTGAACTGGGAAGTCGTTTTGAGGTATATTTTTGTTTATATTATTCCTTTTATTCTTATGTATTTATTTAAGGGAGATTGGGAACCTAGCGTTAAGAAACTTCCCCAAGCTTCTTTCAATTTCGTGACTGCGTGTTGTGGCGGAACTCAAATTTTTTTGCCGCAGTTTGGCTTATTACCAAAGCGATGAAATGAAAATTATTCATTGTCACCGTGCCGCTGTGACAAACTTATATTTTCTTTTCTTGTTACACGTTCGCACATAACTGGCAGAAAACAGAAAGCAGAAAACCTGGGAACCTAGTGTTCTAAAACCTAAAAGCAAAACACTCAGTTTCCATGAAGACTTCCACTTCCACTTCCGTTTCAGGTATTTCCATCAAATTCTCGAGATATTACATGTTAAGTGGCGGAGCTGAACTCCGTTTGTAGGCTTAATTTCCACTCGATGAAATGAAATAATACATTTCCTCGTTCTGGTATCGAAGCAAAGCCCGACGTTGGGTTCCGCCATTTAACACACAATGCCTCGAGGATACGGCGGAAAGTGAGGAGTAGGGAGTAAGTATTTTCACGCTGGGTTCTTCCCTGGATAGGTTCCCAGGGTAGGTTCCCTCTACCTGCCCTACTACGTATGGGATAGAAATTGAAGCTAAAAATATTAATATCATAAACAAATATCACCGGAAATGCCACCATTTGAACATATATATTTTACGTTTTTCCTCATAATAATGTTTTCATTTAAACTCCAGTGTTATATTGGTCATGTAGAGTTTTATGGAGGATGGTTTACGAGCTGCTGTACGCTTTATGCATACCGGGTGCATTGAAGCATGCAATTTGTCTCTACTCGTGTTCGTGTTGATTAAAGTTGAGAGAATTTTGCTGTATTGTTTCGAGATATCTATAGACTTGCGGTACTTAGTTACGCTCAATGTCTAGAATTTAGAAGGAAAGTGTAGTGCAGAATGTCTTATAACTAGGTGCTCTATGTCTCTGCTATGTGGGGAAAATCCATGAAAATTTAGTCTAAAAGGAAAAAAAATATTTAAAGATTAATCTGCAGTAAGCAGTATTTTATGATAAATATATAAATAATATAATGAGGCCGGTCGTGGCGCAGAGGCACAAAGTGTGACTTTAAAATCGACTGGTTGTGGGTTCGATCCCCACTCGAGGAAGGGAAATATTCATTTACATTTCTTCGCTATGGTGTCGAGGCAAAGCGCGGCGTTGAGTTCCGCCACTTAGCACACAATGCCTCCAGAATTCGGCGGAGAAAATGGGGAACCGAGTGTCTTAATACTAGGTTCCCTCTACCCTGCTGCCTGCGGGTCCTAATATAGTTAACTCTAAGTTTCTTGTTATTTTATTATAATGTAATTATTATTCATCTTTATTATTGATTGTTATTCATCTTTATTATGGCGTTCCGAAAGTGTCAATTGATTATCTTATCACTTCATCAATATCACGTGTCTGGGAAACACACGAAGATGGTTGTACGGTAAAAAAAATTGTCCTAACATTATTAACAAAGCTAATTAAGCAAAACGACATTTTTTCCAATAACATCGAAGTGTCGAATGTATGGGATCGGCATAAGTAGATATGTCATATAATATATAGACCTATATTATTATTAAGCTTTTAATTCAAATTGACACTCTAAATATGTTTAAATATACATATTACGCATTTAAAACTAAAGAAATTTAACATTAAATAACGCTAAGACACTCAATTTTAAAATTTCTTGAAAATTTATTTTCAAGTGTATGCTTTACTGTAAACATCTTGTCTCAGCATTTTACGTACACGTTGTCTCGAAAGGAGATAAAATCCACAACTTGCCTACATTATAATACATATTTATACACTTACCAAATCAAAAAAATATATATATTTAATCGATACACTAAAATAGACATACAAAATCTGTTTAAATAGCTTAATTCATTATTTATTACGATAAATATACTTAAACATAATTTTTTATCAACATCAAGTAAACAATCTTAAAATAAAGTAAATCATATTTCCATTTGAAAGCGACTAATATACGTATAACGTAACATAATGTCTTAAATAAATTCGTTTGTCGTGATTTCTCCATTCATACTTTGAATCGGGCAATTTGGGCTTCTGACTCGCTATTGTGGATGAACTCAACAAGGTCCTATTCTTTATATTAAGTTTTTTTATATGTATTTTTTGTTCTTTTTTTATACTTTCACGTAGCGTAGGCAGGGGGAACCTGGTGCTAAGACACTCCGTTCTACACTTTTTGTCTGAATTCGAGACCTATCATATTGAATGGCGGAACTCCACGCCGTAAATTTTGCCAGAACAATGAAAACTGGTCGAAAATAATTTAATTTTTCTCATTAATGCGTTAGGTCCATAAAAACACGGAAAGCACTCCACTCGACAAAGTAATACGTTATGTATCAAAATAACACGACACTGCCTGTATTCCGATCACGCACGCCACTTTGACTAAGTATGTTTACCGCCTATATTACCCTCATAAAGTTTTAACTCCCTCCCCCTGGACTAGAAAAAAAAAATTTTTTACGTTTTTACCTTTAGGAGTATTAGGTAGGTAGGTAATGAATCTAGTGATTGGACACTACGTTTTTGCTATCTTTTGAATTACCTATAAAGTATTGAATGCCAGAATTCAACTGTATATTTTGACCAAACTGGACAGGAAATTTGAGAAATCCTTTCTTAGTACTACCTTATACTCCCTAAGGAACCTCCATATATATACAGCGTTCTACTCCGCTAAGTTTAAAGTGAGTACCACGGCTGAGCGTTTTCTATCGATTTCTGAGTAACAAAAGACTTTTATATGTGATAATTTTGATTTGCACTTGTTAAAGTGCAACTCAATCTTACGATGAAGTCTAATTTTGAAACAGAAACGTTAATAAAAACCTGATTATCCAACTATCACAACATAAAATATGACAAGATCGTCCTATAATAATTCGTTAAACAAAATATATTCAGCTACTGGAAGAACTCGTTAAAACATGAATAAAATGTTTTGTAGTACAAATTTCAAAGAATTATTATCACTTCGTTTTTATAAATACTGCTTCTTTACAAAAATACACTTTATACTCGTTATATTACATAGATATTTCGAAAAATTCGACAAAATGCATAGTTAAATTCCGCCACTCACATAATGTCTCAAAAATTAGGCAAAAAGTGGGGATAGAGGGTAGATAAAGAGAACCTAGTGCTAAGACAATAAATAAACAAGAAAATAAATAAGATATATATATATATATATATATAGTTATATATAAATAGTTATCTTCTTGATTTGATAAAGTATAAACTTTGATGGAAAGATACAATGTTGTGATAAATTCAAGTGGTGTTTAACGACTTATTTACGGTCCGTGACAATGCTCATTTTATAGGAGATTGCTAGGAAGAAGTGTATGAAGTCGTACAGACAGACAATGTTATATAGTAGTTACTTTAATGCTACCATACTATTTAAGTTTTAACTTTGAACGACTATGGGTTTTTTATTATGATTTATATATATGGTGTTGAACGCCGTTATAACGTAGTTGACTTTAACATTGAAAATATGGGAAAAAAGAGGAGTGAATTATTTCAAGAAGAGATGGAGTGTGTTAATACAAGTTTTTCTTTGTCTGCTGTATACGGTGTGAAGCTGAAAAAAAAATTGAACTCACGAGCATCACGTGTACTGTGATCCACTGAACCAATGCTCAACCATGGCTAAAATAAATGCTTAGCAAAATCCAAAAATTAATGTCTTGTGAATTCGAAATGATTTTCTACGGACGGTTGTTCAGATTACTTCTAATACCGTCCTAAGAGATAAGTACGCTTTGTATTTATCCAGATTAAGATACTGTTTTAAATATTTATTAAAAGATTTGAAATCAAAATTTACATTTCTTTATATAAAGCAATGTAAATTTTGATTTCAAATCTATTTATTATATATAAAAAAAATATATATAAAAAAAACTATAGTAAAACCTTAATTGTATCTATTAAAGGTTTCGTTGGTTATAACATTTTGGAAAAGTCATCACAAATCTGTATAATTTTAACATTTCCGTTTGGCTAATAGAAATCAACACCAGGCTTCATTCAGTTACAGATGCGTTTATAGTAAGCCTCTTTTGTTAATCATCTATACATTAAAAAATACATCTATAATATAAACTTTTAAGTACTCTCCTAGAAAGCTGCCTATTTTCACAAACAATAACATTAATAAGGATAAGCGAAATAGAAAATCACAAACAATGTCCATACTAAATTCACCCCTTTGTCAGATAAGTGGAAGTTAGTACCTACTAATTATAAACTACATACTCCTTTCACTCCTCTGTAATAGAAATAAGATTTAGGACTAATAACTTCAAGTATGTTGATTTATTTCAATGATATATGCGTTTCGTCCCAGCTTTGCTTGAACATAACACTTGATATGAAAATAATTAGTTTTTCCGGTAAGGAAAGGTCTCAAAATTATACGATACAGAGAAGCAATAAGTCTATAAATTATGTATCAGGTAGAGGGAACCAAGTGTTAAGACACTCCATTTTCTATGTTTTTAGGCCCATTTAAGAGAAATTGCCTGTGGCGGAACTCCATGTTAGCAGAGGAAGATCTCCAAGTGAGAATTGAAGTCATAACCGTCGCGTTTACATTCACTTATGCCACTGCACCACGACAGCCTCAAATACTTAATATCTGAAAAACTTTTACATTGAAACTTTCAAAATTATATCTTGACAAACCTATTCAATTATATAGAGGAAAGTATTAAATAGAAAACATTTATTAGTCAGCACGAACAGTATTTTCTATATTTAATATTGATGTTGATTGATATTGGATGTAACAAAGTGGATACAATTCTTATAGGATGTAAGTAATAAGAGGAAGCGATTTTCACTTTCTGCTTAATTTTTGAGTTTGAGAAATCAAAATAATAGAAAAATAATAAATCACTTGAGTGAGAATCGAATCCGTTTACACCAAGCTAGCAAGCTACGATGATCTCTTTTAGAGATTGAAATAAATGTTGAAAGCGCTCCACTAGCAGCACATGCACCTTTTCTTAATCTAAATTGAATTTAATTCAATATTTTTAAGCTCAAAATACATTTTTGCCACATTTGATCGGATATTCACAACTGGGTTTATAAATTATTCAAAAAATGATTTGTTATTTCCACATTGTAGGCAAAGGAAATCGAATCCACAATGCGCCATGACTGCTTCTTCTTCTGCAAAATAACTAAAAATTCTATATGACACATGATATATTTTAAATAACTGACCGCAGCAGTTGCTGAGATTAGCGGCAAATAGTTCAGCTTCTCAATATTAAGCGGATTGAGGGAAAAAAAAATATAATATCTTTTAACATAAATTTATATATATAATAATAAAACTTTATCATATTTTTAATATTATAATATATTTCTGCTTTTTATAATTTAGTTCTACGCTCATACATACTAATTGCACAAACTATTATGATTGTACGTACACTTACTTACACCGATAAGCTTTTTTAAATTATATTTTTAATTTATTTTAGCTTTGAATTTCACTAATATTATAAAATTAAAACTTTGTCTAATAGTGATCTAAAGAAAAAGATTTTCGTTGCGTGTAGCGCTGGGCCCTGGTCACTGGTACTCATCTACTACTGCTACTACTTCTACTAGGTTACTCATTTGACTGTCTAGATACCCCGCTAGGGAGATAGCTTCACGCTTTATACACTAAAGAAAAATAAACAAAGAATCAGGGAAAAAATAATTAATGCAGAAAGTAGAGAATGGAATGACTCTAGTTTTCTCTAGCTACTTTTCCCTATGTGAGAGCAATGTTTAATTAATTAAAGAGTTTTTTTTTTCACTTAAATGAATAATCTCAATTAAATTATTATTTATGCTTTACGCTGTAAAACTCTGTGTCGAGTGACTGAGATCAACGCCGCGCTTTGCGTCGTCACCAAAATGAGGAAATGAACATATTATAAATTATTTCCTCGTCTGAGAAACAAACCTATAATCCCCTGCGCCACGACCTGTACTAAAGCGATTGTGATTAAGGGATTGTTTAATTTGCTATTTTCTTTCGGTTTTCTAATTTTCAGATATTGCCTTTTACTGTAAAAAATGATCTCAACAGACAGTCAAACAAACAACAAAGTTATCCTATAAGGATTTTTTGTTTTTCTTTTGAGGTACGGAACACAAAAAAAATTCAAACATCAAATTTCAGGAAGCACATACGTATATTGTATGTTCTTACATAAAATTCCGCTTCGCCTCTACAAACGGGTCGTGTACAGAAATGCACAAGTTTATTAAACGCGATAGGTCACGTCCACGCCTACCGACAAATTACCTAAAGCACTCCGTTTTGATTGTATCGTAGTTTTGACGCTAAGTTAAGTAAAGTTTTCAAAAAATGTTTGTTTATTTTCTTTAACTAATTATTATACACTGTTTTTGGGAAGTTTATTGAATCTTTAATAGTTATAAGTGTAAGGATATTTCAAACTAAAGAATTGTCTTTTAATATCCATCTCCTTATAGAATCGTTTTTTACCAGTATTTGAACTTTGAACTTTTAAACCTAACCAAGTGAAATTAGTAGCGCTTATTAAAAGAGAATAAATGTTAAAACATTTGTTAACAATCTTCACTAGTCAGAGATTATGGCATTATATTTTTATTCATTAAAAACACATGATCTTAAAACGAAAAAAATGTGAATGCTAGCAAAAAAACGAACACCACTAAATATGGCACAGGCATCTGGATGCCTGTAGATTTTGTAATATTATAAAACAAAGATTATAGCATTATTGTTGAAAATTCTGTATTTTCCTATGTTTAATGTATCAGTAGTACCTTAAAATTAAAATATATATATATATAATATTTAAGTAATTATGACTCATTTTTGACATTCAAAATGTTTTCTATTTCTATGCTTTTAAGTCAAAAATTTAAATAATAACATCCGCTTGCGCGAAAGTTTGCGGCAATCGGATAAAATCATAATTTACCAACATGTAAAAATAAGTAATCTCCTACATTACAACATTTCTCTGATGTTTATGCCTAATTTAGTCCAAGTCTTATACATACTAATTGCATGAACCATTATAAACCCACCACAGCCGTAGCTAACACGATAAGCTTTTAAAATTATAATATTTAAAATTTACTTCTACACAAGAGATAAATGTTTTGAGATTAAAGTAGTTTATCTTATGATTCATAGTAGTTTCTGCGTAGTAACGTTGAGTGAATACTAATGTTTAGTTTTTTTATTCATTTTTCATTTTTGGGCTTCACGATGTAACAACGCACAATTCCATTCCTCATTTTCTGAAGGAACTTAACGCCGCGCTTACCGCGATAACAGAGCAGGAAAAAAAAGTACCTCGAGTGGGAGCGGAACCCACAACCTGTTGCGCTTACAATCACACTCTACCGACCCTGGGCCACGAATGGCCTCAATAGATATGGAAAGCATATACAAATTCCTACGGGAACGGAAAAAAACCCGAATTTTCCATTTTACGTCTTAAAGTTTACGCAAACCACGTAGCGAGCGAGGGCTAGTATTAAATAACTTAAAATAAAATATACTACAACAATAAACCACTAAACAGCCAAATCATTAATTCTTAGCACACTTCGTTATAGAATAGCACTTAATAGAATGTGTGAAATCATATATTAAGCCTTTTGTTCGCAAAGTTGCATAATATTGCTTGCAAATCTATCACAATAGTATGAATTATAGTCCTTTATTAAACTCCGCTTTGCTATTGAGGTTTGTCAGCAACCAGTCATTATTGGGCAACGGTGTTGAAATTCACGTTAACTGAGATTTAATGACGACGTTCACTTTCTGTGTAAGTTTGTCTTTCTGGTTTTAGTTTCACGCTGTATCCCGCATATAACTGAAATGTAAAGACACTCCGTTGTTGGCTTTCTGTTCGAATTAGGTTATTGTTAAATTTATTATAGAAATAATAAATAAAACCGTAACCGTGAACCGTGAAACCGTATATAATTCAACGTAGCGAGATTTCACGCTGTATCCCGCAAGCAGCAGGAAAGGCAGAGGGAAGCTAGTGTTATGACATTCTGTTTCCCACTTACCGCCGAATTTTGGAGGCATTGCGTGTTGAGTGGTGGGACTCTACGCCGCGCAGTACCTCGACACCAGAGCGAAAAAATGGAAATGTAAATTTAAATAAATATTTCGACCCCACAATCAGTAGCATTTACAGTCACATGTTATGCCCTTGCACCACGACTGACCTCAATGTGTTTTCAAGAGGTACGGGATTACATAAATGCTCAAATCCCGCAACGTTAAAGTTTTCGTTTCCTAATTAAAACATTCTAACCTACAACTATTAAATAAGATTATAACATAAAAATGTTCAACTATTAACAATTAATTATTTGTAACAACAAATTAAAATAAACAAAGAAATTAAATGAAAATAAAACCTAGTGTTTAGACACTCCGTTCCCCACATTCTGCCGAATTCTGGAGGCATTGCGTGTTGAGTGGCAGAACTCAACGCCGCGCTTAACCTCGACACCAGAGCGGAGAAATGTAAATATAAATTAATAACACAACATTAATCTTAACAAACATAAATTCTAAACAGCCCAAAAGTGGAGAAAATAAAATAAAATCAAGGAACCCGCAAGTACAAGTAAGTACAATATCCGGTTAAATGAGTCTAAGCGCGATTACGCATTCTCACCGACAATTGTGGATAGAAGCATTCCGCGGCATCTATTACGGGTGGAGTTGGTAAACCTGAAATGTTTTAAGTAAAATGTCACTTTATGTAAGAAAAGTTTATGTTTAATTATGTTTTTTTTTAATTGTGGCTGTTTTTTCTTTTTTTCTTATTTTTAGCTGTAGATACGCCTTATACCACATATAGTAAGATGGACAGAGAAAGCTTATTGTTGTGTCACTCCGTTTCAACACTTTCCATCCATATTTTCAAGATGCATATTGAATATCAATTCCTCGGTGTTTCTTGTTAACAGAGTGAGGAAATGAATATAATTCGTTCCCCCCAGAGGAAATCGAACCGATAACCAAAGCACGTAGCGCTTCAAATCAGATGAAAAATATAGATGATTCACTTTATGAAAATAAGTGCTTTATAAGTTATATATGCAGGTAAAAGCTAGTATTTTTTTAGATAGAGATAATAAAAAAAATCGAATTTGTGGCCTCGTATCATTACAAAACTTAAGATTATCAAAAATCTCTATCAAACAAATTATAATAAAAATATGATTCTTTCATATAAACGACCCCAAGACTATATTATAACTTGATTATTTACACTTTTGTTCCAGAATTTTTGTCAAGAATTTTTATAAAACCCAGGTAATAAGATTTACAGACGTAATTCAGTTTATAACATAAAATCCAGTATCGAGCGTCCCTGAAGGCAAAAATGAAATGGGATTCTTAAGGCACATAAATATTCATTTATCGTCATATTTATATTTATTGAGGCCAGTCGTGGCGCGGGAGCACGAGGGTGTATCTGTAAATGTGACAAGTTGTGAGTTCAATTGCGACTCGAGGAAAAGATTATATATTTTTTTCATATCTTCATTTTGGTGTCGAGCAAAGCGCGGCGTTAAGTTCCGCTACTCAACGCGCAATGCCTCCAGAATTCAGCGGAAAGTGTCTTTAAACTAGGCTACCTCTGCTTACCCTGGGTTCAAGCGGGATACAGTGTGAATCTGAAAAAAAAGAAAAATAAATCATATTTATGTTAGATGAAATAGGTTCAAATTTGTGTCGTTAAATATTTTTAAAAACTAAAAATTATCTTGACTGACGAAAATAGAGGACAATAAAGTGACTGGGTGAAATTGGTCTATGAACCAATGAAAATTCATAGATGCCTTTCTATAAAACCCCAAAACACAAACATTTTTTAATATGATGTCATCAAAGTTGGACCTGGTAGTTTCGAAATATTTAAATTCTAAAATGAATTAATTTAATTAGAAGGAACACGTCCTTTTTTAAATATTTGCTGAAAATGGGGACGGGAAACAATATTTTCTCTCAGGTTCTATTTTTTAAGTTAAAAGTAATAATTTTAATATCATTGTTGCAGGTAAGTCCCGTCTTCAATGACTACACTGTGACGTCTTCAAAATAAAGGTTTGTTCTGTATAAGGATTATTGATATTAAATAGGTTTATCATAAAATCTGCTTAATTTTTAATTATTTGTCCATTTAGTTTTTCCAAAATGTTGTTTTATATTAAAGTTCTGTTTTTTTTTATAATATCATCTTGAACGAATTAAGTCGTTTCCACCACGAGCGGAACGGACCCATTAAGGACTACCTTTAACTCACATGTGTAAACTGCATACTTGTATGTCCACCAATAAAAAATTAGGCGGAAAGGAGCAAAAAGAGTTAAAAAGAACTCTCTCAGTTCTAGCAATCGGAGCTAATTTATTTTACTTAAAAGGAGTCCATTCCGCCTAAACATTACCCACTCATTTCTCTTTTCACGGTGGAAACTGGGCTTTATTTAAGATGATAATAAAGATACTGCGTTTCAAATCAAAATAAAATAAGATAAAACTGTGTTTAATAATAAAAACCTTTAGATTTTGCATACAAAGTTGACTTAATAGCCGCATTTATAATGTATGCAGCTGTAAAAGCAGAGCAACGTTACATATCTCCTACGATACCAATAACAGTCCGTAATAACGCTCAATGATAGTTATTACCATGTATTATTAGTATATAAAACTTTGTAATGTATGTTTGTTTGTACTGAAATAACTGCATAATGTTTGGAGGAATTTAATACTGTGTGTTTCCTTTCCTCATAAAAATTGTATCTACGACTATTAAAACTAGTAATTAGATGAAGTAGTAAGGTTCAACTTGGATATGGAACTATTTTACTAACATCTTATATATGAAAGTTTGTGACAATGGATGTTTATTTTATTTTAACACAAAAACTATTAAACAGATTTAGATGAAACTTTACTGTAATATAGCTTTTATATCTAAATCTGTATTAATTGCAGCATGAATCGACTATACATTTATTTAATTCACACTGTATCCGGCATATTTCAGAGTACGTATGGACAATCTAGACATTGTATTTCTCACTTTCCGCGCTATTTTCGAGACATTAGGTATTAAGTGGCGGAACTTAGCGATGTGCTTCATCTTGTTACCGGAGCGAAGAAATGTCTCGTTTTCGTCCATAGTGAGACACTGTGCCGCTGCGCCACAACGGCCTCAGGCTAGATATAAAATAACAAAACAAATATAAAATAAATAATTTACAAAGTTAAATACAAATTCTGTCTTTCAAACGAACCAATATCAAATTAGAGGTGATCGGGACCTTTCGTGTTTCGAATGATTGTAAACTTTTCCCGTTGTTAATAGTTTCGTGCCATTAAAAGTTGAGGCGATTCGTTATTGAAGAATCGGGAAAATTCTTTTCGCTTCGTTTTTAATTCTTATTGTTTTTCTTTCTCAATTTTTCTTTCAGTCTTGGGAATTTGTAAGAATTGTGTAATGTATTGGCTATCGTCAATCAGTGACAGTACACGGAGTGTGACTATAAACAACATGGTTGTGGGTTGATTCCTCACTACAGAAAAGAGAATATTGAAGTTATTTTCATTTCCATCAAATCGGAGCGACGTTAAGTTCTGCTGTTAACTTTAAAAAGGAAAATTTGGCGTAATGTAGGGTAGGGCTACACTGTTATACAGAGAAAAGAGGAATGTCATTTTATATCACATTGAACTTTCAATAAATTATATTTTTTCAAATACTCACTAAACAACTACTAAATACAATAAGTTTCTACAATAAAGTTCTAAAAACTAACTACAGATTAAATATTTATTTATATACACAAAACGTAATAAAATTTTAGCTAAACCCTAATACAAAATAACTATTTACGTGCTGTAAATAAATCCAGAAAAGCCATCGATCTCGCGTAATCTATTTAATTCGATAATAAATTCTGTCCTGGCCTATCAATTACGGAGGCTAATCTGTTTTTATTTAATACAAATTAGTCAATCTGTTTTAATGTTAAGTGTTTTCTATTTTAATGTATAAATTATACATTTATATATTTTCCGGATGGCACAAGCGCGCGTCTGTACATACGACGGTTGTGGTTTCGAATCCCACTCGGGGAAATTAAATATTTAATATTATCATTTCTTCGCTTTGGTACCGAGGCAAAGTGCGGCGATGAGCTCCACTACTGAACACGCAATGCCTCGTGAATTCAGCGGAAAGTGGGCACCGGAAGTGTCCTAATAGTAATAGAGTGCCTTAACACTGAGTTCCCAAGTCCCCTCTGTCTTGCTTTGTGCAGGATATGACGTGATGCTAAAAAAACATTTTTTATAACATTCGTTAACGCTATCATGATTAATTTACACAATATTATAGTACACTCTTTGGTAATAGGTTTAATCCTTTTCTTTTATTATTAAATGAAAATAATATTTACGTGAGGGCTGCCACTCAGGAACAACAACGATGTATCGATAATTGAGCGGAAAATGGTAAACGGAGTGTCCTAACACTAGGTCGCCTCAGCCTACCTCGTTATGTAGGAATAAGTGGGAAGTTCTATTTATTTTATTTCTACTATTAGGACAATTTCTTAGAGCACAGTGTTAAAATTGAAAACGACTTCCCGATCATTTTCATATACATTGCGAGTTGCCCAACGCCGCGTTTCATCTACCTGAGCGTCAAAATTATAATAATTTAAATTCACTCCCCCCGAGTGGCAATCGAACCCACAACAAATGCGTTAATAGTCAAATACTTTTCCTTTTTTATACTTTTGAACAGGAAAAATACACATACACACAAAGCCAGTTTAAATGTTTTTATTTAGAATAAGCTACGTAATTTCATAAAACCCAGCTCCATGTGGCTCCATTAGCGAAATACCCCGTCTACGTTAAAATCTCTTAAGTATTCAAGTTTAAAATACTTACAATTTCTAGTGTTTAGAAAAGAAATAACAGAACGAGAAACTGTAGTCGTATGCGATGTGCTCGAGCGATTAAAAATAATCTTTTCATTTATATTATGTTGTTAACAAGCCAGTTGTTCTTATGATTTTATATCTACATTTAGCTTTTACTTGCTGGAGGCCAGTCGTGGCGCAGGGGCTCAAGCGTGTGTCTGTAAGAGCAGGTTGTGGGTTCGAGGAACACCGGAGAAAATAAAATATTTATTTATCATTTTTTTGCTGCGGCTGGTGGCGCGGGATTGAGTTTCACCACTGAACACGCTACGCTATGCGGAATTAATTTGGCAGGATGTGGGGAGCGGAGTGTTTTAACACTAAACTTCCTCTACCCCTACTACATGCGGGATACAGCGTGAATCTGAGCTTTTACTTGCAACTAGAGCAGCAGGTTACCTCGAAACCGTTAACGTGATGTAATCATGTGTGTATCTAGAGATATATTCTGGGAGACCTGGACTTTAACTTGAAACTGATATGTTCGTGTAAACCTTGGGTAGGCACAATGGGGTAGGCACAAGATTATTCTGGAGTGGGCACGAACTATCCAAATAAAAACTTCTTATGGGACGTTTTCCATAAGAAGTTTTTATTATAATTATTATTTTCCTTTTTTTTAACTACAAGCTGTACTTTACAACTGGATAGGCGCATATATCAGGGTAGGCATAGAGAAACTAGTGTTAAAACACCCCGCTTCGTACAGTGCGAGAAAATGAAAAATCATATAATACATTCAAACTTCTCACAATTAAAAATTAAACCGACATAAACTAAGAATTTAATATTTCCTTTGTTCAAAATCTCAATTACTTTTAATAAAAGAACAAGCATTTTAGGTCAATTGATTTCAACTAAACTACAAAACTTGAATGCTTTTTCCTTTTTATAGCAAGAATTGTTTATAAAATGGTGAATTCTAGTATATAAAACCTTGCGCCCCATTTTCAAGAAATCGCGTGTTGAATGGCGGAACTCAACGTCGCGCTTTGCCTACCGGACAAATGAAAATTATTTAAATATAGTAATTTTTCCGAGTGAGAACCGAACTCACAAGTATTAAGTTCACAGTCCAGTCCGGACACTATCACACTGCGCCATGATGGTCTCACAAATCTATATATGTAATAAAATTGTAAATGATCGCTGTCTGTACATGGAAGATTTATGAGAAAAAATATTTTTGGGAACAAAACAAAGTTTTCTTCTGTTTGCAGATTTTACTGTTTACCAAAGGCATACCTTTATGCAAGCTAATCTCAGAAACGGCTTACACGATTTAAATGCACTTATGACTGTTATATTTTGGGTAACTTTTAAAAAAGTTATATGACCATAAATTATTTCATTCGACAAACATTCTACAAAATAACTGTTTTATTGAATTGGCCTAAATTTTAGTTTTCAATGTACTTATGGCTGTCTTGTCATGTTTGTCTTAGAACATGAAAGTAATTCAAATTAGTAAATAAATCATTGTATATTCCGAGCGGGCGAAGCCGCGAGGAGTACGAGTATACTTCAGTTTTCAACAAACACCAGTTGATCCTTGCTAAATTGATATTGTTCCAGCATTATGAAAGAGATCAAATATTCGCAGTAATATTCATATATGCGATGTGATTTTGAACAGATAACAACGTATAATAAACCTATTTAAATGATTTAAAATAATTATATAGCTCATTTGTTCCATTCTATACTAACTTTAACCTGCGACATCGACAGCGTGGTTAAATGGAAATAACTAGGAGTTGTATATAACACAAGCCACATTCTTAATACCCGAGATAACTCTGACAGTCGGTTACAAAACGTTTAATGATATGTAATGTAGGCTATATATAGCCTATAGTGATGAAAACGAACATATTTTTTTTTAATTCGACGAATTTTAAGCTTGACGAACAAATTAACTCTTCAGCTCTATAATATTAGTATGTAAATATAGATTTGCTTTATTCATTTAAATGAACCTATTTCAATGAAATGGGTTTTAATTTAAATATGATTTCATAATTGGACATTATTATATTAATATTTTAGGGGTAATATTAATAGGATGTGGTTGCGCTTTGACGTATCTTATTATCAGTGGTGGTTGAGGCTTTAAATCGCAGAATGGTATTGTCGACGTTTTCTGGGTTTTGTAAGACAAAGTGGTGCCTTAAGACAGAAGATCTTTTATATATAAAAAAATCTTTCGTTACTAACTTAGTTAAAAGAGGAACAGCCAAAAGTACTGTGTGTAGACAAAATATTCGGAGAAAGAGAGAGAGAGAGATAGCAAAACATTTCTGGTATTTTCCACAGAAACGGCAAAAACGGGATTTTACAATTTAAGTCATAAGCTTAATGGCTTGTTTTAATCGTTATATTTCATCTTCCCGAGTCTGTCTTAAAATATAATCCATTTGTAAATTATTGTCCAAATAAACTCTAATGAGAAATATAACACTTAATAAATAATAAAAGCGTGTTATATTTTGGTATAATTAAGAATATTCAGCACTTTCTTTTTCTCTTATCATATACACGACCTTACTCGAACCATGTTCAAATAAGAAAATATATCAATATTAGCGGACACATTTCGGCTTCGCACGCTTGAACTACACTAACATTTATTAAATATATTTATAAAATTGTTTTCAGTTTTCAATAGGATTAGTAAGAAAATATAAGCCTAAGTAATCAAAATGAGCCGGAGAAGAATAATAAATAGAGAAAAAAATTATTACTACGAAAAATACGTGAGTAATTGGAACAAACAAACAAAATAAGTAACCAGAGGAAATGCTTAGTATTAGAAAAATATCTAACTAATTAAAATGAACAAATATAATAAGTAAATGTAACCAAAGAAAAATATTGTTAAAAAAACAACTGAACAAAATCAGCTACGTTATCAATATTATCAAAGTAAAATTTAAAAATGTTTAAACTAAAAGAAACGCGAAATATAATCTATACTACAATAAAACAGTAAAAACATAAATAATGTTGTGCGAAGAAATATGCTGTCGCCGAGATTTATACAATATGTTCGTTAAAATATATGATTTTAGAGTAACTTTAATCATTTAGCAGCGCAGGACCGTTCTACTCCCGTATTTTGAAACTTTGATATCTTTTAAAATATCAGTTCCTGTAATATGCTTCTTTATTTTTAATACATAAATGATTACTGTGGATTATCCTTAAGATAGAAGTTATACAACATTAGAAACACACCGTGTGTTTCTTCGGTTAGCCTTAAATAACAATTTCATTATTAAAAAGTCCGCGACACCATATCTCTTATAAATAAGTCACAAAAGGCATTTTGGGACGAAAAAAATATTGATAATTGCAAGAAGAGAAGAAATAACCAACCATACCAACCAACCAATTCTTTCCTCAATATTTAAATAATATTATGCCGATGCCGCGCAAGGCCGTTACTTACACCACACTAGGAAATTTAAAAAATCTAACTAATCTATTACTCGAATAAGTGAAGAACTAAAAAAAATATAAATTACTAATAAACAGCAAATAAACACTTAAAAATTAACAGTAGATCGAAAATGTATGAAAATTTACAAAAAACCGTCAACGTCGTCTGCCCGTTCGAGTCGATCATACGTGCCGTGCAGCTCGTAGGGTAGGTCATTTTGAAGCAGTGATATCTCTTTAAGTATTTATTAGAATGATGTACTGTGGAATATAATTTTAATCTAGGTGAAATACTAAAGTTGACTATTAAATTTATTTCGATAATGATGAATATCAAATTACAGAAAATACATTAACAATAACCCGATAAATTTAAATTTAAATTAAATATATTAATATGGTTACTGTGGCTCAACCTTCACTTATTCGAGTATAAGAGGTAAACATATACTATTATGGATTTTTTAATAAATTTTTTAAAGGATTATATTTTTGTGGAACATTGTTTTTATGTGTCTCATAAGGTTGAGTCAGCGCACGCCATGTAGGCGTTCAGGAAGCTCATTTTGGGCGACCTTTGCTTAAAACAATAAAATTTGTAATTGCTTAGCGACGATTGTAATTAACATGGTAGAATAAATTGAACGTCAAATTAAAACGTATTTTAATATATTAGTATATAATATCAAGAATATTACAAATATGAGAAAAAAAATCCTTATGTCCATTCCAAGAACCTCAAGTATCTCTTTATGAAATTTTGTCACAATTGGATCAGCGGTTTGGCTCTGATTGCGTCACAGACAGACAGACAGACAGACTAAGTTACTTTCGAATTTATAATATAGGCATCGGTATAGAGGTATAGAATTATGAGGCCAGTAGTGGCACAGGGCAATAGGCGTGGGACTATAAGCGCGACAGGTTGTGGGTTCGAGAAAATGAAATATTGAATATTTTTTATTTTCTCGCTTTAGAAACTTAAAAATTGGTAAGGTAAGGCGCGGCGCTCTTAGCACTCAACACGCACGATTCCAGAATTCGGCGAAAAGTGGGCAGCTGAGACGTATCGTATACAATATATTTATTTAGAAAATACCAACACATATTTACAATAGTAAGTAATAAGAAAGTTTAGTTAATATATATTATTGACAAAAACGTATCTTAACTGACTTAACGGGAAACACAAGATACATAATAGGAATTTAAAATGAGTCCCCTGCGTAAATCTAGACGTCGAGTGATATAACCTAGACTACGCAACAAGCCAAGTTGTTACGTAAAGCTCAGTGACTGAGATCTTTATAGTAAGTCTATTTATAAGTATTTAAAAAAAATTTAGCATCCCAACGCTTTTCGTTTTTGCATAAAAAATATAATAAAAAAAATAAGTATAAAAAACGGAGACGTGACGTGTGTGTGAAAACCGGAGAGTCTTACTCTCCGTTTTTCATTTTAAGGCATGCGACTGTAACCGCGATAAGTTGTAGGTTCGATGCCCAATCGGCGAAATATTTAATGTTTTAATTTCTTCCCTCTGGTAACGAGACAAAGCGCGGCGTTCAATTTGGCTATTCAACACGCGATGCCTACAAAGAACAGAAGTGTCTTGGCAACGGAGTGATTTAATACTAGGTTCCCAAGTTGATTGAAACAGCGTGAAGTTGAAACAAATAATTATCTTAAAAAGCTGCCCATTTTTACATCCGAATGGAATAGTCGTATTCATATTATTATATATTTTACCCGCGCTCTCGCTCCCATAGTTAAATAAAAATATCTAAAGGTGGTGTGTACCACCCATTCTGAGTGTCCGAAGTAACTCTGAGCACATATAGAGTGGATTACGACGAAATGGTTAATGTGATGTAAAAATAACCTATAAATAAACTATTAAACCAATTTGAACCAAGTTCAACCAAACCTGTTCCTGAGGTAGCGCGTTGAACCAAACGAACACTTCAGCTATATAATATTAGTATACATTTTTATATCACTAACTTTAACCATTAACCACTTATCATTATTGTATTAATATTGAGATTAGTTTGAAAAATCGTTTAAAAAATAAAGAAACATTATTTCGTATTCACGTATCTTTTTACAACGAAGTAAAAATGTATGAAAAAATCTTTTTAACGCCTACACTGTATGTATGTATGTATGTAAGTCGCGATAAGATTTGCCATTCCGATTACACAACATAATCCTTGACGTTATTACGCAAGTTTCAAACAACGTTACAAAACCCAGTTACACATATTAGGTATGTATTATATTTATTTTTCCTTTTAGAATAAAAACGAGAAGAGGTCGTCGAGGCGCAGTGGCACTATCTAACTGTTAAAAAAGCTAGCTGTTTGTGAGTTCGATTTTCACTCGGAAGAGTGAATTGTTTTAAGACAGAGCTGTTATTGAGCTACTAAATGTGATGTATCAAAAATTGAGCGGAAAAGAGGGAAGGCAGTGTCTCAACAATTGGCGGCCCTGCTGTCCTTTCTACCTTTTTTGTATTACCACTAAATAAAAAAAAAATATAAACAGCTAGTAAGTGCACCTAAAGCTGCTCATCTCCTCTGCCATTTACTATCAACTGAAATTTTGTTAAAGTAATTATATCCTCAACAGTCGGTTGTAAGTTCGATTCCCATTTTAACTAATCTATGTTTAGTCAAAAAAATAGAGCCTCTCACACTCTGCCTACCTGTTATTACAACTCATACCAAAAAAATACAAAAAACAAACGTTAGGTAAGAGTCCAAATCCAAATCGGATTGTTTGTCAAGAATCTAGGCCACCAATTAATATTAAGCTGCAAGTAAAAATTCGTAAACACGATTTCAAATGAAATTTGACTTCCCTCAAAAAATCATGCTCCAATTTTACCATCAGCCTGCAGCTAAAAAACGTTGCAAATTGTTACTCTCACACAAAGTTAATGAAAAACCATCGAAATACATGTATGTACATGTTCCCGAGTGAAATGTACGGTTTATAAAAATCTGTTCTCGCTGACGTACCTTCCATATACGTAAATAGTTTCAATGCCACTTTAACTTTTTTTTGTAGTAAATCAAAAAAAATTAAATTAAATTAGCTTCACGCTGTATCCGGCACACAGCAGGGTAGGCAGAGGGAACCTAGTGTTAAGACACTCCGTTCCCCACTTTCTGCCGAATTCTGGAGGCATTGCGTGTTGAGTGGCAGAATTCAACGCCGCGCTTAACCTCGACACCAGAGCGAAGAAATGGAAATATATATTTAAGTAAATATTTCATCTCCTCGAGTGGGGATCGAACCCACAACCAGTCGGTTTTGTAGTCACACCTCGTGCCGCTGCGCCACGACCGGCCTCTTTGTAGTAAATAAATTAAAATTATTTTAACTGTCTCCTAAAGAATGGGTAAATAATCAAAATAATGAGGCCAGTCGTGGCGCAGTGAGACAAGGTGTGATTGTGAAATCGACTGGTTGTGGGTTCGGTCCATCTCGATGAAATGAAGTATTTATTTACATTTATATTTTTATTTCTTCGCTCTGGCGTTGAGTTCCGCCACTACACAAGCAATGACTCCAGAATACGGCAGAAAGTGTTGAACGGAGTGGAGTGGCTGTTTTTTTCCTTTATAATGAGTGGATACATAATCTAAATATTGTGGTCTAATTCTTAGTTATTTGTAGCCGTCGTAACGCAGAAGTACAAGTGACTGTGACCGCGACAGCTGTGGATTTAATATTCATTTTCTCGCTCTGGTAACTAGACAAAGCGCGGCGTTGAGTTCCACCCCTCGACACGCCATGCATTAAGAATTCAGTGGGAAGTGGGGAACGATAGTGTCTTAATGGGAAATAGAGTGACTTAACATTAGGTTCTCAAGTTCCCTCTGATACAACGTGAAGCTAAAAAAATAATAATTTAAATTTTAGCATTGTTTCGGTAGAGAGAATGAGGAGTTAGGACTCTCCGTTTCCCAAGTTTCAAGACATTGTGTGTTGAATAGCGAAACTAAATGCAGCGCTTTGTCAGAAGCTATACCATTGCGTCAAGAACACCTCCACTAATTAAATATTTATCATCGATTAAAAACTTAGTCGGTCAGATTGAAAACACAAATTAGAAAAAAATATTAAATACCTGAATTTCTTCACGTATTTCCATTTGCTGGGCCCAATTCTTTTAGTTACTCCAATTTTTCTATCAGCCTGAAGCTGAAAAGATTTTTAAAACGTTAGATATGTATATTCCCATGTGAAATATACGTTTTATAAAGACGAGTATTTACTAACCCGCCGTCCATACAAATAGCTTCAACGTCATTCCAGAAATCTTTCAATATTTTTCATGAGATATTGCAAAGAAAACGCTGTAAAGTGAAATACCCAGAGGAATGACATTCATTCAATTTGCACAGCGATCGTGTGGAATATTTCTTATATTTTCAACTTTATGGTGATTGTAATAAGCGCGTCTAAAAGTATGTTTAAAATTGTAATTTTTCAGTTAGTATATTTTTCTTCCACTCTAACTTGGCCTAGATAAACCGTTACAGGTTATAGGCGTTATTTTTTTTGTATCCATTTTTTTTATTTTTCCAGGGTAAATACTAAATACACTCTGTTTTTCATTCTTATATCTATTTAAGACACATTACGTTATCACTAAGATTGTGGACAATAATGAACTAAACAGTATATTTCGTCTATGAAAGTCAAATACCTATGTTTATTAAAAAATATGATATTCCTCCAAAAATAAAATAAACCTACAATATCTATCGCTTTCAATCACACTAATCTCAGGAACTACTGATCCGAATTGAAAACTTTTCTTTGTTTTGGATAGTCCACCTATTAAGGGCGATTATAGGCTATTACAGCGAGTTAATTATATAGTTTATTACAGTAACTTAACTTCACAATACCTGAGATTAGAGATATCTCGAATATTCAAAATGTTTTTTTTTTCGGTTTTTTAAACTGTATCCCGTAAATGGCATAACAGACACGTCTTCTCATTAAGACAGTGTTTCCCACTTTCCTCGGAATTCTGGAGAAATTTCGTGTTGAGTGGCGGAAGTCGAAGCCGCGCTTTGCCTTGTTACCAGAGCGAGTAAATGAAACTATCTAATATTGTATTTCCTCGAACAGAAATCGATCCCCCAACCTGTCGAGCTCCTGCGCCACGATTGACCTTCCTTAGTATGTGTCACCTCTAAACACAAAACTTAATTTCTTCTTTTCACACGAGCAAAGCCACAGGTAAAAATTTGTATAACATAGAGTGCAAACAAAGCCCATACCAAATACCAATACAACAATATCCTAAGAGCAGATCCAAACTTACATTAGCAATGTGCATTATTAAGCTGATCTACAAGTTTGGGGGTGTTCAGCTACTCTCGTATTCCTCTCTCATGCTGGATACTTGCCAAAACATGATATTCTTATACACCTGTACGACAAAAGGCGGACACGCTGATAGATTGCAATGCAGATATAGCCAACAATTAATATGAATTTTGTTCATATTTTTGTGTCAATTCACGCTTTTTCCCGTAAAGCAGGAAAAACAAAGAGAATCTAAGGTGAAGATACCCCGTTACCCTTACATCGACAAATTTCAAGACAGTGCGTGCTCAATGGCGAAATTCAACGCCGAAATGTCTCTTTTTAGGAAGACAAAGAAACGAAAATAATTAATTCCATCATCATTTTTCAGGCACAATAAAAGTACAGCCAATAAACAAAACAATTAAATTAGTAAATCTAAATAAGACAGAAATATATTACAATATAGATTTCAGTTACATATTTAAAAAATAATTAAACATTTACTTAAGTATTCAGTTGTTAAGATAGATACGAATATGTAACCGAGCTGATCTTGAAGTTTGGAAGCACTCGGCATCTCGTTGTTAATTCAGCGCAACCCTGGTATTGGAGGGTTGCCAACGATGATATTCCGTATCATTTACACACCTGATGCGGTAGTTTTCCCGCATTTTAATTTATTACACTTATATATATTTTTTTGTATTTACGTATTTAATGGATTTCGGAAAGGTGCCTGTGGACCAGGACTAGGTACAAAATTATCATTATATAGTGCTTTGTAGTTTGATTTTTTTTAGTCTATCGCTGTGCAATGCAGGATGCATTTTGCTATGTTGGCAGATAGTAGGGTTAAGACACTCCTTTCCTCAATTTTCACTACATTGTGTGTTTTTTATGATTCATACTTTGCATGTTAAGTAGCGGAACTAAATGCTGCATATTATCATGTTACCAAAACCAGGAAAGTAAAATAATTCCCTCCCAAAAGTGGGAATCAAACCTAAGATCGCATGTCCGCTTAATGTCGGATATTGTGCACTTGCCCTACGAAAGCTACTTTTTGTCATAAAAAAAGATAAAATATCTGTTGAGACCATCTTTGCTGGATTTCCTTTCGTAGGAATGAATAATTTTCATTTCCATCTGGTAAAAAAATATGGCGTTGAATTTCGCCATGCAACCCGTAGTCTCGTAATCGAGTTAAACTAAAAAAATATTGATTGATTCGGTACTAATTTCAAGATCTTAAGTTGGGAGCATATGAACTCATTTTATATAAAACGAAGTTATGCATAAGTTTGTAATAGTTTTTTTTTTAAACATGTATACATTTTCACTTGTCAGATTTTTTCCTATATTAGTATTGTAAATTGTTACTTCGCGTCAAATTTCAGAACTGTAGATCCCTGCAGTACCCTGTGGTACGCGACGAATTTCATACAAAATATAATCAATTTGAAAAAAAAATTGGTTGCATTAATTTACAAGCTTGAATTTTTTTGCGCTCCAAAGCAGACTTCAATATGGTCTCGAGATTAATGGTCTTCATAGATGAACAGACGGACAATAGATTCATCCTATAAAGGTCCATTTTTTCCTATTAAGGTACGAAACCCTAAAAATATTATATAAAATGTTGCTAAAATGTATTGAGATAATAATTAACACTAATAACAACGAACAGTAGAACTATGTCATGTAACAGACACAAGTATTCAGAATCCAGATTACTCTTATTCTAATAATTAATCCAATCAATAATTAATTTGCAATCAATTTGGAACAGTTTAATCGCTGCAAATTTAGAAACCGCATTATGATGACCACGGCTTAATCAATAATTTCGTCACGTTCAGGGTTGCCAGTACTTCATGTATATTTGAAGTTATATACATATATTATAGATCATTTATAGGATTAAGTATATTTTATATACTTATTCGATATGCAAGTAGTTCCGCCATCCTGTGTCTGCTAATGGGTTTTTGTTAACATCATATCAGTTGATACTGTTCAATGTTATTAAATTTTCTATAGAGATGCCCGAAGGAAAATTATAACCAAGACCAACAATTCTCTAAATATTTCTTGAAATAAAGTTATAAATTTCATGACATTCAACGTGGATCGATCGATCGATCAATCATTATCTTCAGACGTAATCACCAATATTCAACAACCAATTTCAAATATAACTACAATACTAATTTATTCTTAGACTCACGCAGGGTAGACATAAAGAACCAAATATTAAGACACTTCGTTCCCCACTTTTCCAAATCTGTCTTTCAAGTATCAAGATATAGTGTGTTGAAGGGCGGAACTTAATGTTGCACTTTGTCTTGTTGCCAGAGCGTAGAAAATGAAAATAATTAATTCCCTGTATGGTAATCAAACTCACAACCGTCGCGTTTACGGGCAGACGATCTCGATTATAATTAGTAAACCATTTTAAATAGTAACTGAAATGTAGAAGTTCTATTCGCCATTACAATAAACATTTCAAATCGAAATACACCCTTAAAACCTTTAGTCTATAAGCGTATTTGTGGGTAACATCCCTAAATAAGTTTACTAAATCACTGATCTGTCTTCCAAAACAACGTTGTACCATTAGCGGTGGATACGAATAAACAGTATTAATATATTTGTTTATATATACGAGTACTATGGGTAAATATACATTATATAGTATATGTTAATCCTGTCGTCGACATCGTCTAATTAATTGCCTGTTACCTGCACCTTGCACGTGATGTTATAGGAAGGAACGCTGTGTTATACAGCTGACGTTGTCTTTACGTTGTTATAATATGTGAGATCAAATAACTATTATAGATTGTATACGGTAAACTTTGTTCAAGATGTAAAATGGAACAGATTTTTCAGTAAGAAATCAGCTTCACGCTGTATCCCGCATACATGTAGTGTCTTAACACTAGGTTCCCTCTACCTACCCTGCTGTTTGTGGAATACAGCGTGAAGCTGATTTAACTTGGTATCATTGTAATTATGTAACTGGATATGAAGAAAAACTTGAATCATATTATTTTTTAATCCTAAATGTAAATTATTACGTTAGTATTGTTATTTCCTTATAATGTGCAAAAAGATTTTTTTTTACTTTCCAAGTTTAAATATACTAAACTATAAAATCGCATTTTTTCCCCGTTTCCTTAGAAATTTTCTCCGAAAAGTTAACCGAAAAGTTAAACAATAAATATGCATGTAGATATTTCTAGATAATCTAATATATATAAATTAATACGTAAATTAGAGCTGAACCAACATCGATTGATTCATTCTCTATAAGGCCAATTATTTTGTATTTAGCTCCAATACACAAACCCACTGTAATATTTCATGAAATCTAGATCTAGCACACATTACAAAGTCCCAGTACTTCTTTTTTCATACTAAAATCATGAAAGTAGAACGTATACAGTACAATAGTACAAAACAATCCAATTAATTTATCACCGCCGTACAATTTGCAAGCGGAGACATGGAGACAAGCGTCTAATTAAACTATGAAGATATGCAGATGAGATACGAAATGGGTTAGTGAATAACATTCGTTTCATATTTGGGTGAAAGATCTATTAAATAGAAAAACATATTTTTAACATTTTTAAAATTTCATTCCATACTTAGGAAAGATAAATACTATTAAGAAAACATATAAAAAATTAAAAGTAGCGGGATTTGAACCCGCGCCTCTTTGGAAACCATCCAAGCACTCTGACCAGCTAAGCTATACGTTCTAATTTTATATGTTTTCTTAATAGTAGAAAAAAATAATTTACAGTCAATTAAGAGCATTTCGCATTCACAAAAAAGGTGAATGAAAAAAAAAAAACTATAGATTTTATTGGTAGTATTATTTAATCTTACAACAAGTTGTTTTATTAGTACGAGTATAACTTAAAGAAACTATTTGTGTTAAAGCAATTCCTTTACAAAAGGGAAAAACTTAGATATCAACAATTTCAGGAAAAATGTTATCCAATCAAAGCTTTGTAATAAAACCTTCACCCAATTCCAACTAAATATCACCAAAACTAATTCTCATATGTCAATCTTGAAATTTCTTGTACCCAAAGAAATAATTGCGTCTCTCTCTTACTAAGTAACGTATAAAATGTATCTAATTAACGGCATGTTACGAAATCTGACATTCGATCAGGAAAGCTTCTTAATTAGAACCAACATCACACACATTCTAGTATTTTCATTACAAGACATTGTTGATATATTAACTAGTACATTTGGATAAAGAGATTTTTTGGAAAGGTAATAAGAAATTTATATAATTATACCGGAAATAATAAAATGAGACCAATAATAAGTAACCATTTAAAATGATTAACAAATATTTTTATTACTCGTTATACCATTAATGATTTATTTATTTTTTGTAAAGGTAATAGTGTTTTTAATTGCATACTGTTAAATATATTTTTTGGATAGGGAGACTCCACATGCCCTTTTCAGAGTTCCGTAAATTTTTAAGGAGACAAGGAACCCTTATTAAGATCACCTAGCTGTCCATGAATGTCTGTCAAGACCCTTTTATCTCAGGAACGCTTAGAGATATCGAGTTGAAATTCAAACCATAACTCAGATGTACAGCCCCATTATTATTTGACCTAGAGCATTGGCAGTTAGTATCTACAGGTAGTACTAGCTCAGGAAAAAATCAGAAAATTATACATTTGTTGTTAAATCCTAAAAATAATAGCATTAAAAAGGGGACAAAATTTTCTATGAAAGACGCTAGTTCAAGTGAGGTATCGAATGAATGGGCTCTGGCTAAGCTAAGTCTGGATTTCAGAAAAAGCTCAATTTTTTACGGACTCTACCTTGACCGATTTTTTTTAATATATGTGTTGCCGACATCATAAAAATATTTTAATGTATAAGTAGTTAAATGTGGCAAGTTGGCAGAGTTAACTAAGTGTAAAGATTCTCTGTTCTTAATTTTTCTCTCAAATTACAACAATGAAGAATTCATTAGTGGTGGAACCAAACGATGGGTTTTGTCTTACAAGAGTAAAATTAGATTTCAATTTCAAATTATCGACTTACAACCATCGATTTTATAACATTCAAAACACCCTCAAAATATTAACAAAACAGATGATTATATTAAAAAAATAAACAATGAAAAAAACTCCCATATCAATCAGCATAAAGAAATTCTAATGAACTAACACGTAATATTGAGATCGAAGATAAAAATAAAAAGATTTCTTTTGATCTGAGTACATCCTGTTTCCATGTAATATGGGATCTACCAAGGATCAAAATCTGCATCTCATTGAACACGATCCGCCATCTATCCGCAAATAAAAAAGGGAGCCAAACCTATTTGGTAATACTGATGTGATCGTAGGCGGTGTCGTAACTTGATTATGGATTTTTTTCATTCATCTCATTTTTGTGGAAAAGATTGGGCTCTACGTTACGTGTTTTACGGTTAATTAAGAATACTAAATTATAGGTGACAGAAACAAGAAGGTTATATTAGGTAATTTTAAGAATAATCCTGTGGACTCAGTAACATAACATTCCAAATGAATTAGCTAAATATATTTCAACGTAGCAAAAACCTCAACGCTACATAGGACTTTTGGCATCTTGTTGAACTTATACATCACGTTCAAATTGCAAGTGCAACACAAAGTGTAAAATCGTTGAACTAACCACGTCAGGTAGTTCAGGTCAACTTTAGAAGTAATTAGACCTATCTGTACATGTAAGTTGCACTTCATACGAATTACCAACTCAAGGGTACAGGAACGGGGTAGTGCATCAAAGTTTTGAGTATATCTTAATTAGTTAGCAAGTTCTCTTGTTACGTGGGAATTGATAGGCTGGACTACTTAAGTTTGCGGTCAGCTGTTCTCAAAGTTCGGGATGGTTTCTTGAAAAGTTTGTTGGTTGTTATGAAGAATTTTGATGCTGAATTTATGTGGATGCATTTCAATACTAAGTAAATGTATATGGGCAGGTACTACAATATATTATGCATGTTATAGAATATTATATATGATAATATATGTATATGACAAAATTTAACGACAAGTTTTATGTTATATACACTTTGTAATAAGTTTAAAGTAAACATAATGTACATCAAATCAAGTTTTCCTTTTGATTGATCCTCATGTTACTTTTTTAACAGACTTCTATAAAAGTAGGAGGTGATCAATTCGACTGTATTTTTGGACGATGAAATAATTACAGAAGTCTTATATATATCTTTTAGTTAGAAATTACCTTTATATATTAAGAACATTATATAAGGAATGTTTTACATTATATGTCTTGTAATTAGTAGAAACAGTCGAATATGGTTAACAGATTAATCTGTTCTCGATTTTTCCATCTTTAAATAAAATAAATTAAAATCAGCTTTACGCTGAATCCCGCACACAGCAGGGTAGGCAGAGGGAACCTAGTGTTAAGTCACTCCGTTCCCTACTTTCTGCCGAAATGTGAAGCGTGTTGAGTGGCGAACTCAACGCCGCTCTTTGCCTCTAAAACAGAGCGCAATAATGGAAATATAAATTTAAATAAATATTTCAATTTCTCGAGTGGGGATCAAACTCACAATCATCGCGTTACAGTTACACCCTTGTGCCCCTGCGCTACGACTGACCTCCATCTTTATTTTATTTTAATTATCTAACATTTTATATATACGGTACGAATAAGTAATTTCTTTATTATCAAATTTCATTCAGTAGTACCTTTGAAACAATAACTAAACATTTCTCGTATTTAAGTCTTAACTTTATTAAAATTACAAAAGTTAGTCTCAGCTCTGAAGTATAATAGTATTAATTATAAACATAATCTATACGATTGTTAATTTCGTAAAATTGGACGTCCATCATAATAGTACGTCTGGACTATCCTGATACGTTTTGTCGGAAAAAATTGGAACAATAGAGCCATTGTCATGCCAAAATTTCGCATCAAAAGTCTCGAACTGCTGCGTCACAGGTCGATGTGAATAGCATTTGAATCGAAATTTTAACTGCCTATGCAAAATTTTGTATGAATTCATGTTTATATTTGTTTTGTAATAATATTTTTTTTTATTATTATTATTATTTCAGTATTGATATAAAAATCTGCATAGAATTGAATTAATTTAAGTTTTTTTTATAAAATTGTTTTTGTTGCATTGTTTTGTTATAAAATTTTCATGTTTCTTTTTTGTTTTTGACCTAAAAGCTATTACATACGAGTACGTCGATATATTTTACAATTGTTTGTTCTGTTCCCCCGTTCTTGACTTCTCGTTTCTTGATTTATTTAGACCTATCTACCTCATAATTTAATTTTAAATTTGAACCTACTACCTACCTAAGCTTAATTATTATTTATACATATTCCACTTTCACCAAGAGGGCGCCACCAACGAACACTCCATAATTACAACCAAACGAGATGAGAAACTTGGAGTTCGAAATGGAACTTTCATTATTAACGGACAATGACAGCTATTCTGGAGTCCGAAGCAATTTCGCCACATACGACCGGCCATTTGTTATACTTCAACTCACATCGACTATTCTTAATTGTTTTAATAAACTTCAAATATATGCTGTTTTATTGCAGTTGGCCAAACTCTACCTGATTAACTAATAATACGTTTTTTTTATTTACTTATTTTTTTTCTAAGGTAATCAAACAGTATAGTAATTATTACCTTATAAAACACAAAAAAAAAATACATAAACTAATCAAGTCGTTACAGTTTAAACATATATAGTCTCAAGTCTGATTAGTGAAAGCCTCTAAAAAGAAAATTAGTGTTTTATCACTAAGCTCTCTGTGCTTTTGAAGATATGTAATTAGAAACAAAAAAAATCTGTTAATATGTAATTAGTTACAAAAATATGCGAACTGTGAATTATTAAACATTCATTTTAAATGATTCAAAGCTCATAACTAAGTGAGTACGAGAATTTGCTAGGTTTATTATCTAACTATGTATGCAAGGTCAAGATCTCTCATTTGAGGGGTCTAAAGCGCAACCTACTTAGGTCCATGACTTAATGAAGATAGGGTGTTAAAAGTAGTACACTTTACACTCTGATATTTACATACAGTTAATTACTAAAATAAAATGTTTATTATTTTTTTTATTTTATTTATTAATAAATAATCTATATCTATATGTATATTAATATTATAAAGCTGATGATTTTGGTTGAATGCGATAATATCCGGATCTACTGATCCGAATTGAAAAACATTTTTTATATTTTATAGTCGATTTATTAAGAAAAGCGTAATTTAGTCATCCTCTTTCCTCGATTAATAGATTATAGCAGTACCTAATATTACATACGCTATTTTAGTCCCTTAATTACTTTCAATAACCTGTAGGTACCTGTGTTATCATGTACACGAATACACAAAATTTAGTTATTTGACATTAAAAAAAGTTTAATATTGTGAATATACAATAATAATATTCATGACTTAATAATAATGGATACAAGAGTAATAACATTTCACTATTTATTCTTTTATATTAAAGGATTGCAAGAAAATGATTATATTTATTTCGTTTCATTTCATCTTTCAGACATCAAAAACACTTGAAAAAACAATATTCCTTAATGTAATAGGATCAAAAGGCAGCGGGATTGCAATAAGTTGCATCGTCGTTGCAATGGTAATTGTTGCCGCTACTATTGAAATATACTATTGAAACAATAAGTATTCTCGTACTCTAGATACTATCGAAACGTAATATATACATTTCGATAGTATCTAGAGAATGCAAAAATATCTTGGTATCATCATTATTATTAGCATAGTCCTCGTCCTTGCGCCAGTCAGTGGCGTCCAGCGACTTGGTCTTCGGCGTTTCACATTCAAAATTATCTATGAAAGTATTTATTATGTATATGATAAAATATGTTTTAAAACTTTAGCAAATATATTAATAGACACTTTAAATGCTCGAGATAACACAGTACAGTTTGTGACACTGAAATTATTTTTTTAAGCTTCATGCCATATCACCGCATATAGCAGCGTAGGTAAAGGGCACCTAATGTTTGGACACTCCGTTCCCATCAAGGCACTTCTGTTCCTTACTTAACACCAAATTCTTTATATTAGGCATTGGCAGAAATCAACGTCGTGATTTACCTCGTTAACAGAGCGAGGAGATGCGAATCGAACCCACAACATGTCACCTTTATAATAACACGCTTGCCCCTTTGCCCGATTGCCACAATGAAGCAGGGTAGTCAGAGGGAACGTAATTATAGGTAGCTATATATATATTCGTCAATTACTTTAATTCATAATTATCACTGAATACTTTAACTTCTTTCCATGTTTTGTTATAAGATCTCTAACTATTATAGCTGCGTTCAAAACGTAACTCACAATCGTTATAGCTCAATAACACTAACTTATAGTATAAAGTAATTTAGGCTGCCATTGTTAACGTAAGAACCAATAAAGTAGATTGATAATTCGAGTTGGTTGTTAGCGAAGATTTAGATGATCTGTTTAATGACAGTTTGGATATTGAAACTAATATTTTAGGAGCTTGCGAGATATCGTTGAGCTTTCATCCCCCTATATATAAGGAGTGGTTTGAGCCAGTTCTGTGGATTAGCGGTTTTATGTATTTTGTGATAGGTTTTGGTTCGATTTCTGTTTGTAATTATGTTTTTGTACTGTTATACCGTATATGTTATGATCACGATATAAATTAAGTATGAGAATGTTGAAGAAAATTCATATTAATTAGTTAAAATTGTTTTGTTGGATTTCAAATTACAGAACTGTTACTTTTAAAGATAAACATGGTGGTTGCGGATTCAATCTACAATCGGTGATTTTTTTTCTTTTTTTGCTCTGCTAACCTGCTAAAAAGACAAAGCGCGGCGTTTACAGTGTTTCGAAGATTGGGCGGAACGAAATGTCTAAGCACTAGGTTTCCTCTGCCCTACCCTGCTTTAACCGTAATACAGCGTGGAGCTAAGAAAACTGTAAATTTTTATAAATTCATATTGAAGAATTATAAGACTAATATCAAATTCACAACCATTAACTACAAACTAGGTTAGTAATTACTTATATAGAAGTGTACTTCCTCTTCCACGAATAGATTGAGAGTGGAGCGCGCTTAATTTAAACTAGCTTTGTTTATTTGCTGTTATTATTTTATAAGTCAATTTTATAAAAGAAAAGTAAACAAAAAAATCTTATAACAGTGCTTTTGAGCCAACAATAATTTTTAATGCTCCGTATTTTAAGCAACAATTTATAAGTTTCATTTTCTACATTTACGTTATAAAACACTTTTTAAATGGAAAGCCAAATTGAAAAGAACCTGAAATTTTGATACCTTAGTGAAAAGTAATTAAAGCTATCATGATGCAGTGCAACAACTTCTGACTGCAAATGCAATAGCTATTGGTTCAATTCCTACTTGGGGAAATGAATGTTGCAAATTTGGGGGGCCAGCGGAGATTGCAGTATCCAGACCACTATTATATTATTTACCACTAGTATATTGTTTCTGTCACGCCAGCTACTACTACCATATGCAGGTTACAGGCGTAAAACAGCAAAAAAGTACTTTTGCTATGAAAATAAAAAATCTAGATATTTCGTCACATCTCTCACATTTTTCGAAGTTTACGCTTACCTCTTATGGACATAAATAGGAAATAAATATATCAATATAACTATGATCTTAAGTAGTATCTTGAGATCTTCAGATAAAACCAATGGTTGATGGTTTCTTTAGTATATTGAATGAAGAAGTCCGCCTTAAAGCATAAAATGGCTGACACTTAAACTTACCAACAATATATAGCAAAATAAACAAAAAGAATCAGAACATGGGATCCAACCAGCGTTGCCAGATTTTGTCTAGGGAAAAAGCCGGACATGTATGTCTGAAGTTTTTTACATTTTTAAAGTGTTATATTCCACACTTATTAAGAAAAAGTATAAAAATTTTAACGTAGCGGGATTTGAACCTGCGCCTCTTTGGAAACCGTCCAAGCGCTTTGACTGACTAAGCCATACGTTCCTACGAGCTACGTCGAAATTCTTATACGCTTGTTACAATTTATTTATGTTGTTAGTAACTCTGTAGGAAGATTTTTACAAATTTCCGCTACGCAAAGGTAATCACTTAGAATTACCGTTTGGTAAGAGAGATTGATTATTTACATTTTAAAGTGTTACTCCATACTTAAGAAAGAAAAAGAAATTATACGTTTTCTTAATATGTAATGTCAGACGTCCCACCAACATCGAGACGTCTTGGAACACTGGATCAAACCCAAAACCATCGTGTATACAATCAAACGCTGCCTCATGATGCTTTCGTTTACAAATATTCAATAACTTTAGTCTGACACTCTTATAATGACATTGTTATGAGAATGTAAATAAAAGGAAAGTATTAAAAGAAGAAAAGACAAGAAGAAACGAAAGGATTTTCTGAAAAAATTATTGACATTGACGATAAAAAGAGTTACTTGGTGACCCTTACTTTCTTAGCTTAGTCAAGTATGATAAACATATTACTACAAAAAAAACTACTTTGTGAGTTCTGAAGTATTTTCCAGTACCAACAAACCGTTTACCGACCTGAGGCCAGTCGTGGCGCAGCGACACAAAGTGTGCCTGTAAATCGACTGGTTGTGGGTTCGATCCCCACTCGAGGAGATGAAATATTTATTTACATTTATATTTTCATTTCTTCGCTCTGATATCGAGGAGAAAAGCGCGGCGTTGAATTCCACCACTCAACACCCAATGCCTCCAGAAATTGGCAGAAAGTGGGGAACGGAGTGTCTTAACACTAGGTTCCCTCTGCCTACCCTGCTGTGTGCGGGATACAGCGTGAAGCTGAAAAAAAAAACAAACCGTTTACTTCGTAACAAATAGATCATTCACTCAACAGCATCCACATATCTCGTAATCGAAACATTTGATCGCTTCCAAATCCAACTTGCAAAGTTCCGACATCTTGTTTGTTATCTCCGCTAATGGAATAGCGTATGTATGTGTGTAATACAAACCGCCGGGCGAGAACTAATTCCCGCTTATGAGAACCAAGAAGACGAAGTTTGAGAGTGTAAGAATGCTCTTATCAATGCTTAATTAAATGCACTTATCATTGTATTAGCTTCACGCTGTATCCCGCATATAGCAGTCTAGGTAGGGGAAACTTAATGTTAAGAAATTTTCTTCCCTACTTACTACTGAATTCTCGAGGCAATGCGTGTTGAGTGCCAGTATTCAAATTCACGTTTTTTGCCTTGTTACCAGAACGAAAAAATAAAAATATTTAATAATTCACTACCCCGAATGGTAATCGAAACCACGACCTTCGTTTACAGTCACACGCTTGTGCCACTGTGCTACGACAACCTCTACGGACTATTACTTAACGCAATGACACAGTGGCTAGAATTGTGATAGAAAGAGTTTGGAGAGTTTCGATACTGGTTCATTTATCCCTACCTCGCTATGTGTGGAATATAGCGCAAAGAAAAAAAATATATATTAATTTACTATTAGGCGAAACCAAGTTCGCTTGGTTCGTTAACTAAGAATTAAAATTATAAATTTTAAATGTTACTTTTAATTTTAATACGTCGAGTTTAGTTGTGGCACGTTCCTTAAAAGCTTACCATTTTTATTTCATAGAAATCAATAACATGACATACAATGCGATAAGTTGCTATAGAAGTTGCAATATTTTTCCTTTTGTACCTAACTAGCTTTACCTGCAGCTTCGCCTGTATGTATGGTTAAATGAACATATCTCTGAGTTGTGGTGTCAATAAGCTAGTAGTTCCTTAGATTAGTGTATTCTACCAAACAAACACTATATTAGTATAGACGTATAGATGAAAAAGAAACATTATTTTTCTTAATCAGTATAATATAATAACAATATCAACAATATAAAATTAATTAAGCAAACACCTGGAATCTTAATTAAATACACATAATTTATTGTAATAACATCATAATAATTCACTTTCTTGTGATAATAATAGAATCAGGATAATCAGCCACGTTGTTCTAAATAAACATATTATAAGGAAATACTCTTGGTGGATATACCAGGTAGTGTAAGTTACAAGAGAACTATTTACTTTTAGTGTTTCTATATTTCTACCTTAAGACTAGATTAAGAAAATCTAGAAATCAAAGACCCAAAAGTTGTAATATATTTTATTCGAATAGCAGAGTAGGAAGTCTTTACTTGGCAAAGTTGCGTGTTGAAGAGCGGAACATAACGCTGCGCTTTGTCTACCAGGGTAGAAAATTGAAATTGGGATTGTTAGTTCCGATATTTATGTAAATTTCGATTAGGAATTTAGCTCAAAAATTTAGATATCTTCACATAACACTGTACATTATTAGATTATTTTTTGTACAGTTTCAAGGAACTTACCAAAGTAAACGTCGGAAGCATTCTTCTTTGTAATGTTTTGGAAGTTTCGCTTTAAGTTCAACTCCTTCATTTAAACCTTATGCCCAGCTTCCCGCACGCTATGTGAATCTTTAATTTTATTGAATTCTGATCGTTTCTACTTGTATAAAGCATCTGCTTGTTTGGAAATGAATTTGGCATTTTTATCCTTTCTTTTACCTTAGACCTTTGGGACTCATATATATAGGCTAATCGTTAACAGTTTCATCATAAAGGCACTAATGCTTGTATCAAAAATATTATAAAATAAGTACTTTTTAGACTCAATTCTATGAGCACAAACCAATTAACAATCTTTGCCCGCTCTTTGCTACACAACAGAGTGTGCAAAAGGAACTTAATGTTAAGTCACTCCCTTCCCCACATTGCGCCCAATTTTGCAATGTGCAACTCTCTGCTCCCCACTTTCCACCAAGTTCATGAGGCATTGCGTGTTGAGAGACTGAGCTCAACGTCGTGCTTTGCCGCGTTACCTAAACGAGTAAAAGAAAATATTAAATATTTCGTTCCCCCTAGTGTAAATTGAACCTACAACCGTCGCTTTATTATTCGCATGTTTGTAACCCTGCACCACGACGGCCTCACGATATAATAATAATTTAAACAATCATCAATTATTCTCTCAAGTAGGATTCGAACCCACAATCAACACACTTACTTATTTAGAAAACGTATAGCTTAGTGGTCAGAGCGCCTGGTCGGTTTCCAGGAGGCGCGGGTTCGAGTCCCGCTACGTTCAAATTTTTATACGTTTTCTGAATAAGTACTTTTCTTTCCTAAGTGTGGAATAACACTTTAAAAATGTTTAAAAATATCAACACACTTATTTAATATAATACAATAACAAGATCAGCTATACATTTCTATATACATAGAATTAATTTATGATCGCATCATCGCGTCGTCTCGTTACCTCCGAGTTTCATGCGCGAATTCATTTCCGTTAACAAATAGGTTGCCGATTGCGCTCCGTTTTACGCTATTTTATTCGGCGTTGGCTTTTTTCAACATAAATATTCAAAAATATAATTTTGAAAGTATATATCTATATAAGTTTTATACATACGCGACGTTGAATTCTTTGCACTTAACACGCAGTGACTCGAAGAGACATCATTAAAACTATTTAGATTTACACACAGATGAATTATACAAAAAATCTAAATCAAATCAGCTTTACGCTGTATTCCGCACACAGCAGTGTAAGCAGAGGGAAACTAGTGTTAAGACACTCCGTTCTAGGAATTTAACGATTCTCATTTAAATCATTTAGTACACAATGGTTTGTGGCACTCAGCGATATCTAAAAGATAAATATATCTAAATTACTAAAAGTTCTATAAATCCCACAAATTGAAAGAAATAAAAAACACAATATAGAGATTAAACAGCAGGTTCACACCCTTATTTGAGCTCCAAATCTAAGCAATACCACCCTAGTTCCTTAATTACATTACTTTGGATCCCCTAAGGTAAGATAACCTTTGACTTAAGGGTTTAAACTCATCCCCATTGTGAGAAATAGCGTTACCAAAATACATATTTTGATTTGTATTTATAAATATTAATATTTATACGTTTATTTTAATTTTACTTGTTATAAGTAATATAGCTAATAATGAACTGTGTATGAATATCATAACTCATTATTACAGAGTGATGTGGCGTACGGGCACTGGCAGTAAGCGCGACGATTGTGGGTTCGATTTTTACTCAGGAGAATTATTTGATTTACTTTACTTACTCTTCTGAGCTCTCGCTGGCAACAAGGTGTCGATTAAAGAAAAAAGAAAAAAGTTTCATTCTTAGGGCGTGACTTAACACTAGGTTCCCTCTATCCACTCTGCTATGTGCGGGATACACAGCAAGTAAACTTTCATTACGCTCTCCCTTTTGCTCGTGGGGAACAAAAGTGTCTTAAATGGAACGGAGTGTCTTAGCGCTAGATTCCCAGGTTCCCTCCGCCTACCTTCTGTGAAATAAAGCGGGAAGTTAATACATTAAAAAAATACATAATTTTATTTACCTCCCCATTTCCATCAGTCCATAAAGGAAATAACAAGTAAAATCCACTATGTACATATGAAGAAAATTATATTTAATAAATTTTAAATTTAAATCTGCTCTACCTTTTCATTTATCATTAATCCCCCATTGTGTATCAGCGTGCTCTTATCGTACTGTTTCGTTAAACTTTTCATTCATTTTCATGAAATTTGTTTTACTTTATTTGCACTTGTATACAGATTTTATTTAAATACTTTTTTAATATTATTCTACAATAAGAACTGAAAGAATATTCTAGAAAACGTATAAAACAATGATTATATTAGGACTTGAACCTGCGTCTCTTGGTGCTTGTGCATACGCTATTATCATTCAGCTATACGGTTTTTTAAGCTACTTTATACAGTGTCTATATCCCAATGTATTATATTATAATATATTACTATCAATTTACAATTAAATAAAAAAAATGACATTGCATTTTGACTGCACTTTGATGGTTGTAGATTCAATCTCTGCTAGGGGAATGCCCAAAAAAATATTATTGTTATAGCTACTTAAAAACAGTTATGTAATCAAAAACACAGAGTGCAACGTTACTTCTGAATGAAAGAAAAGGAGTGTTTAGACACAAAATTTTCAGTTTGGTGCAACAACGTCTGATTTTAAAGAGCTAAGATTATTTGTATTCGATTTCCGTTTGTTTGATTGAGTTATATTCACTTCCTCGCTTGGGTAACAAAACAAAGCCAAATATATTATTTCGTCACTCATCACGCAATGCCAAGAAAGTTAGGCGGAAAGTAGAGAACGGAGTGCCTTAACACTATTTTTACACTACCATTTGCCTGCTCTGCTATATGCGGGATACAGCGTGAAGTAAATTTATTTATAGTTAATAGTAACTCAATCGATGCTCAGTGACATATTTTTTCCAACATGAAACACGATGTCAGGAAGCTCTTTCGCTTTTTATCTAAACAGGTTGCAACTATAAACTAGTTCTAACCATTAAAGACTCCATTGGGTTACACAACCTTTTACTTTTCATAACCCACTTTATGTTAAGGTTGTTATACACATAATAGTTATATTTTTTTTCCTTGTTCGGGCGAGATAAGTTCCGTCACTAAATACGGAGTAAATAAGATTTTCTCTGCTGTGTAGCGACAGCATCCGCTACAGTAGAAAAGGTAAAACATTTTTTTATGTAAATATTTACATGGAATATTTATATTTTTCTTCATCTTAATGTATGAATAATGTTTTTAAATGTTTATTTATTTATTTTTTATTTATTTATTAGGAAGCCAACGTTACATACTAAGACCACAATAATTTACAAACATTTTTAAATATTTTGATACAAAGTATGTCTCAATTATAGGCTAACTTTACATGTGTATTCAAGTTGTTGCTCACATCTAAACTAATAAAAAAAAATTAAATAACTTAAAATTAAAATAACTGTTATACGCATATACACAATAAAAGCGGTCTCGTTTTAAAACTACTGGAGCAATGGCTCCAGTAGTGTTATATATTATTGAATATTTTATATTGTCTTAATCTTAAACTTAAGACAAAATATTTTAAAAAATTTCGCGTAAAAATATAAAAAAATCGATCTTACTGAAAATTGTCATGCTATATTATAAAATCGACTGTGTCACAGTCTTTATTGCTACAAATATTAGATCATCACATATATACTACTGTTCAAGAAGAATAGAACTTTATTAACATACAAATAAAGTCTAAAATAGAAAGTTTTCGTTTTCACGTACAGTAATATTAAATTTGTCACGTCTAACCTTAATAGTATAGACCGAAGGCTTAAATTTATTTGAGAGAATTAATTTTGAGGTTGCAACGTATTTTACGTGCTATCTCTATGCTATAAGGCGTTTAGTAAGACGATGCACATTTTGCAGTAGAAATATATAGGTTTACTTTCCCTATACATACTGGTATGATAAGCCACGGTACGATTTTATATTGACCTAGCTTGTAAAATTACCTTCTTATACTAATTTATTGTAATAAACAAGATTTTTACGCTATATAGCGAGGTAAGCGGAGAGAACGTAGTGTCAAGTCCATTCTGCGCTTTCCGTTGGAATTTTATTCACTTCGTTTTGATAAGAGTAACCCATGTCAGCTCTTTATCTATCAACGTGAGGAATTAAAAATAATAATAACGTTTCTTGGTGGAAATCGAGGCCGTGGTGGCGCGGTGGCACAGCATGTGACTGTAATTGTGAATAAGACAAAATGCGGTGTTCCGCAGGCCTTTCTTCTTCCTTCCGTATTGAAGATTCTGCGGTAAGTGAAGAATGGAGTGTCTTAACACTAGGTTCCCTCTGCCTACCCTGGTGGATAGATAGCGGATGGATAGCTAGAAAATTGAAGCGTGAAACAATGCAGAGTGAGCACACTACACCACAAGCGATGTATTCTTTATCGAAAAAAAGAATAATATAAAAATTATGAAAAACCCATTGCGTGACAAACTATTAAGAAAATATTACCAAAACGAGTACAGCAATAATAATAAAATGTACAAACTGATAGTAAAAAACTTAGGCAACCCAACTACTTGGTAGTTTCTCATGACATCACGTAACCTTATATTGTAAGCACATGTTAGTATTACATCGCTTACTATTTTACATATGGTATTTAGTAAATAAAGCCGACGTGCCCCACAAGCGAAAGACTGAAAGCGCAACGGTTATGAGTTTGATTCCCACACATAGGAATAAAATATTTCATAATTTAATTTCCTCGCTCTAGTAACGAAAAAATGTCTTAATGAGGAACGGCGCGTCTCCGCTCTAGATTCCCCTCTGCCCTTCCTGTTACGTAAGCGTAAAGATAGAAAAAAAATTGAGGCTTTTGCAGCGCAGCAGCACGATGTCTGACTACTAACGCAACGGTTGCGAGTGCGCTTCCCACGCTGGGGGATTTTTTTTTTTTCCGCTCTGATAACAAGACAAAACTTGGCGTTGAGTTGCGCCAATCATTACGCAGTATAGTTAAAGAAGATTAGGGGGTGCATGGGAAACAGAGTACCTCAACACTACCATCTGCCACCCCGCTAAGCCGAAAAAAGCGTGCAGCTGCTTGCTGGCTTATATCAGAATCTACCTTAGTACTATAAAATAAATATTTTCGCGAAAATGCGGATTGAAATCCCGTTTAATTTTATATACGTTTTCTAAAAATAATAATGAGGCCGTGAGCGTGACTGTAAAAGCGACTTGTTGTAGGTTCGATCCCCACTCGAGGAAATGAAATATTTATTTAAATTTATATTTCCGTTTCTTCGCTCTGGTATGCAGGTAAAGCGCGCTATTGCGTTCCGCCACTCAACACGCAATGCCTCCAGAATTTGGCGGAAAGTGGGGAACGGAGTGTCTTAACACTAGGTTCTCTCTGCCTACCCTGCTGTGTGCGGAATACACCGTGAAGCTGATAAAAAAACCTTTCCATATAAATGTTTTATGTAAGAAATATGTTCAACATATTTGAAAATATAGCCTATTCTCAACATAACTAAAATGTAGTCCTTTCGAGCCAGACAGACACTCGAAGCTAACACGCTACGGCAAAGGCGTCTAAGAGCTAACATCGCTGTAAGTAGATTTAAACAACCGGTAAGTGGTTAGAGGACTGTACCATTTAATGGTTGGCTTTCAACATTTTATCTCAGTGTTTTTATTCTCGCTCGAGTTATTTTAAAGTAAGTCGTTGGGATGCTGCGGAACGGAAGATGAGAAATGAGATAATATATACAAGATGATGTCTTCTATTATTCGTTGTATACAAGAGTGTGGGAACAAATTCAAATGTTTGGAGAAACTATCACAAAGTAGACCGTAGTTGTGGATTTAATTTTTACTTAAGATATTTTATTTTTATTTAAAAGGTTTTCATTTTTCTTGTATACCGCTTCCAATCTACCCATTTGTAAAACCTGAAATAACACAATGTCTGATCACAATTTTTTAACCGATTTTTGCAACGTTTTTTATTATTATGTTGCTCATATTGGTCGTAGATATAGAATATAGTCTTCCTCGATGATTAAACTAACAATGACAAAAACAATATCTCAATTCGAACTAGTAAGTAGTTCCTGAAATAAGCGTCTTCCACCAACCAAACTCTTCTGCTTTATAATACTACTTTAGATTAGTGTAGATGATATTTTTTTTAGTCTACACGTTAGTGCTTGGATTACATAGACTTATCAATTTGATACTAACTTATGTTGTAAGTATTACAGTGGCATCGCGACAGTAATACTAAGAAATCGCATTCCACTCTGTTACTCTACTAATACTCGGTTAATCCTGTGACTTTTGCTGTAATCTTTGCTAGGGTACATATATAAATAAAAATGCAAGTTTGTTTTTAATCTTGTTAAGTTATAACAATTGCTTTTTATATATTCATATTTTTTTTATTTTACATTATACAGTATCTTGCATTTAGCAGTGTACTGTGAGTTCCCCACCTTCCGCCAAATATCCGAGATATTTTGATTGTCTTGTGAGGCTGTAGTAACGCAGAGGCACAGCGTCCTACTGTAAATGCAACGGTTTTTTGTTCGATTCCCACTTGAATTATTGAATGTTTTACTATATTATATTTTATCATAATATCAAATTTTAAAAAATGCTTCTTAAGACGAACTAATAAAATAAATCTGTGAAAAACTAATGTATTAGTTAAATGTTAATAGTTGTCCATAGTGTAAATAGTCTTCTAGTATCTTATCAGTCACCAAAACTATGTCCACAAATTAAATCACTAAAACTAAATCGATTCCACAACAATTAGATAACGATACACATAAACGTCGATTAATTACAATAATTGCAACTGATTCCATTATCTAAGCGTAATCGATTTTAAATAAGGTATCCATAGCCATATATAGAAAGAATCGAGAAATTTGCATCCCACAACGTTCGACGCGTAACAATTAAAGTGCTGAACTGAACTCCAACAAGCTGTACGAATGAGAATTCTGAAGAGATCCGACCTAATTGCCGCTGTTATTATGCCCGGTTTTTTTTTGTTCTTCAAGTATTTGCGCAATCGGTTCTTTAAATGCTGTTCTTATAGAAATTGCGTGGTGGGTAATGGTCCTCAATACCACAAAAACTAGATGTTAATATGAACCCAATGGACGTGATAAGTATCAGTGTATCAATCTAGCGAGGTAGCCAGATAGAGAGTAGGAGCACTAGACGCTACGGTATCTGCATATCTTTTTCACCTCGTCCACTGTCATCACCCGCACATACATATACATATTATGCCCTTCGGGGGGGCCTGACGCTTTCTTTTTTAAAGGTCTATCGAAGTGCCTTTCTTTCTGCTCATACTTGCACGTTTGGATAAGAAAAGAGCTGAAAATTAGACAGTACCCAAAATAGTGATTTGACACTAAATTTTTGTCCTAACCGGAATTAATCGTAAAATTACAGAAAAAAAGATAGTCTTATAATCTAAGAAAATAAAAAAAATCGGAAACGAAATATTTCAACTAAAACCTCTGTCTATTCCTCTTATACGGTCCTAATTATATATAATATTAAAAAAGATATTGCAAAATAACCTATTTTTAGATACATAGAAGACAATACTGACGCACAGTAGATAGTTATTGTGCGTCCTAATACGGTCACTGAACTTTAATATATTAATTAGCCCATTATATACGTCGTTGACCGCGCGGCCTTCGCGAGGTCGTACACACTATTTTACTCAAATAACAACGTTTTTTGCAATTCTATTATATAAAGTGTTTTTCGGGTTTGTTTTTTGTATCCTAATTTAATATATTTCGTTAGTTTTTTACGACGTAGACGGTGTACCTATCCTGTAGTTATAGTTTGCGAAACAGTTTAAAACGTGGAATCTTTTAATTTTTCCGCCCCTGTAGAAAAACGAGAAACTTACGGAATTACGTAATTTTACATTTTTCAATTATTTCTTTTCAAATTCTTTTTTTTTAGTGCTGCCATATTTTCTTCGAGGAACCTACATGCCAAATATTAGGTTCCAACATACAATACTTACAAGCGTTTTCTATGAGTAAGTGAAATAGTAATAATAGAAGATTTTCTTTACTTTAGATAGTAAAGAGTATTACTTAGCGTTACTGTTAACTGGTAAAAGGTAACTACTAAAAGATGTGTAAGAAAAATTAATAGGGAACAAAAACAATGAAGAGCTTTAAGCATTTTTTTATTATTTGATTTTTAAATTTTAAAGCAGAGAGAACCTGGTCCTAAGACAGGCTTCCGCACGCATCGCACAATATTCAAGAAATCGCTCTTTGAGTGGCAACACTAAAAACCGCTCTCTGTCTTTTTATCAGTGCGTTGAAATGAAAATAATTCATTCGCTCAAGTGAGAATTGAATCCACAACGCCGATAGACGGGTACCTCATCTTCTGAACACAACAGTAAATCTTCATTTAATGTTCGTCATTTGAAAGGCGGAAAAAAGACCATTCGTCCTTTTCATGCATATAAATTATCTCTTTTTACTCTATAATCCAGATATAAAAAATTAAGCAACAATTGATAAGAAATATAGATAGCAAACCGATCAAGTGCGAGTTGGAATCGCACGCGAATGGTTCCTTGCCATTATATATAAAGACTGCAAAAAATCACGTTTGTTGTATGGAGCCCCTCTTAAACATTTAGCAGACTAAATTTAGCAGAGCACTAAAAGACAGATAGAAATATCTGTCTTTTAGTGCTTGTTATTATAGCAGCAGCTGAAATATATTACTAAAGCTGAGAAAACTACAATTATCTTATTATCACGGTTCATGAGATACAGCCTGGTGACCAACATTTAGACAGGGGAGTCTTTGCAATAGGGTTCCTGTTTTACAGTTTGGTTACGGAACCCAAACAACCAACATTTTATGACAAAAGCATTTTAAATCGTGCGTGTGTAATATAATGATGTAGGATTTGAATCCACAGAACTGCGGTCACATTGTGTTGCCAATCGGAATGCCGGCAATTATATGAGAGATATCTTATAATCTATATATATAAAAGGACTTGTGCTGACTGACTGAGGTAAGACGCACGCAGAGCCGTAACCGCTGATGGTAGAAACGTGAAATTTGTGCAGATGGTTATTTTCATATTCTGGACATCCACTAAGAAGGGAATTTGAAAAATTTTAACCCTAAAGGGATGAAATAGGGGTTGAAAGTTTGTATGGAAAAATTTTTTAATCTGTACCGATTTTTATAAAATTTGAAATTCAGACTCTTAAAAATATTTCATTGAACACGTGTTTCATGGTTTTTAAGAATTCACCCCCTAAGAGTCCAAATAAGGGTTTGAAAGTTTATATGGAAAAATCTTTAAATTGCCACCGATTTTTATAAAAATTTAAATTCAGACTGTTAAATATATTTTATTGAACACGTGTTTCGTGGTTTTTTTAGAATTCACTCCTAATAAGCGGGCGAAGCCGCGCGCGCCCTCTAGTCGCTTATATGATAAAAAATATATTTTAACCAATTGTGATGAAAAAATAATTTTTGAACAAAATACTAGTGGCTTTGATTTTTACAAGTACTTACTGTGGTTTTGTTTAGCATCACGCTGTATCTCGCACATAGCTAGGTAGGTAGAAGGAACGTGGGAACCTAATGTTAAGACACTCCATTCCCTATGAAAACACTTCCTTTCCCACTGTCCGCCGAATTTTCGAGGCATTGTGTTAAGTGGCGGAACTCATTACCGCGCTTTGCCTCGTAACTAGCGCAAGAAAACGAAAATAATAAATATTTCATTCCCCCGAGTGAGAATCGAACCCGTAACCGCCGCGTTTACGGCCGGTAATAATAATACGTTTAGAAAAAACAGTAAATAATGCGTTTATTATTATAATTTTTTGTTTTATTTTCTATTTGTCCTTATGAAGTCATTTTTTAAAGATAATTTACTAAAAAAATAAACGTCAATCCTATCCTTGTAAAAATGAATTAGATGATCAATAATTTAATTTGATTACACAAGAATTCTAATATTAGACGGAATACCGTAAATAGCTTTTACTATAATTAAAATGTACTTAATTGAGTACAGTCGTGGCGCAGTGGCAACAGTGTGTGACTGTCCGACTGTAAACTCGACTGGTTATGAGTTCGATACCCACACGAGGAGCAGAAATATTTAAATTTATCTATTTAAATTTATATTTTTATTTTTTTACTCCAATTAAACGCAATCCTTCCAGAATTCGGCGGAAACGGGGAACGGAGTGTCTTAACACTAAGTTGTTGTGAACACCTGTGTGCAGAGCACAGCGTGAAGCTGATAAAAATATACTACATAAAAATTTATATAAGAAAATATATAAGATTATATAAAGCTTTCGCCTATATATATATATATATATTTATTATACTCATAGGAGACGCCGTAGCAAGTGATAAAATCCACAGTCGACGTGTCAAGACTTATCTGGCGTTTTACTTGTAAAGGTCACGTGAACGCACATTGTTCTTTATATTATACCATCTATTTTCATTTTATTTTTATTCACGCTGTATCCCATAGCAGGCAGGCAGCACAGCAGGGTAGGCAGCCGAAATTCTGAAGGAATTGCGTGTTGAGTGGCGGAACTCAACGTCGCGCTTTACCTCGACACAAGAGCGAAGAAATGAATATATTAAATATGTAATTTCCTCAAGTGAGGATCGAATCCACAACCAGTAGCGTTCACAGTCACACACTTGTGCTCCTGCGCCACGTCTGACCTTCTATTTATTTAAATCTCAACCAGAAAAACACCTTAATGTCAAAATTATTTCCGATGAAACATTATTTCAATTCAACATTAGTTTAAACTAGATAAAACCCATCTGATTGGTATATGAATAATTTCAATAAATATACTTTGCAAATGCATTTATAATTAATAGTTGGTCATTAAAACTATCTAAAACTGGTCTCTGTACATTACTATCAATAAATTTTAGTTAATCAAAACCATCTATTAACAAAATGGTTCTAACTAAAAACAGGAAATATGATATAAGTAAATACAGTATTGCTCTCAGCTATAAATTGTATGTTTCTTCACGTTTACCCTGAATTTTGCGGGTGGACAGAAAGAATTCAGTTATAACTTACTCCATGTTCTACCTTCCATCTTTTGAAAGACAGTGAGACTGAAGCAAAATAAATAAAAATATTAAAAAACATTGCCTTGAGCATCAAACCCCCAACCACCTCATTTAATATAGCATACAAGTAATATTTTCCCATAAAATTAGCTTATAGGTCATTTCAACACACGCTGATTTATACAATAATATTCTGACCTGGATTTATGGTTTTATATGTATCTTATGAAAGTGACACGAGAAAAATAAGTCCTCGGTCATACCTCGGGAGTATTATCTTTTACAGGGCTGTCAACGTTTTCATTTATGATTTATATTATCACATTATGGGACTAGAAAACTGTCATAAAGAAAATATAACAACATGCATGTTTAGAAATGTTACTATGTATTGTAAAAATGTGCTATATTAATATAGAGACCACAGTGGCGCAACAGAACACATCGACTGTATATATGCTATGGTTTTGGATTTGATTCCCACTCTGGGTAACTGAATTATTTTCATTTACTCACTCTGCTTGTAATAAGATAAAGCATGACGTTCCGCTGATCAACACTCAATGTTTCGAAATTTAGGCGGAAAATGAAACGAAATATTTTAAAACTAAGGTATACATACACACTATGCGGGACAAAGCATATGTTTGATCACTATACGTTCATGCTCTATGGGCTTAATTTTAGCGTAAGAAAGAGAAATTGCATATCTATATGTATAAAAGGACTTGTTCTGACTGACTGAGGTAAGACGCACGCAGAGCCGTAACCGCTAATGGTAGAAAGGTGAAGTTTGGACAGATGTTTATTTTCATATTCTGTATATATCCACTAAGAAGGGATTTTGAAAAATTTTAACCCTAATGGGATAAAATAGGGGTTGAAAGTTTGTATGGATTTTTTTTAAATCGTCACCGATTTTCATAAAATTTGAAATTCAGACTTTTAAAAATATTTCATTGAACACGTATTTCATGGTTTTTTTAGAATTCACCCCCTAAGGGTTCAAATAAGAGATTGAAAATTTGTATGGAAAAATCTTTAAATCGCCACCGATTTTTATAAAAATTTAAATTCAAACTGTTAATATTTTATTAAACACGTATTTCGTGTTTTTTTTAGAATTCACTCCTAATGGTGCAAATACGCGGGCGAAGCTGCGCGCCCACTAGTTGGTTATAAGGCCTGACCTAATACACTAACACCAAGCCTTAATTAGGTTAAGTTTTTCTCTTTACTTAGTATTAGACAGTAAAATTAAATTAAAAATTATAAGAATTCATTTATTTTCATTAATTATTCCATATTATTATGTACCTAAGGAAAATATCATTCATAAAAGTTAATATTTATTTAATTTATTTTAAAAATATATTATCTTTCAGGCATTTTGTGGGCGGCGGTAATCACTTACCATCAGGTGACCCGAACGCTCGTTTGCCTTGTCCTTTTCCATAAAAAAAAATCTAGCCAAAAAAATGATATAGAAAAATAATGTCACTTTATTGTTTTTAATTTTACTTAGGTACGAAGAGTGGCAACCCTACAAAAATACGTTATGAAGCGTTCACGCGCAGAGCACGCTGTATATAATATTCTACACCTTTAAGAATAGCGATCAGTGATCCGTAACTTCGCATATCGATGTTAGGAAGTGCTTGAATTTTTATACTACGCAGTCTATTTTTTGAATCATTTTGTGGTGTTTTGATAGTTTCTGATTAAAAAAATGTGTTTTTGCTAACTAGACTTAATTTATTATTCTGAAAAACATGAAAAAAAAATTAAAATAAAAAATGACTAAATATATACATACAATACATATCACAACATACATATATACATTATATAGGAAAAAAAATTATGTCGTGGGCTTTAAACCTGTTTGAACCCTTAATTTTTTACAAAAGAAAGATTTTTATACTACAATCGTCACCTGTACAGTCAAATTACCGCTGCGCCACGACGGCCTCAATTAGGTCAAATAAAAACAACAAATAAAAAAAAACACTTACTATGCAATCAACTAATTAAAAAAAAACACATAAATAAATTAGTTTAAGCAAGCAAGAATATATGAAAATACAAAGGAAAATAACAATATGGTATGCAACAGTCACTCCCGCTATTTGTTAGAGACGACGCGACGTGCCGCGCCGCCACTACCGCAATATTTATTCAAAACATCCAAGCGTTTAATTAACCGGCACCAAAGATAAATAGTAATGAGTTTTACTTCAATATGTTGGTTTTTTTATTTGTGAAATTAGACGCACATATTTGATTGCATTTTCTGCTTCTATAAATGTTTTATTTATTTTATGTTTCGTATAATAACCATAAACGTTATCACAGTGTAAGTTTTTTCAAACTAATATAACTAAGCAATTGTTATAGGATTAATTTCTAAGTGGATAAATTTTATATTTAATATTATAGACTTCACAGTGTATCATATCTGCAGATAGAGTCGACCTAGTGTTAAGACACTTTATTCTTCACTCACCGCCCATTTTTCGATACATTTCTCATTGAGTAGTAAAACAAAATATAATAAAACAAAATAAACATATCTATAGTCTCCTAGTGTGAATCGATTAAGAAATCCCTGCGATAAACTACAAATACATACATATAAGTGGATAGTGCAAGGGCGGACAGGCAATAAATAAGCAAGTCCTATAACCAAGCCGCCCACGTAACTGATAAGCCCATTAGAGTTTATTTGATCTTCTAATCTTTGACCCCACAACATCATCGCCGGACGTGATCTGACGTGCTAAGATAATGATAAGGAACAGGTGCTTTCATTAACATACGTTTAACTTCCTTTTTGGAAAAGGGCACCTAGTGTTAAAATATTCCGCTCCCCATTTTTAGATTGCGTGTTGAGTTGTGGAGCTCAACGCCTCGCTTTGTCTCGACACCAGAGCGAAGAAATGAAAAATATTAAGTATTTCCTCGAGTGGGATTAGAACCCTCAACCTGTCGCGTTAACCGCCACAGGCTTGTGCCCCTGCGCTGTGATTGGCATAAACAAAGTATATTTTTTGCCTGTCTTCTTTAATATATAAATTATATGTATAAATATATTTCTTGGCATATAAGAAATCTATTTAAAGAATAACATTGCTTACTGTACTAACGCTTGACAACGAATAATAAAGCAGGATGTAAATAATGTAACGTTTGTCATGTTAGTTAAAAAGCACTCACATTAAAAACGATATTCCTCCGACCATCCTATAATAAACACAAAAGAAAAATATGTATAATTGTTATATTAACGTGTATTTTATTTAAGTATAATTTACAATTTTTTTGTAGGGCGTGTAGCAGTGTAGGTAGAGAGAGCCTAATATTAAGTAAGATCCTCACATTCCGCCGAATTCTGGAGTTTGTTTCATTGTGTGTGGCGGAACTCAACGACGCGCTTTGCTTCAATACCAGAGCGAAAAAATGAAAATATTAAGTATTTTACTTCCTCCAGTGGAAATCGAACCCATTACCTATTAAAACAAAAAAAAACTAAAATCTACTATCAAAAACTACAAAAATATCCATTCAAATTAAATAAATATCTTCAATTCCTTCAATGAAATTAAAAATTTCAACATACATTTTAGCTATTTAGCTTCACGTTCCCGCACAAAGCCGGTTAACAGAAGAAACTCAGGAACCTGGTAATGGAAGAGTCCGCCCAAACGAAGTGTTTTGCGTGTATTTAACACGCAAAACACTTCGTTTGGGCGGACGCGGAAAGGAACGCCGCGCCTTGAATTGTTACTAAAGCAAGAAAATGAAAATATTATTGATTTTGCTTTATATACAATCTATGCAAAATTCAATATAATGAATCCACTACGTATCATTTAAGTTTTCAAACTAAGAAAAAACTAGAAAAAAAAATCCGAAATTTCCCCGTTCTCAGACGAAAACATCAAAGAATATTAACGTCACGAATAAGATATAAACGGGATTGCGCGTAACGGCACGGATGTCTTTTATTGCTGGAGGTCGCTTCATTCGTTTTTATCGCTATTACCCACCCACCTAATTATGAACTTCTGTATAGTAGTCTAGTAATCTAGTAGCTTAAGAGAAACACCTGACACTATTAAAGTTTTTGGGCAAAAATGTCCTTTTTTGGTTAACAAAAGTGAAAATGTAAGTAGAACTAAACGTGGAATTGGGTTTACTAATTTTCCGTTCTGAGTCATTCATTGTCGTTACTAAAAAAAAGCTTGAATGCTTATAAAATACAATGTATACTTATAAGAAAATCGTAACGAATCGGAGTCAGTACATAGAAGATATATAAGAAAAAAAAGAATAAATGAACTTAATAATTTTGAAGACCTTTCTTATGTATAGAATCCAAAATAATGACTTTTATTTTACTTATTTAGAAAACGTATAAAAATTTGAACGTAGCGGGACTCGAACCCGCGCCTTCTGGAAGCCAACCAGGCACTCTGGCCACTAACCCATACGTTCTTCAAGAACGTATAGCTGAACGTAAAAATGGTCTAAGCCTAAATGCGAGTAAGATATAGACAAAATGAGATTCTATGATTTTACAATAGACCGAGATGTCAAGAAGGTCAACTTACGACAAAGAATCCTATTCGCCATTGTAAGTTGACACCTTCTTAAGCAGCCACGTAGTGCTTGCAATTAATTTCTCAATGAAAGATGAAAATTTATAAAGCATTATATAATCTATGTTTTAACCCGGAATCATTGCGGAAAATTATATAGAAAAAACTACGTTTGTTGTGTACGCGTAATTACAGTTTACCTAGACAAATGTGAAATAACTAAACATTTTCCAATTAAACCCGGCAATTTTTGCAAGCAACATCAAATCAATTCCCAAAACACTTAAATTCCGATTTATTTAATGCATAACAGCACAGATATCCAAACTAAAATAATTAATCCATTTCTAGGATTCTGTACCTCTAAAAGAAAAATACGAAAACCTTATAGCATCACTTTGTTGTCCGTCTGTCCGTTTGTCAAGACAGTTTTATTTCTGATCGCGCTGAGGTTCCTTGGGGCACAAAAGTTAAGATTCTAATACAACGCAGTCAAAATATTTCTATTGATTTGTTAAATCCTGTAGTATATTTCCCGTAGACCTACAGCTACGAATTTACTACGAAGTAAGGTATTTTTATGTGGCTACCACCACAAGGATAAGACGAATAAAGAAGAAAAAATACAAATGCATAACATATCTATTTTATAAAAGTGATTTTGAAATATCGAGCAACATTCGTTAATATGTGATCACATCCGGGGTCACTGACTATATAATTTAAACGAAACTACTAACAATAATTATTAATTTAAATAAATTGATAGTATGACAGGTCATTCATCCATATAAATAGTAACATTTAAATAAATAATACTTAGGCCGATAAAATAAAATCTGCACAAATACTTTATAACTTCACTGTAGGTAACTAGATTACTATTCCATTTCCTTTGTTTTTTAGCCTGTATTCTTTTTTTTAGCTTCAGAATGTATCCCGCATGATTAAATTCTCTGTTTTTTATAAGAACAAATGTATATAGTTTGTATAATAAAATAAAAGTTTGTTTTTATTTTTTAGTTTTCTCTTAATTTTCCCGTTTCTATTAATATGCATCATTATTTTAAGGTGTTTTTCTTGTCAAATTTTGATTGAATTACTCGGAGAAACAAATGATACGAGTCCATTCAAGACCTTTCTAGCTTTCTTACGTCAGATGTCGCTGACCTGTTAGTTCCATCTTCAGTCTCTAGAAGTTTTTTTATGGTGTATTGTATCTTGTAAATATAATTAATTTTATATGGGCATATTACATGTGGGGTATAAACATAACTTCATTGTGATCAAAACTGAAATAGTATTCCAAATTTCAAATCAATCGGACACTGGGAAGTGGGTCAAATAGAGCTTGGAAGATTTTACATATATTAACAAACTAATTAACACGAAAAGTTGAATAAGAGTTTGTCAAAACTAACCAATTCTATCGGTAAAATATTTCTTTTACTTCTTCACATGCTTGATCTCAAAAATACATTATATGAAAAAGCCTAACAAATGACTTTGTTTATTAGAGGAAATCACATTATAACCCGTAGCGCAGTTTGTCCGATCATTGCTTATCGATGAGACGCTATTTCTTTTCATATTATGTAATGATATGAAAACATTAATAAAAATATTCTTTGTTCAATTATGCTATTATCAAAACCTTGAAATTGTCACGTTATATTGAAACGTCAGTAGTGTCATTTTGTGGATCAACCTAAATACTAGAATTGATAATGTTTTTTTATAAAACTTATGGAATCTTCAAAGAGATATACGCTCAAGTTTCGGAATAGGTTCAACGTTCTATTTTATATCTGAAAGGTTCACAAGCCATTGCCTACAACGATTATGTGAATCTCAGTAACGATCAAACAATGTATAAGGGGAACGTTAAAGAGAATTGTATTTTTATAGAATTATCGAAGGATGGAAGGATATTAAGATCTTTATTATAATCATTATATTTTTCTTTTATTCTTTTTCAATTTGCGCAGTGGCACCGCGTCTGATTGTATACAAGACGATTGTGAGTTCGATTCCCACTTGGAAAAATGAATTATTTTTATTTCCGGTAATACCCCTTGACAATTAAAAGCATGGCGTTGAATTCCGCCACAAGTAAACAGGCAACGTCTCATAAACTAGGCAGTGCGTCAAGAGCTTCGTTCCATTACTCGATTTCTCGATATATATGCAATGAAGATATTTATTCATATTATCCTTTCAGTTAGATTAGATAAACTTTTGATTTAAAAAGATTTAAATATAATTGTTTCTCATATATATGTACCAAATATTAGGCATATATAATAATATTAGGCAAATATTAGACAGGAGAAAGGGGCGTCAAAGAAACTACAGAAAGTACAGAACGCATTGTCTTATCATTCGCTTGCCTCAGCTTTCTTTAGTAAATACAAATCAGAATATATATAATATCTAAACTACAAATAAAGTAAAAAAGAGTAGATGTAGAATATCGGAAAATATAAAATTTATTACATGATATCTAAACTAAAAACATAAAATAAAAAAAGAGTAAATGTAGAATATCGTATTAAAGGTTGTTAAGTCTCGCCTCTGGCCGTAACACTGATATTATTAGTAAACACACGTTTTCAATTCCAACTGAACTGAGCACTGAACACTGAAGCTTGGCAAGGTCGGGATAGCTTTGAGTAGGTTGCCCATATTATTGTAGTTTTGAGGATTTAATAATAACAATATAAGTAATCATTTGTTTATATCAGTGGTTCCCAACCAGTGATCCGCGGACCACCAGTGGTCCGCAGAAGCCTAAATATGGTCCGCGAACGATTTTAATTTTAAAACTGGGGATGGTGAGGCAAAGTTTCTTTTTATTTATCACAGTAAATTTTTATAATACCTACTTGTAAAGTGGTCCCTGCTACCAAGAATGATATAAAAGTGGTCCTTGATCAAGAAAAGGTTGGGAACCCCTGGTTTATATGGATCGTAGCGCAGCAACGACAAGTTTGATCTCCATAAAAATATATATTGATATGTTTTTTCTTTGAGTATGAAAAAAAACAATCAAACGCAAGTTATAGAAAAATAAATATGAGAGTACACTTTAATCTTGTTTTACAATTTGTCAAAACAATTTATATAACATTAAAATTAAAACAGTTTTCCTACTATCTAAAATATTTTTCTTATTACAATAACTGAAGGAGTTGAAAATTATATATACGTAACTCTGTTTAAATATGTGTTACTCAATCGAAATTGCTTCAATTCGTTGGTTAAGTTACCACCGCTTAAAATAAAAATGGATACCTATAGCTTCACGTTGTATCCTGCATATAGTAAGGCAGATAGAGAGAACCTAGTATCAAGACACTCCATTCCACACGCACCTCTATATTTTTAGGATATTACATGCTGAGTGGCCGAATCCCTTTTTTTCATATTCAGGCACTCTACTGCGCTACGACTAACTGTTAAGAGTAACTTATTACTGAAGATAAAAGAGAAAAATATATATGAACTAATCCTAATTTATGCATACATGATGGTGCACCTACACTGATGCCCTAGAGGTAGTAGCTTGCGCCGCATAACGCTAAACTTTTCATTGTACTCTTCTGTCACTAGCTATTTTCTTAGCCTTGCTTTTGTAAAATTTGAATTTTTCAAGTATTCCGTTGGTGCACGCGAGGTGCAGGTTTCGCATTTGTATAAACAACTTTGTATGATTTTTCTCCACAAGGACCTTTGTCGGTATCAAGAATAAATGAAACTTCTTTGTAAAATTTTACTGGAGCTGTAGAATGTACTTGTTACTACATATTTGATGAATGTTTTGCATTGAAATATCCTAAAAATAATTAATGAAATTAGTAGATTAAGTGTCTATTAATTCGATCGATGAATAAGGTATCGTAGTGTAGGGAAGATCATATTGAGATAACTTTAAAATATAGTCAGACGCTGTCATGGACTCAATTTACATTTTAAAAAGGAATAATGCGTTGTAATAGATTTTTATATAACAGTAACCGTTTACGCGTCTCAAGCTCGATTCTTTATATCTATTCCGATTTAACAACATTTCCCTTGTTACTCCGGTCTTGTTAAAAGTGATGTAATATAATATTATATAATGTTGCTCCACATTTGTGGAAAATCTATAAAATTTATAATAAAAAATCTTTTTGTATTTATTATGAATCTATTTAGATTCATAATAAATACAAAAAGATTTTTTCTATTATACTCAATAGTTTTATGATTTTAATATAAATATACGAGTACATAGATCGATAGTGAAAACGTAGGGTGCGATGTACACATTAGCGGTATGTTCAAATTTACTCAAAGGACTGTTTCAACCTCTGGAATTTGTCGTTGATTTCAAAGTCAACGAAGCAGCTTTAGTTATAATTTTAACGCATATTTAAATAATATTATGGGTATAAAGCAATTTGTTAGTATATTTATGTACCAAATCGTCATAAAAACTATAAATTTTCTTAACAAAACAAAATAAATTCTTAAAATATGTTGTATAACCTATACGACTCTACCTTACGATTAATATCTTTCACTTAACTGTCTCTAAGTAATTCCGAACTTTAAGATAAATTTGCTTAGAATTTACGTATGTCTTACTACAATTTATACAGGCATTAACTCCTGCTTGATAAATGAAGTAAATCAAATTAATGGCGGTACTTACATGATAATTACCGAAATAACAGAGTTTACTGCTCATCAGTAGGTGAAGCGACGTGCGAATAACTTTCCAAAGGAATTAAAAGCTTAACTTTATGCAAATAAAGCTTAAATTTATACGAATATGGTAATAATGGCTAAAACTTAGTGTACAGGATATTAAGAATATTAGATAAGAAAGGTCAAACCCCTTCTTCAGTGTTATAACTCCGCTTAATAGAAACTCCCTTAATTATTCAATAACCCGGCAGATTCGTAAGCTTCAAGACTTTGAGGTTTAAAGATTAAGAGCACTAGTCTAGCTATTTCTATAGTTATATATAAAATTATTTTGTATTAAACAATTTAACGAGGCAAAGCGCGGCGTTGAGTTCCGCCACTCAACACGCTATTCCTGCAAAAACAGTGGAGGTTGGAAACGGAAGTGCCTTAACGGGGAACGGAGTGTCTTAACACTAGGTTTCCCTCTGACTATCACCAGTTACCAGAGCGAGAAAATGAAGATATTAAATATTTCATTTACTCGAGTGGGAACCGAACCTACGTCCTGTTGAGTGTACAATCGTACACTTGGGCCCCTACGCCACAATTGACAATTTTATTGTAAGCTTTAATTTAATATTCTATAAAAGTATGTTTGTATAAAAATTTATGAATTTAAGCCGCATAATATAAATCTACACTTGGGTATTCCTAACTAAATTTTATGTAATACAAACTAAACATATTTTGTTTAATTAAAATTTTCATTATCTCCATATTAATGATTGAGCTTATTGTGTAAGCGCGTAAATTACCGTACAGGCTTTAGCTAAATTTATTACAGATTTATTTTCCTATGAGAAATATGTGAAATAAACAAATAAATAATCAGAATGTATACAATTCACGTTATATTTGAAACGTAATATGCTGACGTGACGACGTGACGTCAAGGTCCGGCTTTGGGGTCAACAGCGAAAGTCAATCGGTGACAAGAAAGCGAAAATTGGTACAAGGTTAGCGGTTGCTTAACTTTGCGGTAACATTATTTGGAGTTGGACTTCCTATTCAGTGTTTGACAGCTGAATTATAAAGAATTATGTGTATAGAATAAATTTATATTCGGTTATTTTTAGTATTATTATTATGAGACTAAATTAATTAGAGATTGAGGCCATAGTGGTGTAGTGGAACAGTGCCTGTATACGCTATGATCCTGAGTTCAATTCCCATTCAGAAGGGTTAATTATTTTCATTTTCCTTAGGAAACGATAGTAAAGGGAAAACGGAGAACACCTGTCGAGTTATATGCTAAATCAGTATTATTACATTTAAAAGATCTTTTCAAGAGATGATGACGTCATCGTAGCTAAGTAAGACCATAGTGAACAGTTATATAAAAACTTTTTTAGTGTCACAAAATAAGACGTTGCTTGAAATAATTTTGTATTTAAAAAAAACAAGTAACTAATGACATCATTATTAATATATTTTAGGTTATAATTTTAAATAGAGTTTTAAAATAATAACAAGTATATCAACAAAAAATACCAAAAAAATAAATAAAACAAAAGACGATCCTCCTGCATTCCATAAAAAAATTCAAAGATGCCAACACTCTCGTATTTATAAATACGTCTACATAATATGCTTATTAAGGTCGTCGAATATACGCTAAAACGAGAATGTGATATTTCAATAATCATTAATATTTATTATACGTCCGTTCGTGCGCGTAAGGTCAGTTTCCCTTATTTAGTGTTAAACGCTATTGAACTTGACATACTTGAGATACAATACGAAATTAGTTAGCTATATTATGAGTGCTGCTAAAAAATAGTTTTTCAACTACAGTAGATTAGTTATAGTAGATAGAGTTCTTGGTACGCTCAAAACGTCAAATGATATCATAATACGGTAGTGGGTTCAATTAAAATAATACAATGAGAAAGTCATCGTCAGTTGAGGCAGCCATGGCGCAGTGATATAGCTGATATATTATATATGATTATATAAGTATATATAGAGATTATATATATAGAGTTCGAGTCTCATACGAGACAATAAATACACTATTTCCATTTTCTTGTTCTGGTAAGGAGACAAAGCGCCGGGTTGAGTTCTGCCGTTCAATTTGCAATGTCTCGCGGAAAGTGGAGAACGGAGTAAGTATCCTAACAGTAAATTTGTCCGCCCTGCTACGTGCGTATATAGCGTGGAGCAAGGAAAAATGTCTACTTTTTATATATAGTATAAAAATAAACTTTTTTTTATTTAACTCTTATATATTACGTTAAATTTATATTTCTTACTGTTTAATATCTTTTCTGGAAGAAGATCGCGACAAAGAACATATAATATCGCACTCTAGGACAATAGTTGTAAAGTATAAAAAAAAACTTATTTCCTTCAAAATAATTTTTCTTCATCTGTTTTATATATTCTCTATATATCCTCTATCTCAAAATTGTTTTAAAAGCATAAAAAAACGTATTAACAAAGTAGTCAAATTTTATACTTCTTGTCAACGGTTGCGTGTTGGGCGACAATTCCGAACTTACTTTCACGAAGTTAATATATAAAATAAGCACAAAAAAAATTAATAATTCAACAAAGAGGGGAAACAATATTAATTTACTTCGTTGTCAAAATAATAAGGCGGTAACGAAAGGCGAGGAAAAATAATTAGTTTTTTACAAAAAAAAAAATGCGTAACAGCTGTCATCCGCTGAAACTGTAAATAAGGAACGCTTATTAGAATATATAAGACATTGAAGTATTGCTGTTTTTGTGGAGTGAATTTTGGGAGATTTAGAAATAAATATCTATGTATTACAGAGTAATAAAAATAATGACTAAAATTAAGTGATCAAAAAAAATCTGGATTAGTCGCTTCTCTATCTTTTGAATATAATACTTTAGTTTTATTTAGTTAATAACATTGTCACTTACATAACCAGGGAATTTATTATTAAATTTATAAATATATATAGGTACATAGATATGCACAGACCGTCGCGTTTGAGTCTAGTCCTCTCTGGATACCACGCTACACCTTGATACGTTTTTCTACCTAATTCGCAATATAATAAAGTATTAATAGGTAAACTGTAACACCATCGTGAATGGCAGGGAAATCAAATAAATCATAAAAAAATGTATATTTCAAATTCATGTATAACATAGGTGTATAGGATATAATAATACTTTGTACCATGAAATAATGACTGTCACTGAGGATTTTAGTGGCTGCCAATAAAATAATTTTGTTTGTTTAAAATTTTGTTGTAAAAATTGATTTTTACGATAAAATTTTGTTGTAAATAGTTGTAATGTAGGTAATGTTTTGATAGATGTGTAGGTTTTATGTAATATAAATTTGAAAGTATATTGTACAAAACCTATAAATCCATCAATACACTACCTCAATCCCTTTATAGCTGCAGATCTAAATATCTACGAATGTATGTATGTATATCATCATCACGTTAGATTGTGAAAGAATTTTGTCGAAATTTGATATGCGTGTTTTTTATTGTCCTTTGGGGATTGGTTATGTGTGAAAAAATCGTATTGGCAATCAGTTGAGGAAAGAAATTGTTTCTTTTTATGATAAACTCATATTGTTTTTTTTTATAAAAATCTTGTTTAGATCATCACCGTCTCAAGCAGCATCCTATTGCATATATAATAAATCCTAATTCATAGTAGAAGACCCAAGGGAACCTAGTGTTAAGATATTCCGTTACTCGCTTTCCGGCCAATTTTTGAGACATGCGTATTGAGTGTCGGAACTCGCCTGAAATCGCGCTGGTAATCGTATTAGGTGGACCTCAACACCACGCTTTGCCCTGTCGCCAGAACGAGAGAATAAAAATATAATAGGTACATAATATTATAAGTTTTTATTAACACATCACATCTGTTGTTTAATTCATAATTGAAAGTCTTTTAAAAAGATTCTTAAAATATAAAAAAAACTATAAAATATTTTTTAAAATGGATTTATCAAAAGGCATTATGTTTATTCCATATTTTTTGTTACAGGTAAGCAAAGTCAACAGTTAGCTGAAGACGTTTAAATATTAGGAATATTTATAAAACACGATGACGGGTCACAAGTTCACATCTCTTTTTTACTTACCGGTATGTTTTCAAATTCGAGATATCTTTTTTTTAGCTAACGCTATATTCCGCATATATCAGGATAGCCAGAGCGAAGCAAGTGTTAGAACACTTTGTGCTTTGTCTTTTTACCAGAACAAGTTAGTGAAAGTGGGAATCGAACCTTGAACCGTCGCATTTACAATTAGTGCCGATGTGCCACGACGGCCTCGATTACATTCCACTACAAAATGACGAAGAAAAATTGAAATAAACAAAATTGGAGAACAAAGTAATTTATCAATAGACGTTAAGCAACCCCGGGATCAGGCACCCTGGGGATTATATTAACAAAAAACAGAAGATTAATTTTACTCTTAAATCACACTAAAATATAACAAAAATATTAATCATTTTAAATATAAAAAAAAACAAAGATTGAAACTTAAAATTAAAGTATAAAGACGAAATATACGTGTACCCTACCTGTAGGCCTAGCAAGTCCTGCTAATATGTTTATACCACGTTCAAGCAAAAACTACGGAACGAATTTAGATGAAACATTACACTAATATAGCTTATACATCAGAATAACACATAGGCTGCAAAGCATGTACATATTTTGTACAATTTGGCTATAATATAGCGATAACTTTTCAAGCGGGCGAAGCCGCGTTCGGTTGCTAGTATTATATATAATATTCTCTCGTTGTAAAATCTCTTTATTAAAAGGAACTATCTGGCACTGGCACTGGATGCACAGTGCAGTGCCGAGTGCACATACAATGAAAACAATAGGGCGCGAACAATCAGTCGCGTGATTGATTATGACGGAGTTCGGGCATTTTCACATAGTGTGGACAATATCAATATTAAATTTTAAAAAAACATATTATTAATATATTTTTTTATTTTATTAAATGTGGACAGAAAGAAATCAATACTTTCTACATTCTTCTACAAGCCATATTCTTTATTTCTTACCATGAAGCATTAGATATTAATATTATAAAGTTGAAGAGTTTATTTGGTTGAATGCGCTAATATATGGAACCAATGGTTTGAATTGCTCACTCCATTCCCCACTTTCCGCCGAATTTTGGAGGCATTGCGTGTTGAGTGGCGGAACTCAACGCCGCGCTTTGCCTTGACAGAGTGAAGAAATGGAAATATAAATTTAAATAAATACTTTATATCCTCGAGTGGGATTGGAACCCACAACCGTCGCGTTATACCCTTGTGCTAATTTCTTCTTTCATTTTCGTAAATACCTACTCCCTTACATTACTAACGGTAAACAAATTTATGTGAAGATACCCTCAAACCGATACATTTTCCTTGAATACTGATGTTTTGAGTATACAAAATTAAAATGATCCTTTGTTCCCGCATAATAAAGGGGAGAACGTCGACAACAAAATTATCTCTTAGTTCAATTTTTTTTTTCGTCGCGTAATTGATACGAAACAATTAAGAAAAGATTACTTCAATGTTTTTTTGTTTTTATAAACAAGATATAGGTTATTAAAAAGGTTTATGAAGTTATCAGATTAAATGGCTATATTTTTATTCAATACCCACTAGTGCCGTTTAATGAAAAAGTATATGAAAGTCTTTAAGTTTGTATTGGAAAAATGGTTACATTAAACATTTCTAAACATATATAATACTTTTCCGTTACTCAATTGTCAAGACATTCCGTCCTTCACTTACCGGCCAAATTGGATACATGTCGTATTAAGTGACGGAACTCAACGCCGCCCTTTAGTAGAAAGGGTTAATTAAAAAATTATATCAAACGATCGTTTTATTTCCGAACGACCATTTATAGGTGTTAATTGAGGTGCGATTTCGATGGCATCGGCTCAAATGGGGTTGGATTTTATGAGAAATGTTTAATTAAATTTTATATGAAATGAGATGAGGGGGCTATAATTTATAGTATAAGGGACAACGTCGGAGTATACGTGATGTATACGCGATAGTTGTGTATTCGATTCCCACTGATAAGGAGACAAAGTGCGACATTGAGTTTCGCCAGTAAAACACAATGTCTCAAATATTGAGCTGAGCAGGTTGAACGAAGTGTATTAACTACGTTCCTTTTCCCTAACCTGCGACATGCGGGATACAATAGAAAGCTAAAAAAACACTATTAATATCGAGTTATTTATATATTGTTTAAATATTAAACAGCAAGTTTTATAACGCTAAAATTGTTAAAATTAAAATTATGCCTTCTGTTCTTAGTATCATAGTTTATTAATATTAATAATAGCATCCTTAAACCCGTTCATTCTCCATAATCTTTCAACTACCCTTGTATACATATACCTATAAATATAAATAAGCAAAAAGAACCAAAACAATAGTTCAAACAAGCTTATATCATACAAACCCTTTCACTATCATACGAATTTATCTTCGCAAAAATCCTTCTAGGTCTCAAGAATGTTTTCCTTCGATCCTATGCCCAAATACAATTAAATAGAAAGCCCTTGTAATATTGGAGCGCTCTTGTCCTTTAGTTGATGGGACAATCCGTTACAGTGCAAACAAGTACCATTTCCCAATAAATATTAGAAATTTGTTTTACCAGATTTAACGCGCAAATCTGATTTAGGTCATTGAATTATATGAGTGTGAGACTCAAGGGATAGCTGAGTGATCTTATTAACGGTTTACCCTTTAGCTCTTCGCTTTTGCATGTTGTTTTTTGAATACTATATAAGATATGAGTGACATTTCGCTTAGATAATATAAATGGGGATTAGACAGCTTTAAATGATATTAATAAAATATTTAATATATTTAATAGCATCAGTATTACCATTCATGAAATCTGGTTACAACAAAATAAAACTAGTAAATTAAAAGTGTTTTTTTTAGCTTTACGCTATACTCCGTATATAGTAGGGTAGGCAGGGTAAATCTAGTGCTAAGACATTCCCCAATGTTCGAGACATTGTGTGTTGACTGGCATAACCTAATACCGCGCTTTGTCTTAGAAGGTGAGGCTATGAAAATTCATTTACCCGTGAGCGAATCGAACCAACAACAGTTGCGCTTACATTCTAACGCTGTACCACTGGGTCACGACGACCTAAATAATTATCATATTTAAAAACATTTTTAGCCGTCTACATATACATAACATCGTATAAAACGATTGCAAAATTCTCTAAGCATTTATGAAAATATCAAAACAAGAACCAGTAAACACTAAAATAAAGAAATAACATATTTCTCATATTCCTAAAGAATTTTTCCATTTGAGAATTTTTCACTTAGACTATCTAGACAGACAGAATTCGTGATTGCTTTAATATTATCGACTCTACTTTCTTACGTTGAACACAAATATTCCGATGCCATCATAGAAATATATACAAGGTATGCAAAAGGAAAATATGAAATAAGCTTATTTCTTTTCATTAGTGTTTTCCGTTCTTGACAGTTGGTTACCCTTTTGGAAGATGTATTTTCTGATATTTTTTGCCAATTTGCACGTTCACAGCTTGCATTTAATATTTAATATTCTTTTTCTGCTGTGCTCTCTTGTCGAGTAAATTTAGTGAGCTAAAAAAATGTTGTCTATCTATATGTATATGTAGAAGTCATAAAATTAGCAGTGGAGGCGCATTGGAATAGCGTTTAACTTAACGCAATGGTTGTGGGTTTAATTTCCACTCTGGAGGAAGCATTTGCATTTCTACGTTTTGATAACACAAATGCGGCGTTAAATTCCACCACTTAACACGTAATGTTTCTAAAATTTTACAGAACCTGGTGAACGAAGTTTAGGTAGGATACAATATGAAGCTAGTAACTAAATCATGACATTATTATTTGTATACTTTCATTTCCATGAAAAATGATTAATTAAAATTCTTCGTAATAACTGATGACCCTTATATAAATGCCAATCGCGACTATAGTATAAAATTTAATTTCAAATATGACTTCATATTTCACGTAAGACCTAAATGTACAAAAAAGATCTAAATTGAATTTTCTTCATAAAAGTGCAATATAAAGAGTATTTCAAAATATTCTCGAGATTTCTACACTAAAATCCTTACCATCCAATAAAAAGTTCCATAAATCTTTTAAAGCACTAGCGATGTAAGCGTCACAAACACAACGCGTTGAATCAAAAACGCGGCATGTTCTCGTCCGTAAAACTGGAAAAATCCGGTTAGAAGCGGATAAAGCCGGTTAAAATCGGTCCGAACTGGTTGCTACCGTTGCTAACACCAGATTATTGGTGCTTCAGTCGGTGTTAGTTCCACATTTTTAAATTCACATAAGACTTACTTATGACTTAAGTTGGGAAATTTTTATATTAGTTCATGAAAGTTCCGTAGGTGTGGAGTCAACAGACTTTTAAGTGTCACTAAAGTTGTTTAACTATCGTCTAAGTTATGAAATGATTTTCGATAGTTTATACACACTATTAAGTTAGTTTTTATATTTGAAATATGAAATTTGTACAAGTAATATTATAAGAGCATTAAAGTAAGAAAAAAAAATATTTTATGAAATACTCTCAATTTTACAGTGAACACATAGTCGCACATCACTCTGTTTTTCCATTTTTTTTCAATTTTAAAACGTATTCAATAAGCTCTTGTTCTTGTTATGTATAGAGGATGGTAATGTTCCACCATGGGACACATTAATATTATATTATATTATAACATGATTTAACTCCTAATGTAAAAAAGTGAAGAGTAAAGACAAACTCTGTATTATTTTCACTAAGTGTCTTTTATAATTCTAGTAGTTAGTAAAGTGGAGAATGGAGTCTCTTGACATCCGGAGATCCTAGTGCCATGATCCATTGCCTACTCTGATATATTCAAGATAAAAAAACAAGAAAAAAGAAATTTTGCTTGTAAAATAAGTATGAAAAAAATATAAGAAGTTTAAAAAGCTTCAGTTTTACTTATAAAAGTATAATTCTATTAAACAAAACGTTACTAACATTCCACAAATTCCAACTAAATCTTTGAACATCTTAAAACATTCTCAATTTGTTTGTGTATTCACTTTAAAGAATGTCGACTTCACAAACTCTATCGGCGAAGCAGTTCAAGTTAATTCTTTTGTGAAAGAGAAAAACACCGAAATAAAAAGTCGACCCAACAAAATACAATAGAACAAACAGTCAATAAAGATTTAAAAGATGGTAGGGTTTGGAAATAACATTCAAAATGTCTACTATTTGTACAGTTGTCAAGTGTTTTTTTAGCTTCAGGCTGTACCCCGCATATAGCAGAGTAAAGGGAGGGAACATAGTGTACGTACACTCCGTTCCCTGATCTCTACCAAATATTAGAGATATTGCGTGTTGATGTTGATTGGAGGAACTCAACCTAGCGGTTTATCTTCTTACCAGAGCGAAGAAATGAAAATTCATTCCCTAGAGTGGGAATCAAACCCAAAACCGTTGTATTAATAGTTTCGATACTGCGCTGCTGCGCCATATCACAGTTTCAATGTACAAGCTTATATCGTAGGAAACCACTTCATATCATATCAATTTATTTTCATTGTAATGTAAATGTGTTGTTTAAGCATACTTTTCACGAACATCATACCGTAATAGCTGTTAAAATCTGTTTACTCATATATTTACGACTTATTCAGTTGTGAACAAAATTACTAAAGTTCATGTAATTGAATGCATTGGCAATACATTTATTAAGTTATTTGGTTAAATACAGATTAATTATTTATATTATTAATTTTATTTTATAATTCATTTACATTTTGTACGACGCGACATCTCACAAAACTTAGACATATACCAGGTTCAAATTTCGCTCGTTTAACTGGAAAAACAGTATTTAGTTTCAAAAGTTTATTTTTATCACTCTACCAATGTCTTTGAATGTTTTTGACTATGAAAAAAAATTAAAGATACCTAAATAAAAATATTAAAATAAAATAATGTTTTTATGAATCTAATGAAGTATTTTTTTACGCTATATTTATCACGTTGCCCATACACTTCCTAATTTTTGCAATTGTGCGAGTTGCGGAACTCAACGCCACGCTTTGCCTTGTGGAATCAAGGAATTGTTAACGACTCATCCCCGGGAGTAGGAAACAAACCCACAACCCTTACGGACTTTGCAGTCGGATACTAACGCTTTTATGAATTTCATTATATTAAATGATTACATAAATAAAGTGAAAAACTGCAGTACTTAAATGAAAGCAATTCTTTAATGTCACATTCATATGCAAGGAAAATGGTCGTATTAGATGAAACAGCTAATATTTAATTTATTATTCTATAATGAAAAGTAATACTGAATAGTTATTTTAAAGTAAGTTAAGCTTTGTTTTACGCTTCACGTGTATCTCTCGAAGAGAACTAACTCGAATATTTCTGCGTACACTACATCTCTTTCACCTTATTAATTGTTATCAACCTCTTCATTCATGCCATTCAGGAGACGCATGCTTTTTTAATCCTTTTTACGTGACTTATCTCCAGTATCATCGACACCTAATCTCGAAGACTAACCGAGATCTCCTCCTGCTTTTCTTACCACTCACTTCTGCTTCCTAATTTTTTTTGGCCACTCTTTCTAGCGACCTGCTTCTAACAACAAAACATTTAAATTTACTCAATCCGGTGACAAGTCAAAGATTGGAGTTCCGCCGCACAACACAATGGCCCCGAAAAATTGGGGAAAATGTCAAATGAAGTATTTTGAGACTAGCCTTTCACTGCAAACCTCGCTACAACGTGAAAATACAAATAACCTCAAAAAAAATCAGCTTCACGCTGTATCCCGCACACAGCAGGGTAGGCAGAGGGAACCTAGTGTTAAGACACTCCGTTCCCCACTTTCTGCCAATTTCTGGCGGCATTGCGTGTTGAGTGGCAGAACTCAACGCCGCGCTTAACCTCGACACCAGAGCGAAGACATGGAAATATAAAGTTAAGTAAATATTTCATCTCCTCGTGTGGTGATCGAACCCACAACCAGTCGATTTTACAGTCACACCTCGTGCCACTGCGCCACCACTAGCCTCAAAATCTTAATATAAAAATAACCTCAATATAATAATATTGTTATAAACAAGTTCCTATATTAAAAGTATAATTTCCGCTGTTTATTCAGTTACACCTCTACCTACATTGATAGGACAAAGTAACGTAAGTGACTATTAATCCCGAGCATCAGGATCGTTGAAATGTTAAACTTTCAACTAAGCTAAGCTCGCAACGCCTTTGTATATAGATATTTGAAGTTTTATTATAGTTACATGGAAAATAAACATTTTGTAGTTACGTACATATATACTAGATGGACAAACTGATGTTAAGACATTTTGTTATCCTCTTTCCGCCATAATTCGAGACATTCTGGGGAGTAGTTGAGCGCTGGAACTCAACGCCACCCTTTTTTTACTGGATCGGGGAAATTAAAATAATTCAAGCCTCATTGGGGAGCCAGCTAATAACGTGTTTAGTCAGACGCTGTCCACGAGCCACAATGGCCTCGAGAAATGTAGTAGATTCAGAGAACGAGTATACAATTACTATGTATTGTTTTAACTTAAATATGTTTTTAACTTAAATATGCAGAGTGAACCTGGGAACCTAGTGTTAAGATACTCCGTTCCCATTAAAAAATTTACTTTTCCCTCTTTCCACCGAGTTTAGGTAGTATTGTGTGTTGAGTGGGAAACGAACTCACAACCTGTCCTCTTTTACAGTCACACGCTTATACCCTGCACCACGACTGGCCTTCTAGTATGTTATATTAAAATATTATTATGTATTTTTTTTAATTACGTATATATAAAGCATGTAAAACTCAGATCAATTTTCACAACTAAAATTAGTTCCCGTTTCGCGTAAATCCATTGCACAACTTCATAATATGTTGAAACTTTCGTTGTTACAAACTGACACATTGTTTTATATTCTGTTTGACTCATAGATAATAAACTCAATGATAATGAAAACTAGAATAAAGTTGTTTGACTATTTCATTGAGCTTTATGCAACTTGAAGAGCTTAAAGTTCTATTATGAAATGTAAATTGCTGTGTTATAGTCGTTGACGTTGGCAGTAGACATATATAGTTGAATGTTACAAACTATTAATAAATTCCAAGAGGCCGGTCGTGGCGCAGCGGCACGAGGTGTGACTGTAAAAAACCGACTCGTTGTGGGTTCGATCCCCACTCGAGGAGATGAAATATTTATTTAAATTTATATTTCCATTTCTTCGGTGTCGAGGTTAAGCGCGGCGTTAAGTTCTGCCACTCAACACGCAATGCCTCCAGAATTCGGCAGAAAGTGGGGAACGGAGTGTCTTAACACTAGGTTCCCTCTGCCTACCCTGTTGTTTGAGGGATACAACGTGAAGCTGATTTTGATTTAATTTAACAAAAATATTTCTCCTATACAGTTCAAGTATGCAACAATGTAAAGAATACAGACTTGAATGATAATGTTACCGTAATCCCTGGATCCTAGCCGAGTGGAACGTCAGTTAAACTTTATACTCCAGCTAGTTTACTCATCAACATTTTACGACTTTTTACACTATAACTAAGCTGAAAGTTTTTAGAACTTAAAGCTTCACGTGTCAGCTTTTTGACCTGTTTAAAAATCCTATCATCACATCCACCATCCTACTAATATTATAAATCTGTAAGTTTGTAAGGAATGTTTGTTTTCTCTTTGATCTCATTGTTTGTCTTTAAAGGTCTAGGTAGTTACATTTATAATTTCTAAATAGTGTTAGGCGAACCAACAAATCAGACACAAAATCCAGCTTTTACAATAAATTTATTTACACTTGTTATATACACTTATACTCTCGTAGTCACAATATTGAAATATGAATTGTAATGACAAGTTGTCTTGACAATATCTTAGAACCTAATGAACACGAGTGTCGTTTGTGCTTATATTGGAAATCCACCGGAAAAGACGCAGCACACTACCGCCACTTAATACAATCAATAATGGAAACAATATCAAATGACGTATTCATAATTACAGTGACACCTATTACTACACTATAAGTAACTTATGCTAACAGCTCGGCCATCCTGCTAATCGCGAGTCCCTTCGCGATTTAAGATTAGTTCACAATTTTTATTTGTCCTAATTTAAACAATTTTAGTTTTGTACCAACAGTTACATAACATAATTATATTTTTAGTACAAGTGAGGATATTTACAAAAACTATTAAATTGGATATATTTACATGTCATAATATGTAAATTATACAATTTGAAATTGATATTATCTTTTCAACGTAATTTATAAAATCAAAATAATTATTACATAAAACTAGACTCATGTGTGATGTCTGTAAAGGAGTCCTGTTATTCCTTAACTAAAATTAAGTAAAATAAATGTTAACTACACTTAATTCATAATAAGTTCTTTGATTTTCACGATTATTACACATTTTAAATAAAACTATTTTAACCGGATTAATCGCGTATATTTTGTATGTTTATACATTTTTGGAAACCCGACGTTTCGAACACTTTGCAGTAGTCCGTGGTCACGGGTAGACTGAGGTGGCATTCGTCTGTCAGTTGACATAATTATTATATCAAACTACCGCCAACGATTTCTTAATTGCCTCGCGTACTGCCCTGGATTCCTGCAGAATGAGCTGATGGTATCTTGCCCTCTGGTATGGTGGGTTTGAGACTTCAATGATTTTATGAGTGGGTCCCAGGTGGTAGAAAGCTTCCAGCTATCCTCTCTATTGAAATTAGGATGTTTTTGTATTTCAATAGCCTCGCGGATCATTCTAGGAATGTATCTGTTTTCCTTAGCGAGGATTTGGGGTTTATCAAACCTAATGTAGTGGCTGGGTTTATCCACAGTATGCTCACACACAGCTGACTTCGATACATGCCCATTCTTGATATCAGAAATGTGTTCTTTCACCCTAACACCGATGCTTCTCTTTGTTTGACCTATGTATGATAAGCCACAGTCACAGTCTAGTTTATATACACCTGCACTCTGTAAAGGAATATTACCTTTTATTGGTCTCAAGAATTGGCTCACTTTCTTGTTAGGCTTGAATATGGTTTTTATGGAAGCTCTTCTTAAGATGTTGCCAATCCTGTCTGTAACTCCCTTCACATATGGTAGAAGTGCCGGCTGTCTCTCTACTGTGGGTGGCTTGTTGGTCTTCTGACAACGCTGGCGGGGAACTGGCAGCTTGTTCTGATGAAGGGTATTCTTCACCTGGCGAAGCTCGTCCCCTAGGTGTTCAGCATCGCAGAGGTGGTGGGCTCTCTGAAACAAGATTTGCCAACGGTAGATAACTGTGTAGGGTGATGGTGAGATTCACCATTGAGGTATCTATTGGTGTGCGTGGGTTTCCTATAAACTGTGTGGCCTATTGTGCCATTGGGATTTCTTATGACTAAAACATCAAGAAAAACTAGGGAATTATTTGCCTGTAATTCTATTGTAAATTGAATATTGTCATTAATAGAATTGAGGTGATTTAGGAATATATAAATACTGTCCGTAGGTAAAATGGTAAAAGTGTCATCTACGTACCGCTTATAAATCCTAGGTAGACAGGGTGCAGAGCAAGATACCATCAGCTCATTCTGCAGGAATCCAGGGCAGTACGCGAGGCAATTAAGAAATCGTTGGCGGTAGTTTGATATAATAATTATGTCAACTGACAGACGAATGCCACCTCAGTCTACCCGTGACCACGGACTACTGCAAAGTGTTCGAAACGTCGAGTTTCCAAAAATGTATAAACATACAAAATATACGCGATTAATCCGGTTAAAATAGTTTTATTTAAAATACACTTAATTCATTACGCCATTAAATTGATTATACAAAATACTTAAAAACTATATTTTACATTGCAAGCATTTTTTTTGGATTTAGACATTTTTAGTTTTTTGATTTTAGATTTATACAACGATTATATAATTATGTAGATTTATACAATTCAATAATTCTCATTCACACAATGAGCCATCAGTGTTCATATACATTCATGTTATAATTGAATTATTACATATTATTAAATTTATTTATCACAAGAATTTGGCTCAACAACACCAATAAAGCTACATGGAATATTCCTATTTAATATCGAACACTTATTTTAGTACATTAAAAGAATATGCTAATTAAAAGAGGAAATTGATTACATTTGAATTCGTACACTGAGCAGATTCATTAACTTAAAATAAATGAATCAGTTTCACGCTGTATCCCGCACACTGCAGGGCAGAGGAAACCTAGTGTTCAAGACACTCCGTTCCCCACTTTCTGCCGAATTCTGGAGACATTGCGTGTTGAGTGGCAAAACTCAACGCCGCGCTTGTCCACGACACCAGAGCGAAGAAATAGAAATATAAATTTAAGTAAATATTTCATCTCCTCGAGTGGGGATCGAACCCACAACCAGTCGGTCTTACAGTCACACTTTGTGCCACTGCGCCACGACTGGCCTCATTCATTAACTTTTATATACTCTATGAGCTTAACATATAAAAAGTACTGCTAAATAGCACCAGCAAGACTGTGTAGAATTATTCTATGTCCTATTAAAGTCCCATATATATTATCAAAGTTATTTTCAATTCAACCATAGCTAATAATTAATGACACACGTTTACTTTATACATTGTACAAATCTTACATATAAAAGCAGCTCATTTGAAAAAATATTCAACACAATTTGTGTAGCCATGATCAGTCAAATACAATAAACAGAACGTGACACCGCTCGCCTTATTAATCCCATATTCAAACCATACTATCACAACCATAATGACTGCCATCTTCACCACCATAATCTCCATCCTCACCATGATCCGCATCATCACAATGTTCCTCATCATTACAATGATTATTAGCCTATCCTCGTCCATTACTGGACAAAGGTCTCTTCAATGATATGCCGCGAAGATGACCATCAACTCTTACGTACAGCCGTTGCCCGTCACATGTAAAAAATAATAAGTGCTTAATATCTGCAAACGCTTAGGCATTAAGTCCTGTCCTTACGTACGTCTGTCTGTCTGTCTCTCAGGACTAATTATCTTAAGAAGACATGGAAATATGAAGCTAAAATTAATATGAAACATCTCGATCAACAATACACTAAATCTGCGGAAAATTCGTCTTCTGAATCGACATAAGGAGGTTGGTGGGCAAAATCGTGTCGAATTCGATTGGTTTATTTTGGTAATTTTTTTTAATTCAGATTATTTTAAGGTTTACGTTTACTTTCCTTAACAAATGTCAGCTATACGCGTAATCTAATAATTTAAAAGTCTACTTGTAATAAACAAGAATAATATACAAAAACAAACAAATAACAACAAGTTGATAGATAGAGTAATATGCTCTTAATCTTCCTTTAGGCATAAGTTATACTAAATTTGCATCATTTTCCATGTTCGTACCGCATTATAAAATTCCACAGCCAATTTTCAATTACTAGGTAAAGCTTGTATCCTATATTACTATAACGATATTAATATATGGACTTAAAAGATGTCGATGTTAAAACTGGAAAGTAACGATTGTTGTACTTTTATTGTAAATTTTATCTTCAAATACTGTTTTCTTGAGTATTTTGTCGGCTCTTCTCAGCCAAAATAAATCTAAATATATTTCTGAGCCATTGGTAAGACTTATATCATAGATTCACTAGCCAATTTTTGTTGTAATTTTGCTACTAAAATAAAAATAAAAAGAATTTGAATTCGATTCACTTCATTCAGCTATACATTGCATTTTTTGTAGTTATCATTATTTTCGCCTTTATATATATGTTTTTATTTTTTTAGGACAAAAATATTTCAAACATTTTTTTAGGATTCATAACTTAAGCTACTGTACCTACCTACCTACCTACGTAGGTCTCTATTTGTATCTATTGCTACACCGTGATCATTTCCACCATTTACCAACCAATAGCCATTATTTCACACCGATTTAAAAGTTTTATTTTATAAGAACTTTGCTTCGTGTCTCATCGTAAACACATTTATACTAACATATTTGTTAAAATGAATATACTTAATTCTCGTCGTTAGGAAACGACTCGCTATGAATTTATTCCATTCCGGTCAATTACAACAATTTAAAATAAATACTTTAATATAAATTTAAAATTCGAAAAATCAATAAATTCTTATTCATCATTTTCTTTAATGAGCTCAAAAGTGACTTCACTAACCTGATTCTTAAGCTCCCTATATCCTTAAACTCGAGTATTTTGCATCCATTACCCTTAACCTCTGGTATTATCTGTCCATTACCATTAACCACGGGTAACATCCATCCATTATTCTTAACCTGAAATATCATCCATCCATTACCCTTAACCACGGGTAACATCCATCCATTATCCTTAACCTGAAATGTTATCTATCCATTGCCCTTAACCTCGGGTATCATCCATCCATTATTCTTAACCTGAAATATAATCCATCCATCACCCTTAACCTCGGGTATAATCCATCCATTATCCTTAACCTGAAATATAATCCATCCATCACCCTTAACCTCGGGTATAATCCATCCATTACCCTTAACCTCGGGTATAATCCATCCATCACCCTTAACCTCGGGTATAATCCATCCATTACCCTTAACCTCGGGTACGATTAAAAAGATTAAAGACGAATGATATGGGACGAATGATGAGGGACGAATGATGAGGGACGAATGATGAAGGATGAATGCTTAACTCCTTAACCTCGGGTGGCATCCATCCTCAAACCCTCTCCTCGGGCATCATCATCCCTAAACCCTATCCTCGGGCATCACTCACCCCCAAACCCTATCCTCGGGCACCATCCGCCCCCTAAACCCTATCCTCGGGCATCATCATCCCAAACCCTATCCTCGGGCATCATTCATTCTCAAGCCCTATCCTCGGGCATCATTCAATCTCAAGCCCTATCCTCGGGCAATATTATTTTCCATGTTCCTGAAACTCAAACAATATAAGCTTAGACTTGCACACATCATAATAACTTTTTTATCAACCTAATTACATTAACATAAAATTCCTTCAAATTTATAAATTTGAAAATCTATTCAAATAACTTTGACATTCGAAATTCATAAAAATTAATAAGTTAACCGACACTTTGTAATCTGGCCATAAATGCACATAAATAATATTTTATCTTTACAATTACACGACTTTTAATCGCTATTAAGTAATAATAACCAAAAATATTAACGCTCCAGAGAAAATTACAAATCAAAACACTCAATCGTCAATAATGGATCAATAAAGAAATAAAATCTAGATTTGTCTACAATTACGTGAAACAGGGCCAATACTTTGACATCATGTTAACAACAAACAAATAGCAAACGGAAAAGAAAGTCAATTGAACAAATAATGAATGCCACCAAAGTTCCCTAAGCTGGCTGGTCCTCACGGGTAAAGAGACAACTACACTGTAATATCTAAGAACAACAATTATCCAAAACCAGGAATAATTATTAAATCGCAATATATTTATCCCGTAAAAGAAAGGAATTTTTACCATATGTCATAACACAAATAAAATGAGATACTAATAAATTGAGATAAGAACACATGTACTTTAATTTCATTGGAATATTAGATCCCATAGCTATTACGAATATATTTTCTGTGTTTGTGTCTATTATACGTGTTAATAGATTCGTATACCATAGAACAATCAAATTCAAAAATAATACATTCAAAAAGGGACTATTACATTACGAGAGTAGCTTTATAACTCTTACAGAAATAGGAAACGACAAGACGACAGTTCTCAATAAAGTGACAAAGCCGTATAGCCGTAATAATTCATCAATTCTAAACATACTACACATAAAGAATATATGTAAAACAATTCCGCATGATGATAAAACAAAATCATATTGACGTTTTTAAGACAACAAAATAGTTACTTCACTAATATTATTGTCATTACAAAAACAATTCTAATATCATTTATAGTTAACCAATAGATAGCGAAATACAATATCCTCTATACGATGTAAAAGCTTTCCAAAGAATGACAAAAACAACGAAAGAAATATACCAGATATGTAATAAATAAATTTGAATATACCCATTATAAATATTTCAAAATAAGTATTCCAGAAAGTCTTGATAACTGAAATTATTCATGACCAATGAATGTCATATATCTTTAAACGTGTGAAATATCATGGTGTCAAATATCTTTAAATTATCACCCGTATAAGTAAATACTCTATTGGAAGAACCAATATCCTATCGATCACGTCTACCAACGTAGATGCTATAAGCAATTGTATACTTCTTTTAAAGTCTACTTAAACAATCTCAAATTCTAAATTTATCAACTACCCTCAAACTAAAACGTTACGTAAGTACTATAAAATGGAAAATGTTTAGGTATGCACATCATCCAGTGTATTCTCAAATTATCCAACCTTCCAAATTTATCCAATAATTCCCTTCATAAAAAAACCACTCCGGCTGTTATAAAGGTTATCAATCACCACACAACGAAAAGTTCGAAGTACAAGATTTTTATGTATCGTCATCAGTAAACTTTAACTGTTAAAACTATTTATTAAATTTCCATTGAAGATCTTTATTTTATCCGTTTGTTGTTTGTTTGATGTAAAAGAAATAAGAATAACTAAAAACTATAATTAGAATAGCAATTAGCAACACTCTGCTTATATTCAGAATAGAAAAATTAAAAATTATAGACTACACACTATAAGTAACTTATGCTAACAATAGTAAGTAATAATACCATCCTTCGTAGCAGCTATAATGGAGTCAGCATATCTCACTTTTTGTTTACTTTCAGTTAGGCAAAGCGCGGCGTTAAGGTCCGCCACTCAACACGCGTCATGCAATGCCTCTAGAATTCAGCGGAATGTGGAGAACGGAGTGTCTTAACACTAGGTTCCCCCTGCCTACCGTGCTATACGGGATACAGCGTGAAGCTGATTTATTTGATTTATTTTAAAAGAAGAGATAATATATACGGTAACAAACATTTCTAAAGTATGATTAAATTTTCAATGACAGTAGTTTAACGCTGAAGTCGGCCCCAAATGCAACTTCGCGCTCGCATAAATTATATAAACACTAACTATAATACAATGTACCAACCAATTGAAATGATAAATGCAAAGAAAAATTACGACTTATGCCATTTATGGTTGTATTTAAATCGACTCTGTTGTAGCGCAATTGCGATTGGAATATTTGATATTGCTTGCAGAGATTGCGGGTTCAAATTTCATGCTACGAAAATATTTTCAATATAGATACCTGTTTCATACATAGATGAGTTATGTTTTCATCAACTCTATGTACATTAATGTTTTAAAATGCTTTGTAACTGATAAATGACATTGAATTGAAGCTATAATAGTCTCTATTAATATCACTTTACCAATTTCGATGTAACCCACTGTTTGTGAAGATTTGCCTCGGGCACCATTTCCATTTGACTATAGGAGAAAAACTGTACGTAGAAAGTTGTATTATAAATAGTTTTGCATTTTTTTATGTAACTAATTTTTTCATTTATCAATTTAAAAATGATTTTCAAATCACAAACCGAATTAGCAGATTAAACAAAAACATTGTGACAAATCACTACAAGCCTTAATTTCGAAGGAAAATTGAGACACTAAACAAACATACAATAAACAAAAATGGTATGGCATTCTAAGACTTAGATGATAATAGCAATCTCTGCAAGATTTACAGACATCATAAACCATCTCTTGAAACTGCAGCCGTTTATTACCTGACCTGACGTCTTCCAGGATTTTTAACTTAATAGCCTCGAAGCTTACTTTAATAACCGTAATTTGTATGATAAGTTTAATTTCTTAACTGATTGCTTTGGGAAATAATATTGACGATGGGTGTTAAAATTTCAACCTGTATCTCAGTTCGTATGTACTCTGTAAGTTATACTATACATAACGATGTTTCCAAATGTTACAGTAAGCTGATTGACTCTACAGCATAGTTTCTAAAAATACTTTTCATGTCCAAGTCAAATATCACGTATATTTAATTATATTTTTTATTGTGCATATTATGGACTGTTAGTAGTGTATTATTGAGTACACTAATAATTAAACATAGTTTAAATGTAATGATTGAAATTCAATTTTTTATTGAATGTGCTCTTACAATACACCAGAAACTTGCTTCACATGTGAAAGTGATATAATATATATTGTTTTTTTATGTCATGTTTTGGCCCGAATTTAGAAGGGAAGGCTGATTAAATTTAATGTTAAGGCACTCCATTCTCTGCTTTCTTCCCTAATTCGAGATACTGCGTGGCAATGAAAACAATTTATTCCCCCGAGTGGGAATCGAACCCACAACCATAGCATACATACAACTATAGCTTCAAGCCATTGATATATATTACCTTTATTTCCAAACCATTGCTTATTATATACGATTTCTTTTATCATTACCTCATACAGATATTACATTTACTAATATTTCGTTTTGTTTCCCTTTTATTGTACAAAAAGGCACATTTCTCTAGCATTTTCCTTGTACACAATTAATCGTTTATTAAATTATCTTATTTCGACGTTCATACGATTCTATTTTTAAAAAATATTACTTTTTTATTCTATTTTGTTTGATAAACATATTGTGTATTGTTAAATTAATCTGTATTATCTATACAGATATACTATTATTATTAAGTTAAAGAGTTTATTTTGGTTTTGGACCTAATCTCAAGAATTAATGGCAAGATTTAAATCATTATTTTTATGTTAGATTGAATGATGATGGTGGTGATGATATGAATTCATTTATTAAATAAGGCTGTATATAGACCAGATTGCATGGCGTATATTTATTCAAATCCATCTAGGGTACTTCGAACATGTCATGTGTAAACTGTTTATAATTATTTCTCTTCTTCCTCTGGCAATGAAACACGGCATTTAGTTCTGCCACTCACCACGCAATGTCTCAAATATTGGACAAAAAGTGATAAAGGCAGTGTCTTGATATAAGTTCTTTCTGTCGATCACGTTATACGCGAGATATATCGTGAAATTATAAATAAAACCGGTCAAATGCAAGTCGTACTCGCAATCCGGGGATTTCGTAACAATTTCAGGATGTCAAAGGGAAGTGCAATTTATATAGTATTAAAAACATTAGTATACAAACTTAAGTAGTAGTTCGCAAGCTTAAGTTTGCGAATGTTGTACTCGTTTGTTATGAAATGCAATAAATTTTGAATTTTTTAGATTTTCACCTTTATTTGTACTACAAGTTCTTATTTCTTGCCAATTCATAATTGTAGGTGCACAATATAATCCGGGCGAATTTCATATAAAATGCAGCAAAATCAATCCATAAACGTTCATCTTCTGATCGCGTTAACTTAGAATATTAAATATTTGATAATAATTTCAGATCGATACATCCACGTGATCTTGTAATAAGTGCTCTCGACAGACAGACAGACGGACAACAGAGGAATCCTATAGGGATTCCGTTTTTTTCCTTTTGAGGTACAGAACCCTAAAAAGATATCTCGAATAATATGTAAATTTACGAAATAACCTTAGATAAACAGATTGTTTAGTAAAAAAAGAACTTTGCAGAGAAAGTCTTAAATAAAACAAAGTTAAGCTGCTTACGTTCTACGGTACTCGTTGAACGCCTTTACAACGTTCCCTACAAAGTGTCTGTAAGGGATTTAACTGCGATCCAACTATCGTATTGATGTAACTAGTTTGTTAATGAAACGGTAAAGTTAGAAATTTTGGTAGTGCTTAAAAGTGATACAATGTATATTACATATAAGGAAAACATGTTATAAAAATATTTTCTAATAAGTTAATTCTACGTAATCTTTTATTATCTAGTTATTATTATCAGTTGTGTTTTTATTGATTTGGGATGAAATAATGGAGGATGTTACAGTCAATGAAGGAGAACGTGCAAATCCAGGTGGTTTGGGCGCGTAGAAAGAATGTGTGATGAAAGAATGACAAAAAAGATTTATGAAGCAAGAGTGGTAAGAGTAGCAGGGAAGATCTTGGTTGACTGTCGAAAACACAATAACCCGCCATTAATAAAGCGTGAATAAAAAAATATATATTAAAATTAAATGCCATAGGTTATTTCTTAATATTGTTAACTTTTATTATAAAACCAGAGCAATCCTTGCTACCTATTCAGCGCTCGTACTGTTCTACGGATTATGTCGTGACAGGTCTGTACTATCCATTTCACCAATATCTTTAACATTGACGGAGATAAATGCAACAATTAAAAAAAATTAAATCGGCTTCATGCTATAATATATCTCGCACACACTCCGTTCAAAATTTTCCGCTGAATTTTTTCGACGGATTTCGTATTGAGTGGCGGAACTCAACGCCGGGCGACCGGAATGCACCGATTAACTTAACTAAACCTAGATTATAATTTACATATCCCTGTGTGAAAATCAAACCTGCAAAGATCATTGGTCAGACATTTCCTAGATATATATTTCTTTTATACCAGCGTTACGCATTTTTTCACATAGTGATGTAGGCAGAAAAAATTTAATATCATAGAATGTCATTTTAATATGACAATAATATAAATACAATAAATTTCCCTAACTACAGATAACCAGCATTCATACGCATACGATCAGACGAAGCCACTGCGCGACGATGGCATCAAATTTAAAAATTTGATAATGATAAATTCAAAGACATCACATCTATCTTGTCAATGTCCACCAGTCCCTTTAGGCCTTCTGGTCTGACGATGTAATCGATAACCAAACAGATTAACATGTCATTCGGAGGAAACACTCAGTGGTATTAACCGACTCCACAAAATAAGAAAATATGGCTTAGAGGCTTGAATTATTTTCATTTTCTCACTCCTCAGAGTATCTTCTCTTTTGCCTATGATCTGGACTCTAAGGGGATACAGCGTGAAGTTTAAAAAAAATGTGTATTTAAACAACTTTATTTAAACTAACAAAACAGCTACAAATATTCAGATGAAATTCGCACTGTGTTTTGTCAATATCTAGTTTAAAGAAAAACATTGTTCAAAAAATAATAACAAAACAAGTCCCACCCGACCCATGAAAGTGTTAAGAATAAACATTCAATGTGTAAAAATATATGGCGAAGTAAATAAAAGTTGTAAATATTTCAATTCATCTCACTTTTACTCTACAAATAACGTTGAAACTAGTCTTTCATATAAAAACAAAGGTATTTTCTAAAACTGCAACTGTTATTCGAGCTGTGTAGAATTTCGGCCAAAAAAAATATTTGACGCGAAACAGCCTTTAAACAAAATAAGAATGTATTTGGATAGTATTTTGTAGGTAAAAAAATATTTTTACTTTAGCTCCATCTAATACTATCTTTTATGCGCGGCTCTGCCTCCGTGGTCTAATAGATCTAAGTAAGTAAGAATCGTATACGTTATATACCACATCGAAACACATTAGCATATAGCCTTCTTCCCCAGTGGTTGTCGCTATGATGAATTTTGATGACTGCCATGTCTTTAGTGGCACTCTCAAGGTTAAAACGAATCGATCGACGTAAGAAATATCAAAACTGGCCAAGGCATCTACAACGCCACATACATATGCATATGTATACGTACATAAATACTCTACTCTCATAAAGTCATACACACATAACCCTCCTTTGCGTCGCACAGTTCGGTAAACGTAGCTTTTACGAATTTTGGTTATCCTAGTCATTGTGTTCCACACAAACAAGCTTCGCTTCGCTTTAGTTAAGGGGAGGAAATACAGAGAGAATTTAGTATCAAGACGCTAGTGTCAAAATATATAACCTAAGAGTATTTTACAGTTTTTAATTATTCATAGCTGGGAAATCTTTTATATTTAAAATCCACAGCAGTTAATCAACAAACACAGAAAAAAATATATGAAATAACAACATATTTCTGTTATATATTTTTTTTTAAATCAAATATGGTCATACTATTTAACGTGTACGTATTTTTAAACAATACAAATTTTATACATGAAAAATGTTCATATCATCTTTGTTAAGTTTGTCAATGTTTTTATGTTAAGCTTTTATGATTTTTATAGTGGATTGCCGTCCTGGCACAGGATGGGAAAAGGGAAAGTTGTGGGTTCGATTCTCACTCCATTTTACGAATTTTATTTTTTTCGCTCTGCTAAAACGACAGCGCGAACAAGTAATGTCTCGAAAATTGGTCAGAAATGGGGAATGTCTTGACGTTAGGTTCCCGCTGTTTACCCTGGCATAGCGTGAACCTAAACCAATCTTAATAACAATTTTCCATATAAGTATAGGTATTAGATTTCTATAATCTATTGCTAATTTATATGATAACCGCAATGCAGTAAGTTCTTAGTTGACGTGCTCGTTCAAACCAGCAGAAACGTGAAGAGGCTCATATTACAAAGCACGTATTCATTGACAAAGACCTAATTACCTGTTAGTGACGTGACGGTGTGTGTATAATGTCTATGTATGTATGTTTCAATTATAGTTGTCGGTTTAACACTATTAGAAGAGTCCCAATTTATTTATAAATTTAAAAAATTATAGATTTATTTTCTATTCGTGTTGTTAGATCTCTTTCTATTGTTAGAAACGTATTTTTGCAAATATGTTCAATCATTTTTCATTTCATTGAGGCCAGTCGTGGCGCAGCGGCACGAAGTGTGACTGTAAAATCGAGTGGTTGTGGGTTCGATCCCCACTCGAGGAGATGAAATATTTACTTAAATTTATATTTCCATTTCTTCGCTCTGGTGTTGAGGCTAAACGCGGCGTTGAGTTCTGCCACTCACCACGCAATGACTCCAGAATTCGGCAGAAAGTGGAGAACGGAGTGTCTTAACACTAGGTTCCCTCTGCCTACCCTGCTGTGTGCGGGATACAGCGTGAAGCTTTTTTAATTTTAATTTAATTTTTTAGTATTATTATTTTAGTATAGATAATAATTAATGTAAAATATATTGTATATTTTAAGCTTGTGCTAGAACACTCCGGCAGAACACAACACTGAATTTTGTCTTATCATTAGAACGAGGATACGAAAGTTATTCAATCACCCGAGTAGAAATCAAACCCACAAACATCACGCTTACAAAACGAAACTGTGCCGTTGCATCACAACGACCTCACGTTTTAAAAGATTTTTATAAAAAACAACAATTATAAGGGACGTATGGTTTATTTTACGTACTACATGTTCTCTTTTGATAGAAAGTCCACTATATTATAATCCGATATTCTGTTAGAATAACTCTTTATCATGTGATTAATTATATTGATTTATATATGCATCAATAAGAAAGTGTCAGTCGTGGAGCACCGATAAACACGACAGTTGTGGGTTCGACTCGTAGTAATTGAGTACGTGTAAGATGGGGTACGGAGCTTTTTTATAGGTTCAAATGAAAGCAAAAAAAATAATGAGAATGAGAAAATAACGAACCCCGAACCACTAAATGTATTAAATAATTCTCATTTCTGAGTCACAAGGAGGTCAGGATACCTCATTAAGAACATTTACTTTACCAAAAGCTTATTTCTTTCCTTTATCCAAGTTTTTGCTGCAAACTAGATATTTTGTATTAAAAATTCCTGTAGCTTTTTGTAAAATTTCCATAACGAACCTGCCGATTGTTAGTCTTTGAGTGACATTATACGGAACTCTAAAATGTTAAAAGAATATTAATATTGATATATGAAAATTTCTTATAAAAGAGTATTTTCTTGTTTTTGAGTATTCAAAATAACTTATTTTTGTCTCCAAGGACATAAACATAATATATCTATGTACGTATTTTTTTCTCAACTTCACGTTTTTTTTCCCGCATAGCAGTTGTGTGGCAGAGAGAACCTAGTGTTTCTAGGAGAATCCTCTAGCACCTTGAAGGCGATGGCGGCCGGTAATAGACGAGTCGTCAATAGAGGCGTGGTAGTAGTATGCGAAAGTTTTAGTGAGAAGATCTAACTCACCCCTCTATCCATCGTTCGTACCTAGTGTGAAAACACTCCATTCTTCACTTCCTGACTGATGTTCGAGACATTGCGTGATGAGTGACGGAACTCAAGGCCGCTTCATAATTACCAAAGCGGGAAAATGAAGATAATTCAATAAAATCCCGAGTGGGGATCGTATATAAATGTCGTGTATGTATGTATAATAAAACCGTATTACATTTAACTTTTATTTTAAAGAGCACGTGATATGTTTACGCTGTTACGATTTTAAAATATATAAATGCAGATTTCACGAGATTATTCAGTTTAAATATTTTAAAACGGAAATAGTGCTTCGAGCCTGAACGTATGATGTTACATCCGTTGTTATTATTATTATTATATATTTTTATTAAAAAAAATATACAGAGATTTAAATATTAAGTGATGTCATTTAATGTTGTATTTGTAGCTTTTATAGGATTTTTTAAATAGATAAGAGTGATACTTGGGCTTACATGCGGTTTTGATTTTGTATGTGATACGTTTATATGAAACAATATAATATGAGTGCTATATCTATGACTCGATGGTTTTGGATTCGATCTCCCCTCGATAGATTTTTTTTTTCTCCGCTCTTCCAATATAAAACGCCGCGTTGAATTCTTCTACTTAACAGGCAGTCTTGAATTCTCGAAAAGAGCGGGACTCCAAATAACCTCCCGTTGATCTATAATGATCAAATTGGTACGGGACCCTCCATGCGTAAGTCCAACTCGTACTTGATTGTTTTTTTATATTTTTATTTGTAGCATTTACATTGAGTTACAGTTATGTAGACTACAAATATTAAAGCCTCCGACAGAGTCGAGGAACATCAAAGTTCAATTTCGTTAGTAGCAATTTGCGTCTAAAATCGCGTTCCTTTTACTTTATATTTAACGTTTTACTCCACTCATGTGAGCATACTATATAGCTGCTATATAAAATTGATAAATATAAAATATAGTATTTTATGTTTGTATACGTTTTGATTTAGTTTACAAATTATTGAAATATTACAAGAAAGCCTGTACACTGGCTTAACCAAACCATAAAACAGGAAGTAAAGTTCCTTTTCAGGATTTCATACCTCAAAAGAAAAAAATAAAAACCCTTATAGGATCAATTTGTTTTCCGTCTGTCAAGACCATCTATCTTTCTTGAGATAGCGTGGATGTATGAAACTAAAATTAATCTCAAATATTCAGGTCTACGGTCCGTTGGAATATAGACAAAATCAAATTCGTGATTGTGGAATCTGGCACGAAGTAAGAACTTACAATAGGAATAACGAACAGTGAAAATTTATCGGTATTTCATAGGAAAAAGAACATTTCAAACTTATATTTGTAGATTATTTCACACAAAATGAGTATAAATAGGAGCATACACATTTAAATTTGTTAATTTTAATATATTTTATATTTATTTACTAATAATTGAGTTACAATTTTGAAATTGGTACGGAAATTTCCGTGGGACGGCCCTACTCGCACTTGATAGGTTTTTATTTTAATTAAAAACTGCATTTTTACGTTTATTTAAAATATGAAATCTATATAATTTAAAAAAAACTCTTTCGTTACTTACTTAGTGATCGACAATTTTTAATTATTAATGTAAACTTAAACGATCGTCCTCTATAGCATTACACATTTGGTAGTTTCTCCGCTTTATTTAGTAGCAAACTTCGTTTTGCCGAGAACTCATTAGTCGGACCGTCTCTTCATTTTCTACTTAAGTGAAAAAAAAATATTAGCGAAAATCACTGAGCTTTCAGCGCCGTGTTAAATTTTATTTATAGGCGTTTGTATGGTGTTGATATATTGCTTTACGATTTTTATTTTATCTTTACAATGTGTAAGTCATATGAATGCGATTACGGTAATCGAACCCACATTTCCAATTTCCGAGTGGTACTCGACTGTAGATGACTTTTTGTTTTTGTACGGAGTATCTTGCCATAACGTTTTTTCTCCCTATATATGTGGACCAAATCGTGAAGTATCATATAATATGCTCATACTAACTGTGGCATTACAGCATCTTATTTGTTCTATCAACTTTTTTCACTTGAACAAATGAGATTTCGGGAAATACTCTCGGTGCTCCCCTACACACTTAAAAAAAACTTCCTACCAATTTCAGCGTTCCACACCGCGTAATTTCGGGCCTTCCTAGTCACTTATCAAAGAAAGCATTTTATCTGCATAGATTTTCTATAATATAAACTAAATAATCCACCAATCTATTAATAAATCCTTATCAAATGACAGTAAAAAAATTCAGAACATTACAACAAATCTAAAAGGCATTATACGTGGCAAGTGAAACTTGGGGCATGAATTCATTAATCCTATTTCAGATGCAGGTATAAAGAGTTCCCAAGTTTTTCCTTTTACGTGTTTTTATAGGTTTTCGGTACTGCCAATGGCTGGGAGTTTGCAGTTTCAGCAGTTTTGAACGGCTGATTGCATTTTAATGGCGTATATTAATGGATTCTGATTTTTGTAAGAGGATTTTAATGTTTTTTTTTTATAGGAAAAGTGTAGTCATTTTTGGTTGTTATTATGTAATAATGATTTTTTTTTTGGTAGAAAATATAATATATATATTGGTTTTGGGGTTTAAATCCTCTGGAGTAAAGTGTATATAGGTAATAGGTTTTTAATATAGAAAAGTCTGTGGTATTTAAAATCGTAACAACGCATGGATTCCTTCATCCAGCAACCATTAAATAAGATCGAGCAGAATGAAAACGGTGGAATAACACTTGGTTTTTCAGTAATGAAAGACATCACAATCATTTTATGCTATTTTGTCACGTATTTTTGTGACTAACAGCATAATTAAAATATTATGATAAATAGTATAAATATTAAATGAAAAATTGAAAAAAATAATTCAATGCCGTCATGGCGCAGTGGGACAGCATCTCACTGTACGAGTATATATAATAGTTATAATGGTAATTTTTAAATTATCTGCATTTTCCTACTATCAACTTTCTCATTCAAAATTAGGCAGAAAATGGGCAACGATAAGCTTCTAGATTTCATCATATAAGAGGCGTAATTCCTAACTTACTTAGAGTAAAATATCTAATTTCGCTGAAACTAGACAAGGGAGGAATTTTAATTACTTTTGTTAGAAATACAGATATTTGCCCTGTCTGCTTAGACTGACAATATGAGGGTTTGAAATAACAAAATAGTATGACTTTCGAGTATTATTATGCTTATTTTGTTTAATTCATTTTATTTTAGGTAGGCAAGCTTGTGACTGTAGACTTAAGAGGTTGTAGATTTGATTTCCACTTGAAGAAATGAAATATTATTTTTTGTTGTTGCGTTGAGTTCCACCACTCAGCGCGCAATGAGGCTAGAATTTTGCGGAAAATTAAAAAACTGTATTTTAATGGGAATGGAGTGTCCTGAATACATACTAGGTGCACAGGTTTCCTCTGCTCACGCTGATACTTGCGGACTACAGCATGGAGCTATTTTTTTTATGATGATAATCTTATCAAATATAAAAAAATCTTTTATTTTATTTTTAAAACTAAACACAAGAAAAAAATTTTTTTAGTATGACATCAAAGAAAATTAAGGCAATTAGAATTTGCATGCTCTTTTATTTTGAGAAAGCTTCCTTAAACCGTTAAGCACAGCGTACTAAAGAGCACTACGTGGTACAAAGTAGACTAATAGCTCGCGAAAATAAAATTTGAATATAATTTTTGCGAAAATTGGCAATCTCTCTCTCTTCTTTTATTTAAATTGGAACTTTTAATGGAATGCTAATCTGTAGCACCTAATTCTTATGAAGACGTTGATTTTCTGCTAGGGAATAATTTTATGTAAGTAGTCATATGATTGATGATTCCACTTGGGATAACAATTTCAGATTTCTTAGGATTAAGAAATAAAAAGGGGCACAGAGAGTGGAGAGTGCGATTGTTTGACACAAGGTTCTGTGTTTTATTACTTTTAAATATTTCTAAACGATTTACTGAAGAATATAAAAACATATGCCCAATGCTACGGGAAAGGTAATCACTGTTAATATAAATATTTGAACTATTCGTATTATGGAACGTATTTTATCATTAATATTACTACTAGTGTCCATCCGGAACTTTATAGGCTTAAATTGTAAAAAAGACTGCCCGTTTTTCCCGCTTCGGATGGATTTGTACTGGTGCTTACAGCATTATATGTCGCATAGATCCGGCTGTACACTGTCTGTCAGTAACGGAAAGATTTTAGGTATATATAGAATTCTTAATTTTTATTAGTAGGCTAAGGGTTATTATTAATTCATTCATTTGCCCGTTTCTATATTTTAAGCAGACGTTTATACCTTAACCCTATAACCAGAGAACACAAAGACGTTATATCCTTTACTTGTTCGAGTATACTCGTTTTTGATGAGATGCAATGCAAAATAAATGAAATTTATTCCAAACTATCCCAAGAGACGTACGTATGCTTTGATTGAGTTCTGCTTTGTCAGTTCCTTATCTGAAACGTGCTGAGAATTCACTTTATTATAAGGATGGAGTCAGTCTGCGCCTTTATATGTTGTCAGTTAGTTTAACCCCCGATGAAAAGAAAGGAGTATTGCAAGTTTGGGGAGTCTGTGTATGTGAGCAAGTGTGTATGTGTGTATCTGTATGTCTGTCTATTGCATCGTAACTCTGAAACGGATGATCCGATTTTGTTTAGTTTTCTTTTTTGTTTAAAAGGTCACTTATTCGAGAGTCTTTTTAGCTATGATTAAAAAAAACAACCTTTAAAAATTACCACTTGATTATCTTTTCTAGTCGTAAATTGTGTCGGAGCTTTTTAATTAGCAATTATTATTTATATATGGAAATTGACTGACAGTCAATCTTGCATTAAATTTCAACACTGTTTTCACTTTATCTTTTTCAGCTTCACGCTTGATACCGCATGTAGCAGGAAAGGCAGAGGGATTATAGTGCTAAGACATTCAGCTCTCCAGTTTTTGCTGAATTTTGGAAGATTACGTATAGAGAAGCGAAACTCAATGTTTTGTCTCGATATCAGAGCGAAGGACTGGTCCCAATTAGTCTTAGATCTAACACAAAAATAAAATCTTAACTTGAACAAGTAGTACTTGAAATTACATGTTTAACCAAACAAACTCTTAATCTTTATAATATTAGTATAGAAGAATAGATAACTATATAAAACTATATTACTACTATTATACTTATACTATAAGTATTTATTAACTGACATATAAAGATAAATACTTTTCTGTACGTGCATGTATTGAAAAAAATAAATGAATTTTAACGAAATTATTAATATTATTTATTCATATTATAAGATAAGTCTCATTTCATATTAATATTTTTGATATGTTGCAACCGCGCTGGATATTTACGACTCGCTTATTTGTAATTTAAAATGAATATTTGCATTTTAAATATGAATTAATGATAAAGTAATGGATTCGTGGTGCAGTTGGAAAGTTTGTGGTGCTGGTCGTGGGTTCAATTTCAAACTATAGGATCATTTAAACAAATATACAAGATTGCTTGACGCTATATCCCGCATATAGCAGGATAGGCAAAGGGAACCTAGTGCTAACACATTCCGTTAGACACTCTCAGCAAAATTGTAGAGACACGCACTGCAATTTGACGATTTGCGAACCAAAAAATAATTAATTCCCTAGCAATCGAACCCACACCCAGATACTGCGCCCGGGCGACAATTAAATTTACAATTTAAAGAAATACTTCTTCGACTTGCCACCCGAAGTGCGAACGTCTGAAAATAGAAAATGGACATTAAGCTAGTGATAAAATACCGCCTCAAAATTATATGACGAATTTGTTTTTAATATAATTTCAAATTTCATTCAAAAGTAATTATTATTAAGTGTGATTTTTTTATGTAATTTTCATTTTTATACAAATTTCTCTAGTAAAATCACACGAGAATAATCTAATATAATAATATTTTTGTTTCAGGTAATATCATATGTCACTCTCACACGCCAGGCGAGATACTCAAATAATTAGAGAGAATAACGAATTACTTTGTTCTCAGCTTTTAATCTTTACATTAAGTTGCTAGGCAACGTATGTAGAGAAATCTGAATATGTTCTTAGGATTTGAAGCCACTGCTAGCATTGCGTTTCATAGATACTGGTAAGTATTTTAAATATCATATAAGGTAAGGTGTATTTGTATAGATTTTTTGCTTTACGATTTTCACCGCATATAGCAGGGTTGGCAGATGTAGCTTAGTGTAGAGACACTCCGTTCCTAGCTTTATGTTTTTAGGTCATCGTGGCTCAGGGGCACAGGCGTAATAATACTTTAATTTACAACGCAAGTGTCTTAATGGGAACTGAGTGTCTTAAAGTGTTAAGAAGGTTTCCAGGTTCCCTCTGTCTACCCTGCTATGTGCGGGTTATAACATTATCAGCTTCACGTTGTATCCCGCACACAGCAAGGTAGGCAGAGGGAACTTAGTGTTAAGGCACTCCGTTCCCCACTTTCTGCCGAATTCTGGAGGCATTGCGTGTTGAGTGGCAGAACTCAACGCCGCGCTTAGCCTCGACACCAGAGCGAAGAAATGGAAATATAAATTTAAATAAATATTTGATCTCCTCGAGTGGGAATCGTTTTACAGTCATACTTCGTGCCGCTGCGCCACGACTGGCCTCAACATATAACATGACGACCAAAATAATGTATATAAATATATCTCTGATCATCATTCTATAATTCCACCGCTTTTTGCATATTTACTCTGTTTTACCCACTATAGAGTCGAAAAGAGTTACTTGTGAAACATATTTCTTTACTTAAAAAATAAAATGATATTTTTCATTATTTTCATTTTTCCAATTTGATACAACAAAGTAACAGCGTATTATAGGTATAAAAACAATATCAATAATATGTATAGAATGTGCGAAATAATAAATCGAAATTCACGGACTTACTTAACAAAAAATATACAATTTTAACTCCAAAAGATAAAAATTCAAAAATAATTCTTATATTCTTATAATTTCAACCCTCCCTGAAGCAGTAGGTACTGTCATTGTATTGTATTCACCGCTGTTATTACATCTTCCAACTGTCGACATAAATTTATTTTTCTACAATAGACTAGGTATCTTAACGCAAACGTCTTGATTTGTCGTATTTTTTAAACGGCAATCCGTTTGGAATAAACGTTGAATGTTTAAGTTTTCTTTTGAAGTTTTTCTTTTTATTTTGGGGTTTCATTCCACCAAGTAGGAATCGAACCCACAAACGTCGCGTTACAGTCACACGCTCTAATAATAAATGTGTATATTAACAGGAAATTAAGATTAATGTCATTTATTCGGCTTAGGTAAAAGAAATATGGTTATTTCAAAATATTATACAACATTGTACATTTCAGCATATTTTTATTATTATTCCCATTAGATACTTCACCCAAGTTTAAAAGTCGTGGCGCAACGGCACGAAGTGGAACTGTAAAACCGACTGGTTGTGGGTTCGATCCCCACTCGAGGAGATGAAATATTTACTTAAATTTATATTTACATTTCTTCGCTCTGGTGTTGAGGTTAAGCGCGGCGTTGAGTTCTGCCACTCAACACGCAATGCCTCCAGAATTCGGGAGAAAGTGGGGAACGGAGTGTCTTAACACTAGGTTCCCTCTGCCTACCCTGCTGTGTGCAGGATACAGCATGAAGCTGATTTTATAAGACTATATATAGTAGTTATATTTAAAATCCACTTTCCTTCTAAATCGGTTAAATAACTTTTCGTTTCTACCACCGCGTCAAGCGAACCGCGTCGCCCCAAACGAACGCATTCAACGGAACACGCACTAATTTCGTTCTACCTTGTTGTATATAACTCTTGTATATATATGCTTCTATTAGCTAGTTCATGCCTTTGACTTTGGCTGAATGTTTTTAATTTTATATAAGTTTTTATTTCTATTTCACAGGGATACAAGCGTGCGACTGTTGACGACGGTTGTGGGTTCGATTGCTACTTGAGGCAATATTAAATATTTAATACTTTCAAAGTTTCTCGATATGGTTAGGAGTAATATATAAATCGTGACGTAGAGTTCGGTTATTCAACATGCAAAACAAACTGATGAACGGCAGGAGTGTGCTGATGGGATACGGAGTGTCCTGAAACTGGGATCCAAGGTTCCCTACGTTAAAAAATACATTATTATTTTTAATTTCTCGCTTATGCTGTATATGATAAGGTCGGTAGAAAAACCATAGTGTTCGATGATAAGATTCTCCGTTCTCCGTTTTCTGCCCGAATTTAAAGCATTGGGTGCCGATGGTGAGTCTCAACACCGGTCAGTATCTAAAATTATAGAATCGAATACAATACTATTATATTTTATTTCATATAACAGTTAAAAAAATATTGAAATTCTTTAACAAATGGACTCTTTAACAACTTAAACTACAGTCATTTAAGAACAAGTTATTATTTTTTTACACATTCTGTAACGTAGCGTAACATTTTAGACAACTAATATTGTTTTCCCGTGATATAAGCCTCAATCTTAGTAAAATTATATATATATATATATATATATATATATATATATATATATATATATATATGTGAAACAATTATAATATGTAATATATATATATTACATATTATTATTATTTTTATTAAAAATAAATATATATATATCTATATATATATATATATATATATATATATATATATATATATATATATATATATATATTCATTAAATCATGTGCACAAATTTTCTCTAGACACATTGTCACAGCCACCATCCTCTTTGCCCCTTTACAAGTTATATTAAATATTTGAATTACTAATCAATACATATTATATATAAATTAGGAAAACAAAGGCCGAGAGAATCTAATCTCTTGTACTAGCATTAGATTCTCTCAGCCTACCCTGCTATATGCGGAATATAAAGATTAAGGTTCTTCCTATCACTCAGTATTAAAAAAAAATCAGCTTCACGCTGTATCCCACACACAGCAGGGTAGGCAGACGGAACCTAGTGCTAAGATACTCCGTTCCACTTACCGCCGAGTTTTGGAGGCATTGCGTGCTGAGTGGCAGAACTCATAAATGTATATAAATATTTTATTTCATCGAGTGGGGATCGAACCCACAACCAGCCGATTTTACAGTCACACTTTGTGCCCCTGCGCCACGACTGGCCTCAACGTCTTTATATTAAAACGGATAAGTCATTCAATGTATGTCACTTTTGTCCTTTACAGCGATGCATGAGATTATTTGAACCAAACGAGTCTCAAGATATCTTTTTTTGTGCACATGTAAAGCTACCTAGTATTAATTTATCCAGCCTTCATTCAGAAAAGGCAGGTAGGTAGGTTATCAAATTACATAGTTTCAGGTTACGCTTTTGAAGAGTTCCTGTAATTTCCAGGTGGTCTTTGGACAGGTTTCGAAATATTGCACCGAAATGCATGAAAATCGTTTGTTTCTTTTTGAGCGAATTTAAATATGAGTTTTGTGTAAGTTTTTTTTAAATGAAAGAACCCAAACATTCGAGCAATAAAATAAATACTTTTATATATTAATTGTTATATAAATATATAGTTATTTTTTATTGCCATTAATATGATACCATTTTTTTAAATGTATAATGACTTAACCGTAGAAGAGTTTGAAAATTAAACTATACGTTTTAATCTTTTGTACAAAAAAAATCCCGCGCTTAAAGTGCAGGAGTATTTAACGCCCAGATAGATATAAAATAACCAAACATTTATCTCTTTTTTGAGCGAGCAAGAGTAATTAAATTTACAAAAGATTCAAGTAACTATTTATTTTGTTTATAACAGTATATAGTCAGTAATCATTTTCTGAGAATAAACGTAAATATATAATAGTATAATAATTCAGGCTTACAATCTCGCGGGTAGACCTCGGTTCAGTGGCGGAACTGAACGCCGCGCGTATCTTATTACCAGAGTGAGAAAATGAAAATTCATTATTTAGTTTTGAACCTTATTTTCTCCTTAAGTTTTCAGCTCATTTCCGTCTCTTGATCGTTATTGTCGTCCCTTTCAGATATATCACTAACGATAAGGACCGAAAGTGATTAAGAAACAAACATCAGCATCAGTAATAGCTGTATTTGAACACCCGTTTAGGTTTGATATTTAATCATTGACCAATAAACAGACCTTAAGTCTATGTAGTAGAGCATAATTTTTTTTGCATTGATCGGCAATTGTTTTTCTTCATAATTGACACTAATGTGAAGATTATTTTAGATCAGGTCAGTTTTACACGTTTTTTACACCGTAATAGCAGGTAGAGAGAAAATACTGTTAAAAAAACTCCATTCCCAACTTAACGCTCAATTTTCAAGACATTGTGTGCTGCGTGACGGAACCCAACGTCACGCTGATTGGGTTTAGTATAGCGACGAAACCATAAGAATTTGTTACCTTAAAAAAGAATCAAACCCACAATCCGCGTTTACCGCGATCTTTGAAAAGAACGATTGGATGATTACCAAGAGGCGCAAGTTCGAGTTCCACTACCTACAAAATACTACATTTTCAAAAAATAGAAGACTTAGTGTTCCACAACAATTCAATTTCTCAAAGACAACATTCCTATATCTTTTATCAATAAACTGTCCAATTGCTATTCCCTTACAAACTACAATAGATATTTATACTCGGTCGCACTTACCCCAGCTCCAGTTTTGTTTCAACAAACTCTGTACATATTTGAATTTGAATTTTTATTTTTGAACATTGTGAACGTAAAATTTGTATGACATTGTGTTTCCGATTTTTCGGTTTAATATTTTATATAGATGTGTTTTTGAAACGGTTTGGTTTTATTTCGATTTTAGAACTAGCTGTTAGCGGCTTTTCGCCTCTGTAGTTAAATGGAAAAAGCTAAAGGTATCATTCTACGTGCTCTAGATAATTTTGACTAATGTAATCGCCTTTCGCGATAAATGAAATTAAAAAAAATTAAAATTAAATTAAATTAGCTTCACGCTATATCCCGCACACAGCAGGGTAGGCAGAGGGAACCTAGTGTTAAGACACTCCGTTCCCCACTTTCTGCCGAATTCTGGAGGCATTGCGTGTTGAGTGGCAGAACTCAACGCCGCGCTTAGCCTTGACACCAGAGCGAAGAAATGGAAATATAAATTTAAGTAAACATTTCATTTCCTCGAGTGGGGATCGAACCCACAACCGTCGCGTTACAGTCACACCTTTGTGCCACTGGGCCACGACGGCCTCTAAATAAATGAAATACCTAACATAAAAATATTTTTTTCAATTTAAATCAGTAATTCTTGAGATTAGTGCCTTCAACTAAACCAGTGGTTCCCAACCAGTGGTCCCCAGAAGCCTAAAACGATTTTAATTTTATGATTGAGGAGGGTGAGGCGAAGTTTGTGTTTAATTATTACAGTTATTTTTTACTATACCTACATACCTACATGCATAGTGGTCCCTGTTACCAAGAATGATATAAAAGTGGTCCTTGATCAAAAAAAGGTTGGGAACCCCTGAACTAAACAAACTCTACAGTTTTATAATATTTATCACAGCCACAGCTTTTTAATATTAATCATTGATAAATTGTAATGGTATATATAGCATATAAGAAGGCCGTCGTGGTGCAGGGGCGTATGAGTATACTCGCGATCTTTGTGGGTTCGATTCCCACTTGAGGGAATGAAATATTTAATATTTGTATTTCATCGCTCGGTGACAGAGGCAAAGCATGGTGTTGCCACCAAAGCGACCGCCACTCAACACGGAGTTTCAATATATACAGCATATTATATGATGATCGTTATAAAAAAACAATCTAAAAATTCTGGATTTAAAATGGTGAATTCAAAAGGTTCTATACTAAGCACTTAATAAAATTATATTTATTTATAAAATATTACATAAAGCAAGCTAAGTAAAAACAATAGAAAAGAAGATCCGACTATACAATGAATTTTACGTGTTAACTTTCGGCGGCGGCGTCAAGTTCCGCTAATAAGTCCGCAGAGTTTCGAAAAATTGGGCGTAAAGTGAGGAACCATGAGTCCAAGAAATATGAAGTTAAAAAAACGTTGCTTAAAAATATTTATAAATATTTTTAACATTTTTAAGGTGTTATTCCACAATCAGGAAAGAAAAATACTTATTTAGAAAACCTGGAAACCGAGGTCGGTTTCCAGGAGCCGCGGGTTCGAGTCCCGCTGGTTCAATTTTTTATACGTTTTCTAAACAAGTATGTTTATATAATAAATGTTGTGTATAAAACAAAACACTCTATTCTCCGCTTTCTATTTATTTTATTTTTATCGAAACGAATTAAATTAAACGTTGTGTAATAAACTATACACATTATCGACTATCGATTTTATGTCACTTCTTAATTGTGTTTACTGGTTTAATTAAATCGATGTGTCATATTAGATATGTTATTGGGCTGTTAATTATTAATAATGAATATATAAACTGTGGTTATTTATCTGTCTGTGTATGTTAAGGTAGAGGTAGCGTGTTAGATTATTTTCATATATTTTATATGAAACATACGGTAGTAAAAAAAGAAAATTTCAGCTTTACACCTACGCTACGCGATCCATCCTTTATTTTTTTTTAGGTATAGAACCCAAAAAATTGCCCCATACCCAAAGTCTAAGTAGACAAAGCTAACTCCTAATCTATACAAAATGTACTGTATAACTGTTTTAATGAAATCTGAGAATTGAAGAGAGGAGGTTCTCTCTGCTTACTTGAAAATATAATAAAGCCTAGACTGTGTTCACTTTTGGGGAATCTTGCTTTTTCCTGTATCCATAGGAAGGTCCTTTTTAGTGCTCCTCTATCTATACTAATATAATAAAGCGGAAGAGTTTGTTTGCTTGTTTAAACGCTAAGTAATATAAAAGTAATCTTTGGATCTACTGGTCCGACTTACTTTCTTTTTATTTTGTATGAAATCTGCATTCTTCAGAAGTGCTATAGGCTATATAACATTAGGGTGTAAGTCTTAGTTAGCCTTAAATAACAAAATAGCAATAATAAGAAACGCCATCGCTAGCGCCAGTACGTTGTATGACAAACATATTCAATTTTATTAGTCCATTTTATCTAAAATAAACTTCACGACGCCATATATCTATCTCTTATAAATAAGTGACAAAAGATATTTTGTAACAAAAAATATTTGTAAATTGAAAGGTGACATTTCATTGATTTTTATTTCACGTGTGTATTAAAACTTACGAGCGAAAGTTATTTCATCATCAAGGAAATTTAATGTAGATAATCTTCGGATTTCATAGCATGTAATTCGGACTTTTCGAGAAAATATAAAATTAAAATAATTCAACGTTCCGTTACGGCCGCAAGCCTAGGCTTCAGTATCGCGGGGGGCGCCCTTGCTGCTGATGATGACGTCCTATCATACAGCATAAATGCAGCATAATAAAAGTACTATAGGTGGTATGCGGGCGAACCCGCCAGTGGGCCGCTAGTACTCCCTAGATTACATCTTGTGTGCCAGTCACTCAATATCGAAATTAAATTATAAATCCCTATAAATCTGTAATTCAATAGGAATTACCAGAATTTCAGAACGGAATATTATTAAAACGTGAACGTTCAATATCTTTAACGAATTGCACTATTTATAAGAGCATTTAAAAGGACATTACAATATAATTTGACACTAAAAGCCTTTACATTAGTCCCGCCGTCTAATTAACACGTATATGACCATATTAGTGCTGAAATATCGTTTTTACTAATCGCTTCTAGCTTTGTGTTAGAAGTTTAGTTCAGAATTTGTATTAGGACAAGTAACTTAAAGGTTAAATTAAATCCAATTTCTCATGGAATTCAACGTTTTATGGTAAAAAAATCGGTCAAGTGCGAGTTGGACTCACCACCACGGGTACAGAACCCGTTTTGTTGTATAGACCCTTTAAATATTTATTTTATTCTGTGTTTAGTATTTGTTGTTATAGCGGCAACATTATCACATCATCAGTCGTGGCGCAGGGACAAGCGTGGTGCCCACACGCGATTTACTCCGCGACGTGCCTTGCAGGCACCCACCGTCGCATTTCGCGAAAGACTAGTTCCCGCGTCTCGGGAGTGGTCGCCAATGGCGATCGAGGAGGAGCACCGTCAGGTTTTAGTGGGTCTTCGGACGGCCTACATCTGCTAGTCCGCGAGTCACATTATGTGTGACGTCTCCTCGAATCCCTACTTGGGCCGGTATCCTTAATAGGATTTCTTCACTATATAAAAAAAGGCACAAGCGTGCGAGTACGAGTTCGATTCTAATTCAAAGAAATAAAATATTTTATATGATCATTTCTTCGATCCAGTATCGAGGCAAACCGCGGTTAAGATCCGCTTCTCAACGCAATACCAGCAAAATTCTGTGGAAAATGGAGAGGGGAAGTGCCTTAATAGGAACGGAGTGTCTTGACACTAGATTCACAGGTTTCCTCTGCCTAACCTGCTATGTTCGGGATACAGCATGAAACTGAAAAAAAAGATGATATCGTTGTTTCTTGCGTTTTTTTAGGCAAAGTAGAATGTTTTTTTTCACTGGAAAGTGCGCAATAGTATACTAGCTCTTATCTGCGGCTTCACGCACAAGACACATTCTATTTACATGGAAATGACTATCACGACGTAATATAACCTATATAGCCCTCCCTAGTAAATGGTCTATCCAATACAAAAAGAATTGTTCAGACGTAAACAGTAGTTACCGAGATTAATGCGTTAAACCAAACAAACTCTTCAGTTTTGTAATATCAGTATAGAACAAGGGACATGAGCGAAATACGAATGTGTACATATAAAAATAGAATTGAAAACATAAACATAATAATTTCAAATAAATGTACCAAACGTCTGAAATAAATAATCAGCTTCACGCTGTATCCCACAAACAGCAGGGTAGGCAGAGGGAACCTAGCGTTAAGACACTCCGTTCCCCACTTTCTGCCGAATTCTGGAGGCATTGCGTGTTAAGTGGCAGAACTCAACGCCGCGCTTAACCTCGACACCAGAGCGAAGAAATGGAAATATAAATTTAAATAAATATTTCATCTTCTCGACTGGGGATCGAACCCACAACCAGTCGCTTTTGCACACCTCGTGCCGCTGCGCCACGACTGGCCTCTGAAATAAAGTATTTGTTATTATTAATATTATTATAAATTATGAAAGGGTGTAATTCATATTGGGATATACAAAACATATTAAGAAGATTAATCGTAAAAATAAACAATATTAGCTGGGCCCGTATACCTGCTCAAACAGTCATGTGTGAAATATTTTAGGTATGTATTAATTTATTTTTGTAACCCTGAGAGGTTGAGTTAGGAGGTATTCAGCTTTAAGGTTAAAATTAAAATTTAAATCTTTTTTCAATTTTCATTTCCGTGGTCTAACAGCGCAATGCTCTAACAGTTACAGATTCAACGAAGCGCGGCGTTGAGTTCCGCCACTCACCACACAACATCTTGAAAATTAATTAGGTTGCTGTGCGTGAAGAGCGAAGCGTCTTAACACTAAGTTGGAACTTGTAATCTATCACAATATAAAACTTATGTAATCTAAGACACAATAAGAAATTCAAAATAACAAATTCAAAAAACTTTTAAGTTGAATTATGGCATATTTACGTCATAACATAAATATGCCATAATTCAACTTATAAGTTTTAGCCAAGGGATAAATATCCCTTATATGTTTTTCACATACAATTTTTAACCTTTACGGCCTTGCTATGAATAAAACAATTCATCTGATCGCATGGAGGCAGTTTCCTCAGAAGAATCGTAAATAACGCGGGCTCTGGGACTGCAAAAGATTTACAATCCACTTTTCCATTTGGATAAAAGCATTTTACACCAGGCTTGCCGGTTTAGAATCTTGATTCTGCATTGATATGAATATTCAATCTCTATATATAATAAAAGGATAGAAAAGTCAATTCTGTACATGAAAGATATAAAAAAAATAAAAATTAGGTCGGTTTATATGTCGATTATAGAACCTAAAAAACCACTCAACAGAATTCTTGTCTGTCTGTCTGTCTGTCCGTCTGTCTGTCTGTCTGTCTGTCTGTCTGTTTGTTTGTTCGTCAATCACGCAAAAACTACTGGACAGAAATTGATGAATTTTTGCATAGTATTAGCCTAGGGTCCCAAGGTACATTTTTTTTGGGTTTCATTCCGAATTTCATTATAGTTTTATTTACAAAAAATAAAAACTGAAAAATGTAAATTACTTAAAATACCGATAACTACTATATGAAATTAATTTATTTTTAGCATGGTAATAGTTCAAAACTTAATGCATCTTATAGAATAGTTTTTATCATAGAGTACAAAGAAATTTTACCAGAAAAAATAACATAATTATATTTTTTTATAAAAAAAATCGACTTCTTCAATTTCAATCAGATTTCATACTCTGAACTTAACCAAACTTTCACCAAACTACCTTTTATGTGTACCCTTTCTAATAAAAAAAGAATCATTAAAATCGGTTGAGTTGATATTGAGATATTAGTCCATTTGTCGCGCACATACATAATGTAAATTTGAGATTTATATGATTTTTTCATAGATACCATTGTCGGAAATGAACTAAATTAAAATAGGACTACACGGGACGCATTAGCTTCCAAATAAAAAAAGAATCATCAAAATCGGTTCACACAGTCAAAAGTTCTGAGGTAACAAGGATAAAAAATACAGTCGAATTGATGGACCTCCTCTTTTAAGAAGTCGGTTAATAGAAATTTGGCATAATTAAATTACGTTTATTGTTTTTAACCACAATTTAAAAGAAGAAAGTAAATTGAGGCCTTTCGTGGCACAGGGGCACAAAGCATAAACTGGTTGTGGGTTCTATTCTCACTTGAGGAAATTAAATATTCATTTAAATTTATATTTCCATTTCATCGCTCTGGTGTCGAGGCAAAGTGCGGCGTTGAGTTTCACTACTCAGCACGCAATGCCTACAGAATTCCGCGGAAAGTAGGAAACAGGAAGTAGTGTCTTAACACTAGGTTCCCCCTGCCTACCCTGCTGCGTGCGGGATACAGCGTGAAGATGAAAAAAGAAGTACAATTAATAGTTGTTTAGTCTACCATAATTATTATTTTAAACGTCAACGTTGGTGACATTAACAAAAATAATAAGGTATATTTTTCGGGACTAGCTCAAATGGCGATATCTGCAATAAAAAGTACAGTAACACCCCGACTTACGCTACCCCGTTTTACGCGAATTCGGAGATACACGGTTTTTCATTTTGATTGCCGCGCATCGGCTCTCTTGCTCTGCACACTCAGTTTTCAGTTTGCGACAGGTTTAAACATGTTCCGCGTGAAATTGTTTTACGTGCGCAGTGCGTTTTACTTATAATCTCTAATTATAACGTCTAAAAGAACGAAAAATTAGTCATTTGAGCATAACAAGAAAAGAAAACACTGTCTTTGGAGTGAAAACTAAATATAATTAAAGACTTTGAAGTAAAAATGAAAATTTGTGAATTGGAAAAGAAGAAAAATTTAACTCGGCAGGCAACTTTGTTAGAATATATGAAGCCTTCCAGCTCAAAATAATTCCGATTTAGGTTACTCTATTCATAACAATGTAATTTTTTTTATTATCCTACACTTTATTAAACATTTTTCTTTTAAATTATGTTTTTCTTTAAACTCTGGTCCTGATTAAAGAAACTTTATATGCAAAGTTGAACACCGACTTACGCGAATTCGACTTACACGGCAATCGCTCGGTCCCACCTACCGCGTAAGTCCGGGGTATTACTGTATATGTATTTGTAAAGTAAATTCTGATTGTGAGTTCATAGTTTATAAAACTTTATATTGTGTTTAGATGACGCGCTGATGTCAATACATTTTAATCATTGGCGTTATATATATATATATATAAAGTTGCATTCATTTACAGTAGATATATTTCTCAAGAGAACTTTCTCAAGACTTTATATATAAAAAATACATTAAATAATCATGTTAAGGAAGTATCAAATATATTAATGTCATCTGTTAAAATAACGTGAAGCTGACTAAACTTAATGCTATATTCAAAACAAATGAATTGTATGTAAATTTATTAATACGTTTCAAGTATGAAATGAAGGTGTGACTGTAAAACCGACTGGTTGTGGGTTCGATCCCCACTCGAGGAGATGAAATATTTACTTAAATTTATATATCCATTTCTTCGCTCTGGTGTCGAGGTTAAGCGCGGCGTTGAGTTCTGCCACTCAACACGCAATACACTAGGTTCCCTCTGCCTACCCCGCTGTGTGCGGATTACAGCGTGAAGCTGATTTTGATTTTTTTAAGTATGAAAAAAAAATGCAATATAATTGCGTTTCTTCTCCTTTTTTTTCCAATATTTTATATTTCTATTATTTATAACATTATATCAGGGACGTAAATGCGGGAACAGAGCTGCCATCTTAGTACAAAGTAACCTCTAAAAAATGTATTTACGTGTTATAGTTAAAAAATAAAAAGAATGTGTGATTCCTCTATAGAATATATTATTCTACATTATATCATAAAAACAGGTTTAAACAGTGCATATGAAGGTATCCTCCTGTAGTAAAACTATTTTCAATTATTATCAACACTACAATGTCAATACTATTTGGTATTATAATGTAATTTTGAACATTTTGTATATTTTCCCGTCATTATAATGAAAAACATAGACTATTTTTAATTTAAAAAAATAATTTATTAACTATAAGAATATTGGTAGTTTTTCAAAAGGTATAAGAATTAAAAATTGCCTAAAATATGCTTCCTTCGCAAGTGTTGTAATAACTATTGGTATTAATTAACCAAAAAAATACTATAAATATTAAATATGCTCAATTATACAAAGTTTTTTTGTCAGCACCACTTTAAATAAAACCACAGTTTTAACTACTCTATAAAAAACTCAATAATTAAAAAAAATATATTTTCAAACAAAATCTATATCTATTCTATATACTTATAATAAATCTGTAGAAAAGTCGTTTCTGTACATTGAAAATATTTAAGAAAAAATTAGCCAGGGTGTTAAAGGATAACTAACAGAATCCATTTCCAACATTTTTGGAATTTTTGTCTGTTTGTCTGTTTGTCTGTTTGTCTGTTTGTCTGTTTGTCTGTTTGTCTGTTTGTCTGTTTGTCTGTTTGTCTGTTTGTCTGTTTGTCTGTTTGTCTGTTTATGTGAACACGTATCACGTAAAAAGTACACAATAAATTTAAGCAACTTTTATACATAAAAATTACAAATAAATCAAGGTAGGTTTTAGTCTTTATTTCATTGTAATCGCTTCACTCTATCAAAAGATATAAGTATTTAAGTTTTCAAGACGTTAATATTTGAGATACTAAAAAACGACGCAAGTAACGCTATCTATTGACTAATAGTAGGTACTAACGAATCTTGATAACGCAAAAAACGTTCTGTGGAGTTAAACACTAATTACGACGGGAGGAATATTAATCATTTTAATACTAAAGAATATTAATCATTTTAATACTAAAGATATAAGTATTTAAGTTTTCAAGAAGTTTATATTTGACATATTAAAAATCGATACAAGAACGCTATCTATTGACCAATAGTACGTACTAACGAATCTTGATAACGCAAAAAACGTTCTGTGGAGTTAAATACTAATTACGACGGGAGGAATATTAATCATTTTAATACTAAAGAATATTAATCATTTTAAATACTAAAGATATAAGTATTTAAGTTTTCAAGAAGTTTATATTTGACATATTAAAAAATCGATACAAGAACGCTATCTATTGACCAATAGTAGGTACTAACGAATCTTGATACTCTCTTCTAATTGTGATGGGATCTTAATAGATGGCGCTGTGCATAAAAGAAAATATAGTTTGGAAAGGTTACCGCTACACTTTATCAAAAAATAATGTACTTAAAGTTTTAAAGATATTTATATTTGAAAAAAAAAAGAAATTATTAAGAAATAAATTATTATATTGTTGAGTTATTATCTGCTTAACGTTAATTACGTCATGTAAGTGTAATCTATACTTATAATAAATTTAACATAACATTGTAATATTTTTCTAACAATGCTCGAATGGTTACAGTTCAATTGTAAGTCCAAAAGAATGACTTTAGAAACGTCTTATTTATTTGACTGTTGATAAATTTACGTATTCTTAAAGTACAATTGTTCATATTACTAATTATAAAGTAAACTACATTGAATTGTTGGTGAAGATTACCTTCGTAACAGTCTAGCTTAATTCGTAATTATTTAACACAGTGATAAAGAATGACTTAATATTCAAAGAAATATTTTGAATAGGTTCTTCAGTCCGTTCGTTCGTTTATGTTATTAATATTTTTTTAAGAAACGTATAAAAAAATAACTTTTGGGAGCAAAAACGTGCTTTCTACGTATATTCTGTATATCAATTATATATTTAACTAATAATATAAGTTACTAATTTAAAAACTGTACAGGAGCTAGATAAGTTATTTTGCAAATAATATCGTGAGTACTAATCCAAATCAATTAATTATTAGTTAAGGCTGTTTGTAATATCTATATTTCTTAAAAGAGTAATCATGTAATTCAAGCGGACAAAGCCGCGAATAAATAATAAAATTATCGTTGTAAAATAAAATACAATTTGTCAAGAACGACGCACGCAGATTTTTTTTTTTTTTTATCAAAGGGAGACCGCCGCATACGCCTCATTCCGAAATCGAGCTGTAGGTTTTGGCGGCAAAGTTCAAAGTTCTAAAATCTAAAGGTTTTAGTAGTATTTTTGTAGTAGTATGTGTTTACGTTATTGGTATCAAAGCGTAACTGCCTCACACGAAATATAGATATGATTAAACATCGTGAAATGAAAAAAAAAAACTTACGTCTACACTGTTGCTTAAATTCTTTAGGTATGGAATTAAAATATTTTACCTATATGCTATTTCCGTAAAAGGAGCGCTGACGCGCTTCTCTTCTGTTCTTTGTTAAAGGCCAAAGTTGTGGCTGCAACGCGACTGGTGTGGGTCCGATCCCCACTTGGAGGATTGAATTATAATTTAATAATATTTTCATTTCGTTTAATAATATTTTAATTTCGCACATCAGTCACACATTATACGCAATATCTTAATCCTTACATTACAACATAATCTCATAATCTTACGCATAATCTTTACCCTGCTAAAGGCGGGATAAAGCGTGGATCTGGTTTTAACTTTGTGTGAACCGATTAAAATAAAGTCCAGTCCAGTTGAGGCCAGTCGTGGCGCAGCGGCACGAAGTGCAAGCACTCGAGGAGATGAAATATTTACTTAAATTTATATTTCCATTTCTTCGCTCTGGTGTCGAGCGAACGAGAACACGAAAGAACGAGAACACGCAATGCCTCCAGAATTCGGCAAAAAGTGGGGAACGGAGTGTCTTAATACTAGGGTTCCTCTGCCTAACCTGCTGTGTGAGGGATACAGCGTGAAGCTGATTAAAATAAAACTAATATTAAATTGCCAAAATGCAAACAAAAAAGGATTTAAATCGGTTAAGCCGTTTCTGAGATTATCGTGAACAAATTCACAGACAAACAGACAAACTGACCAAGTTCTATTACAATGTTAATTGTAATATCTTCCATGTACAGCCACCGATGAGTTAGGATTTTATTGTAAGTATCGATAAGTTGTGTTTTTATTTCAAAAATTCAAGTGAAGATTCTCATGGGAGGTACGAAAATGCGACCTAAAGTTTTAATAAATTTGTCATTAAAAATCTTCATTGCGTTGCAAACATACATTATAGGTATATCAAAACACGAACATAATTCAGTGTGTTAATTAAATAATTTTGTGGTTTAAGCGGGCGAAGCCGCGAGCGGGTCGCTAGTAGATAATAAATGAACAACCGTTGTTACGAAAGTGGCACATACCTGACTACTGGCGATGACTATGGATTCAAAACTAGTATGAAGGAAAAGTTGTGTTTGTTAAATCTTTAGATATAAATAGAATAAATACAAAAAAAATGTGTTACATGTAAAATATTTTTTTATGTTTAAATTTAACACATACAAACATTTGTAGTCCATTTTCGTTTTTTTTTAAAGTCAATGTGCGCCCTTGAGTTTCTTTATCTAACTAGAAAAAGTTATATTTTGAAATTTAATATAAATATCAAAAAAAAAATCAAAAAGCTAAACATATTTCCAATGAATAACAAAGCAACACTGAATTTTAAATTTTCTGTAATAAACAAAAAAACTAGTACATAAAATTGAATATACACATACATTGTTGTTGTTGTTGTAGACAATCAACACGAGAACAGAGTGTCTTAACACTAGGTTCCCAGGTTCCCTCTGCCTACTCTGCTGTATGCCGAATACAGCGTGTAGCTACAAACAAACATACATACATCGTTTCTTAACTATTCCGTATAGATATAAACTTTACTAGGTTCCCATTAAAATTAGCGTCCGTTCAGCCAAAACACGGACATCCGGCCACCAAGTAATGGCGGCCACCTTTTCACTATTAGGTTGTTCATCAAAGTTAGCGCGTTGAATCATGAAACCCATTTCGAACTACACAGCACAACGTATACCTCTGATATTATTACGACCACAGCACCCCCTAGTCTGGACGTCTAGCCGTCTGGCGTAACCCCATACAGCTAACACAATCAAAACGAATTTAAACCTTAAAACAAAGCCATAGAGACGGTAAATAACAATGAAATACGCGGTAGAATTGACAGTATTTGAGCTTTATCGCATCGTAGTAGAGTCCAATCGGAAGGGATACAGTGGGAAGTAAAATTTGAGCTCTATCCCGTCGGGCTAAAGTGCAGCCAAATCATAACGTTGCTAGGCAACAGCGTCTATAGTTATATGAGTCATTTACATTGACTCATCAGTGCATCCAATTTAGGTATGGATATTTGGAAGGGTGCATCGCATACGATATATTATACAAATTTCAACTTTAAACGTCCATTTTAAAGGCGAATATTCGGTGAAAATTGCAATATTTCGGGCTAATTACGTTGTATTTCTCTTTTGAGGGCGACATAGAAGCCCTGGCAGAGGTAATCGATTCGGAGAGACAGTCATCCGATAGCATTGATGTTTGGACATTAGGGGGTTGTAATTTACAACCAAATATGACTACATAAACATACCGAAGTTAATTTAATTCGAATATGGTAGTCAAAGGCTTTTATCGAACGAAACGTTTGCTTTGTCGATGCCAATCAAGTATTAATAAAGTGAGCTATTCTAAAACGCCACAAGAAAATATGGAAAAGCAAATTAAAAAAATAATAACACTTTATTTTGTTTCTCCTTCTAATTATGCCTTTTCACTTTAAATTCAAACGCGTCTTTGAATTGTGAGACTTAAAGTCGTTACGCCTTGGAGACAGACAGAGAAGTCTGCATTCACCAGGAATCTTATTTATTAGGATTGTATACGAAGCCACATCCTTTTGTTTAGGTTTACAGATTTGTAAAATATCGTGTAAGAATTATGTACTGTAAACATTGTCGCGCGTGTGGATTCAATTCTCACTCGAGGGGTAAAGAAATATTTTATTTTTTCATTTCCACGGTAACGAGGCAAAGAGTGGCTTTGAGTTCCGCCACTCAACACGCAATGGCTCCAGAATTCGACGCTATGTGCGGAATTCAAAGTGGATTAAAAAAAAAAGTAAAAATAACGAATTCAAAAATTTTACATTATGAAAAACATATGTCTTATAAGATTGAACTAATCATTAAAAAAGTATCCGTGTTGAAACATAAAAAAAATGTACACGATGCATAAAGAACCTTCTCTCTTTTTTTAAAAAGTTAACGAAAATTTGATTTAAGGATGGTCTTGTTAAAAATTAATTATTTCGATTTAAATTACCGTAATGTGTTACGGTTTATTATTTTAACGTTTTTTTATTTATTTTATCATGTAATTGTCATACTAATGTTGTTCAATTATTTTAGAAAACATAATATAAAATCTAAAATGCTCCACAATTTGAATTTTGACGTAGCTTAATAAGAACGTATGGCTTAGTGGTCATTGCGCTTGGTCAGTTTCCATACTGCGCAGGTTCTATTTCCGCGTTATACCTTTTCTAAATTCATTTGTTAAACCTATTCTAAAAAAGTATTATACTTTCCTAAATGTTCCCAAAAACTAAAAATTACTCCAAATTGAATTTGAACCCATAACCTATTTGTTTTAATAGCGACATGACTATCCATACCTATATTATAAATTCGAAAGTAACTCTGTCTGTCTGTCTGTCTGTCTGTCTGTCTGTGCCGCAATCAGGGCCAAACCGCTAATTCAATTGTAATAAAATACTCATACAGAGATACTTGAGGGTCTTCGGATGAACATAGGTTACTTTTTTTTCTCATATTTGTAATATTGTCGATATATACTAATATATTAAAATATTTTTCAATTTGACAGGCAATTTATTCCGCCATGTTAATAACAACCGACCGTTGCTAAGCAACGGTTTGCAACGGTCGGTTGTTATTAACATGGCGGACGGTACGGTTTATTTGTTGTTATAAGCAAACGTCACCCAAAATGAGCTTGCTTAACGCATACATGGCGTGCGCCGACTCAACCTTATGAGATACATAAAAATAATGTTTTACAAAAATATTGTCCTTTAAATAATGTTTAAAAAAGTCCGCGATACACATACCATATTTATCTCTGAAGCTTGAGCAAAGTAACACAGTAACAACAAGTAACCATTTTAATTCATTTACTTTATATTTATCGGGTTTTTGTTGTATGTATTTTTTATAATTTGATATTGATCCTTATGAAAATGAATATAATAGTCACTTTTAGCATTTCATCTAAATTGAAATTATAGTTCACTGTATAACATTCTAATAAATAATTAAGGAGATGTCACTGATTCGAAATAACCTAGCATACGACCGGCATAGTATGACCGACGCGAACGGGCAGATGATTTTGACGGTTTTGTAAATTTTCATACATTTTCGAACTACTGTTAATTTTTATGTAATTATTTGCTGTTTATAATTAATTTATACTTTTCTTTGGTTCTTCGCTTATTCGAGGAGCAGATTAGTTAGATTTTCATAAATGTCTTGGTGTGGTGCACTTAATAAATTGTGGTTTTAGTTTTCTGGGATTTTATTTGATATTGCTCGCAAAACTTATCATATTTAATGTAGAAAGGACTTTAGTTATTTCATATAGTATCTATGTACGCGCGCAAGGAATACGAGTAAAAAGATTTTTCCCGGGTAAATCAGTAAAATCGATCACTGAAAGTCCAATAAAAATTAGTTCAGTTATTCTGGATATTAGCTCGGGGAAATAGAAAGACAGAAAGAGATAAAATTATTAATAATGTAGCTGGTTTTGTTTAGTTTTTTTATTAATATTTTACTATGGTTACGTTTACTTATATTTTATTTATTTAAATTAGTTACATATTTTCACAAACAATTTCCTAAATATATCTATAAGCGTTCGTAAAGTTTAAGCGGGCGAAGCCGCGTCCGGGTCCGCTAGTATATACATATATATATACATGTCTAGTATATGAATTCGTTTTAACTGAACATTGTCATACAGACACATGTCCCTTTTTATTGAAAGAATGAGGGCGCAGTTCCGCTACACTTTTTTATTTCTTATTTTATCAGTAGAAAAGTGGATTGAATTATGTACTACGTATAATGGTTATACGATAACGTAGAGCGATCCTTTCGTTTGGTTGTGGTTGTGGGTTCTAATACAAAGTGAGGTAAGCTTTGTCTTTATTGAAAAGTTTAATACAATATGTAGATATGTATATACATTAGCTATAAGTTGTGCCATTAACAAGATGAACAAGGAAACTTTTACTTTTTTCGTTACAAAAATGAATGGTAAAAACTAAATATAATAGGTTTCTGTAATGAATTATTTTGATTTCTTCAAGACAAAGCAACGTGTTTTGTTCAGACACACAACGCGCAATGTCTCGAAAATTGGATGAATGGTGTATGGGTAACCGAATTTCTTTAAAAAAATTCAAGAAGTAACTAATTTTTTATAATCTTTTTATAGAATTTTTTACATAAGCTTATTTATGTAAATAATTGTAGATGCAAAATCCCAAGTCATTTATTTCTGTGTAATCCGATATTTTCATGTAAAGAACCCGCAGCTCAAACCACTAACTTCCTACAAACGGAAAAATTCCAAAAATTCAAAACATTTATGCCAAGGTTTTACTTAATTAAAGTAGCTTAACTTACATTTTACATGCACATTCAATGGATTACGTTACTTAAATCCCGTTGTGTTTATTCTTTCGGCGCAACGTAACTTTTATGATAAAAGAATATCTCGTGCTGCAGTGGGACAGCGTCCTATTGTAAGCGCGGTGGTTGTGGGTTCGAATCCATCCTCAGTTAGGAGACTTAAATTGTTTTCATGTCATCTATCTATCTATATATATAAAAGGACTTGTACCTGACTGACTGAGGTAAGACGCACGCACAGCCGTAACCGCTGTGCGTAAAAACGTGAAATTTGGACAGATGTTTATTTTCGTAATCTGGACATCCACTAAGAAAGGATTTTGAAAAATTTTAACCCTAAAGGGATGAAATGGGGGTTGAAAGTTTGTATGGATTTTTTTTTAAATTGGCACCGATTTTTATAGAATTTAAAATTCAGACTTTTAAAAATATTTCATTGAACACGTGTTCCATGGTCTTTTAGAATTCACCCCCTAAGGGTTCAAACAAGGGGTTGAAAGTTTATATGGAAAAGTCTTTAAATCGCCACCGATTTTTATAAAAATTTAAATTCAAATTGTTAAGAATATTTTATTGAACACATGTTTCGTGGTTTTTTTAGAATTCACCCCTAATGGCGAAGCCGCGCGCGCCCACTAGTATCTGTATAATTTTAAAATTACGTTACATTAAAATTACTCATTAGCTAACATAATGGCTTTTTGGGCTTAAAGCGGAAAACGAAAAAAAAAATATTTTAACTGCGGTCAGTTCATATATTTTTTAACTTTATTATTATCAAAAAAAATCGAAAATGGGAATCTAGTATTAAGATATTCCTTAGCTGATATCCCGTACACGGTGTGGAAAACGGAGAGTCTAAATGGGGCACATAGATACAGTTACACTGTAATAAAAAAAAGCTCTGTTGATTGCTGTTGTTATATATATTTTTTAACTTTAAGTTCCTATCGGGGTAATCAAAGAGGAACACCAAACGTCACAGTATCTGCATACCTCTTTTGGCTCGCACTGTCACCAACATCATACATGACCTCCGGGGAGTCCTCTGGCTTTTTACATACCTTCCTCCACTGTCATTGAAACTGTGTTCTCCCTTACTACTGTTCTTGCTTATATAATAATATGTTGTTAAATTATATAAAAAATAAATATTTATTATACTTACCACCAAACAAACCTTTACTTAGAAGAAACAAAGAAATATTTAAATAACAAATGAGTAAAATTATTTCAGATTCTATTTCATGTTTAACACGAGTCAACTACCCAAAATTATATTAAAAGGCGGTTTTTGTAACGGCTTCCAGCAACTTCGTCGTTTGGGGTGTTCAAAATTAAAAATAGTTCCCTCTCTTTGAAATTTTAAAATAAACTTGGTGATTATTTGTATTATATGTAGATTTGTTTAGGGCGTAAAATGTACGCATGTTTCTTAGAAGAACGTGGAATTCTATTATGTACGAGACATTAAATCGATAGCTTTTATTTTATTTTCTAATATTTTTTTTGTATTGCTTTAATCAGACGACCATCACATTTTTAGTCAGTAGCCCTTCCGCTGCACCACGATGATGTCTTGACATAATGTATATTAAAATTATATTATGTTACTAATTTTAAATCTAATAAAAAGACTATATTCGAGGCCGATCGTAGCGTAGGGTCACAAAGCGTGACTGTAAACGTCACTGTTTGTGGGTTCTTTCCAACTCGAGGAAATAAAATATTTATTTCAATTTATATTTCCATTTCTTCGTTCTGGTATCGAGGCAAAGAGCGGCGTTGAGTTCCGCCACTCAACACGTAATGCCTCAAGAATTCGGTGGAAAGTGTGGAATGGAGTGTATTAACACTAGTTCTCTCTGCCTACCCTGCTGTATGCGGGATACAGCGTGAAGCTGATTTTTTGATTTTTAAAAAGATTCTAACTACAAATATTGAAATATGTGAAAAAGGGTTAGAGAACGAAAGTGTCTTAAAGGGAACGGAGTGTCATAACACTAGGTAGCTTCGTCCAAACAATTTGCTTACAAACGCCGTGAAACTAAAAAAAAAGGTTAACAAATTTCGAAAAATCAATTTTCATCACTTTTGCCAATGTTAATTCAACATATGAAATATAAATACTAGCTGCAGTATTATATTAAAAAATTTGCAGCTTCAACAATTGCCATCTTAGTAGACAATAAATGTGTGTCACAATCACGAGAGCTAGCTCTGTTTCATAATGAATTTTACTTGAAACTGCCGTTTTTCCTTTTATGTCTGCAATCTGCACCTTTGTGGAAAGACCATCGATTAATGACTAATTTTTAAGTGTATTTGTGGATCATTTGATAATCTTTATTTGACAATAATGCAAGAGTTGCTGGTATAACAGTAAGTCTTATTAATAGAAAATAATAAAATAGTAATAGAGAAAAAATAAAAAGTCTATTTCAAACTTTTGACCATATGTTTTTTGTTAGTACCTTCCAAACTACCATGTCTTACTTAACCTCTTCCTCTTCACTTATTGCAGACGGGGCCTTTCACTTTAAATGTCCAACAATTTTCATTTGAACAAATTTATATATATATATATATATATATATATATATATATATATATATATATATATATATATATATAATTTCAAAAAAATATGTCAAGTGTTTATTTTTTAAAACGTAATGCCTCCAGGATTTGGCGGGAAGTGGGGGACGGATGTGTGTTAGTGGGAACGGAGTGTCTTAATACAAGGTTCGCGGGTTCTCTCTGCCTATCCTCCTATGTACAGGGTACAGCGTGAAGCTAAAAATAAAAGAGTATTATATATACTTAAGTAACGATCCCTACTCGGAAGAGTGAATTATTTTTATTTCTCATACATTCTATTTACTTACCCAGCTACATAGCAGCGGGAAGTAAAAAAAATTACATCAATCAAAAAATGTTGAAATATGTAACTAATTTATAATTAATGCAATTTACTTTGCAATAATTAATTAATACTTCAAGTAAAAACATATTATTAGGACACATTTTATCACCGCACAACGTGATGTTAATATATTTTAAACGTCCTTACTTCATTAAATGTGAAATAAACGATGGATAAATATTGTTCAACCATATTTCAAAATAATTTTTTACATATTGTATTAAACAAATTCATACTGAATAGTTCAAATTGAGTATATACTTACTTTTTTCTTTCTTTTATCTTATAAAAAGAAAGAGATAATCTGTCCCTAATACAACACTCTCAAAGTTACTACTACTACTACTATTATAAGTTACTATTTTTTTTTAACTTCACGCTGTATCCCGCACATAGCAAGGTAAGCAGAGAGTACCGGAGAACCTAGTGTTAAGAAACTCAATTACCATAAAGACTTCCGTTCTCCACTTTTCGCCGTTGGAGACATTGCGTGTTGAGTGGCGAAACTCAACGCTTTTGCCTTGTTACCAGATCGGAGAAATGTAAATTTTAAATATGCAAAGACGTAAAACATTTTATATTATAAATCCTAATAGCCATTTTAAGTTAAATGATTAGTCAGCTAACGAAATATTACACACCCTTTATCATAAATTATGATATAGAAAAGTAGTTAGAAAGTTATAACAATTACTTATCAAATATGGACCCTATAGATAATTAAAATACATTAATAAAATTCAAGACGATACAAACACTAATACCAATACTTTCAATATTTGAACCTTATCTTATATGAAAAAGGAGTGATTTGTGAATTAAAATACATAAAAGACATATACAAAACTAATTGGTCATCATGTGGACAATATTAACAATAAAAATAAAAAAAATCACTCAAAACACAAGCACAGCTGGGAAACAAAGCAAGCTATACTACAATATATTTTCTTCACAAACATAATATTATAATGGATTTTTAAAAAATATAAGTATAATCATTACAGATGCTGTGACGTTTACGCCGTGGCAATGACCGACCGACGTCAGTTCACGGTCATTTGCTGTATTTATACGTATTGCTTTACTCGCTTTTTGATTTTTATCACATATTTTATTTATATTGTATTGTTTTATACTAAGTTTTTCCTTTAATCGTGTTAGTGTTTATAATGGTTGGAACAGTAATAGGAAAAGGTTGAATTGAATATTTTTTCGTTGATCTGTAAAAAGAAAGGTATTTTTTAAAAGTTTAAACGATTTATATATGTTTGAGTTGTTAGCTAGTTAATGTGATATTATTAATATTTTTATAGATGTTTTTTTTAATTATATAGCAATATTGCTCGCTTTAATGAAATTCCATATCATTATATTACGTTTTACATTAATAACCAATTGACTAGTAGTTATTTATAAGATTTTATGAATATTATGACTTTTAAGATATATAGTAACATCACCCTGTCAACACAAATATATTTATTATCTATATATTATATATCAATGGACGCGCACCCCTACATTGTTAAGTACACAACACTAGCGGGGCGCGGATCAGAGGGCGCTTCACTCTCAGTCTCGCGCCGACCACCATACCGGTCGGATGTTCGTACTAACAAAGGGATAATAGTTTGAAACGACGATTTTTGTGTGTGTTGTGTTACAAGTGAACGTTTCTTATCGGTGCGTACATTTTTACCGGCGTGTTATTTATTAAACGAGAAGGATGGTATTTAATTATATTAATTTTATTTTCAGATACTTATTTCGAAGCTGTGGTAACAAAGGCTCAGTTGAAACGTACCGCCAATATTAAGGTATGTTTTTTTTGTTCTTTAATATATTAATTATTTATTATATTGGAACGCGATTGTGTTGAATTTTGTATACAAAGTACGATACCGGTATTAAACATGAAAAACTAGTGTAGGTAGGTAAACATTTTCACTATTCACTTATGTAAGTTAATTAAAACACACAATTAATTAATAATACAGTGGTTTATTATATAATTTTATAATCTTTTATACGATTTGTCAGATATCACTTACCTGTTGCTTTCTATTCCACTTTTGGTGTTAGTTATTCTAGTTCCAATATATTATGAAATTCCTAATGTATGCAATGCCGATCCTGAGACAAAGTAAAGTTGCGTAATGTCGTATAATTTACTTTCAAAGTACATTACCAGCCACCGCGCTGGCCGCATATGTCGAAACGGTTGAAAGTGAGGTTAATCCAATTGAGATTTCAAATGTTACCTACAATAATCACTTTTTACTATAATTATGTATAATCTTATAAACATTTTATAACATATAAATTAATAATAAATGTCTGTATGTTCAGATATAGCACATTTTCTTTGTTTGACATTGAACTTAGCAGAACGCCACGTTCTTTGACTCCGTTGACCGGGTGAAGGATACGCTCGAATAAAAATAAAGATACCTGTTTCTGTTAGTTACAATTCAAATTGGAATATTAATAATAATTATTATTTTAAGATGCAAACTATACAAGCCATACTGTTAATTATTTTTTAATTGATTAATAATAATTATTTATTTAAAATATTTCTCGTTGATATGGTCGATATTTTTTTAAATAAATTTGTTTTGTATTCGTTAATTGTGTGAAAATAAAATTGTACAATTTTTTAATGTTTAATTAATAATGTTTTCATTTTAAACCAATAAATTATTTTGTCATAATAAAAATCTAAAAGGAATAATTCTAAAATTCTATGTTCTAAAAGTAATTTTCATTTTAGTTTACGTTTAAAACCGCTTTGATCTGCTATACCAAGAACTTGCTAGAAATTCATATAAATAACCTAATTTATTAGCTAAATATAATAGTAAATTTTATATATTTTTTTCCCTATTCACATAAAAAATATTTCTCGTACAAAGGTCATCCACTCTCTTCATTTGACGATAACTTGCGCAACTCATATTTTTATATTTTTACCAAATACCTATATACTTATAATTATTATCGACTGTAGATTCGATTCCCAATTGAGTAAATATTTCCATTACCTCGCTTTCGTAACAAGATAAATCGGGGCGTTGGGTTCCGATGTCAAAATATTCCTTTACTAATTAGTCGTAGAAATTATTTCTAAGCTTATATTTATAAAAAAAAAACACTAATCCCACCTACTAACAACATTCATTTTGCACTTTATCTATTACAGCGGACGTTACTACAGTAGTTGCGTAACGTAAGTTTAAAATGTCATAGGTATTACACGATAAAGCATATGAGGCTACCATTTTTTATTATTGCTATTTAAATTGTAGTTAATAATTTCGCCATATTATACACAATTCATTGTGCAATGTTATAATTAAAATGATTACGTACTTCCAAGACAAGGCCGCGTTTCAAAATCTGTTACCTATGTTAGGTTATGAAACCTCACATCGATTTGGTGGTATTTAGTTTTTTGTATAACAATTGATGATTAATGGAAATGTTGAATTGGAAGTATATTTCACTTTTACATTTTTCTGTTTTGTTATTTATAAATGTGAAGAAGAATTTTATTATTTGTCAAAATTAATTTACTTAGTCAAAAATTTTTCTAACAATATAATAATAAAAAAATATTAATGTAAATTATTTCTAGCGAGATTCTAGTAACATATTCACTACCCTTTATACTTTTTATGTTTCATAATGTCGAAGTAGTGAAATCAAAAGATGAAAACAGTGTAAAAGCACTTCGTTTACGTTTTAACATGTTTAAACTGGCTTACTCAAATTAATACTGTGGTCGTGCCTTAAATAAATAGAAATAAAACTAGCTACTTTCAATAAAAAATAATATATTGTGACATATATTGGATTTATGTGAAAGTAAAGTAATAGGACAGTACAGTTGATAAAATACATAAGTACATACCATATTGTAAAATGCTTACAGCAATAAAGGCTTATTTTATTATTTTTATTTATTAGAATTTTAATACCTATGTCAATAAAATAACTTTATTGCAAATACAAAGTTAAATTTTACTACCAAATTTAAATATACTTAAAACTGATGCAAACAATCATAGTTATCGACTATCGTTAACTAAATTTCTATATACGTAAATAATTACACAACAGTTATTTGGTAAACTTTATTGACGTCTGTAGATTTCTCGCATTTAAACCTTAAAAACCTTTGAAAAACTGGTATTCGATTAATCTTCTGTGCCACTGTAAAGGCACGTCCACATTACAAAGGCAACAAAAAAATAGTCGTACTCAGAACGTAGAGCCGAATGGGACCGATAGAATTTGTAGAGATCAAAGCAAGCGACAGGACGAAAAGTTAAAGCTTGGACCATTTTTTTCGATGCAATGTTCGTAGGTTGTCTTTTGTAAGTTTAGTTTCGTATCCGATTTAGTTTTTGTTGATTGAATTGTTTGTGTATCTAATTTCTGAATGAATTGTTGGTATCTCGTGTGATTTGGAGGCATTACATAAATAAAATAGCTTAAAAAATTAAACATTTTTGACCTTTGTTTAATAGAACTAGCAATTTTTTATTTAGGGTAACTAATCTGGCAACTTTATATTAATGCATTAATTGTAACTTCAAATGACATTGTTTTACAGTTATAATTTTATTCTGTAATGGTATTAAAATAGACAAAGGTTAAGTTCCGCCACCACTAAAATATTACTGAGAAGTTCTTTAGTTTTAGTATTGAAGTTTAACACCGCGCTTTTGTCCTTAATTAATCTAGTAAACACAATCAACTATTATTTATACATTTTTTAAATACAACTTCTAGCTATTCGAATAGTTCAGGGAAAACTATAAATTGCTTTGAAACAAGCTATTTCTAGTTAACGATAATAAATTTTCCTTTATATCCACTTTCGTATTGTTTTGTATTAAGTAAACGGAAACGGAAGTACATATGTATAGGCCACCACCTAACGCTATAAAACCGAGGTGACATATAATGACTTATTGATAAGATAACAAATACACTTTACTATTATATACGTCTCGCTCTCGATATCGCCCACGTTTTCACGTGTATGAGAAATAAATATCTTAATAATAATCGAAAACCAAAAGTAATGTATGTACAAAAACACACTTAGAAAGCAATGATATTTTACACTGAAGGTCCGTTTGAATTTTACACGTAGCGGGATCAGAACTCACAAGTCTAACTCCTGGCGATGCTGGAGTCTATATATCTATGTGTTCTTATTGTACTAAAGTAGGAGTTGAGTTCTATCACTAAATACGCAATGTTTCGAATTCTAGCGAGATGTGGTGAACGGAGAATCTTAACACTGTTCTCTCTGTCTGCCTTTATATATGCGAGTTAAAGCGTGAAAAGCAAAAATACCTTTTGTCGTTGGCGCCTTTGCCTTTGCAAGAAGATCTTGAAACGCTTGGCAACTAAAATATTGTGTTATAAAGAGTGATGATTTGTCGAGAAAGAATGCCAGTTACTAAATATTTTATCTAATAACCTTGAGATTAGAACATTTCTGAGAACTTTATTTTAAAGGTTTCTGATATATAATTGGATTACCACTTAGTTCGCTCTTCGAAGCAAGGAAGGTCGTCTGCACACCCATCAACTGCTGTGTGCAGTGAACGTCGTTTAACAGAACCAGTTTTTGTTATAATTTCGGTGCCATTGACATTTGATTTCCTCTATTTTTTTTAATGTTTTAAGTATTATTTTTATTTTTTAGTGCTTTTATATAACCATAACCACAAAAGCAAATATAACTTAGTTATTAGCATTTTTAGCAATCGCTTTATATTAAAGAAATAAAATTTGTTGTATAGATAGTTCTTATATTTGTTTAGATTTAATATACATATATAATGTAGGTAGTATAAGTTTAATTAAAAAGAATATTTATTTGAAACATACCTTAACGATCCCCGACCGAAAGAATCTGGTGTCTAGACATTCAATGCTCCACTCTCCGTACGAATATGAGACATTGCGTGTTAATTGGTAAACTCAACGCCAAGACAATATACAATTTTTGTAGGTCTCACGGTTTCGTCCATAGAGATAACCAGGGAAGCTAGTGTTAAAACACTCTGTTTCCCATTAACAGTTCCGTTCATCACTTTCTGGCGAATTCTTCAAGCATTGCGTGTTGTTACCAAACGGTTATTGTTACAAAGCGAGGAAATGATAATATTAAATATTTAGATTCCCCTAGTGGAAGTTGAACCCACAACCGTCGCGTTTAAAATACGTCTGTACATCTGCGCTACGACGGCCCCTCAATCTTTTTTTTGTAATTTATATTGTATATCTCAGTAAACAATAACACAAATTCTTTTGAACACACACAGTAAAATAATCAGAAACTACTCAAAATAATTATCTATTTTAACAGACAGACTACGTAATAATACGTAGACTAGATATACATATAAAGAACGTGAGAAATAATTCAACATCAGATGATAAGTGGGAGCTTTGAACTCCCAAAGTCGTAAGGTTATTGCGTATAAGTCTCAATTTACTTTGACCGTAGAGTGGGTTCGAGTCTCGGCGCGGTGCCAAATGTTACTGACCTACCCCAATATGTAAATCGTTGATACCTGACAGTGTTTCATACATATTTGAAATTGTAATTCGATGAATGTTTTATTTTATATTGAGATGCGTTTTTCGATCGTTAGTGGGATACTAGGATTTGTACTTGGCGCTGCTTGAGTTTTAATTTGTTTTTTTTTAGACTTTTTATAATTTCAGTGTTAAAAATTAAAAAAAAAGGGAGTTTTACTTGTTTTTTTTCTTACATTTTAAGTTGTAAATGTAATAAAATAAATTCTATGTATCTATTAATTATTTAAATGCAGATATGTTTTTTTATCGAATTGAGTTGTGTTGATTTTATCATTAACATAATATATTTATGTTTACGAGTATTTTTTTTTGTTTTTTTTTAATTATTCTATTATTTATTTAAGATCAGCTCTGATTATTTTTTGAATATAGCGATTTTTTAAATAATTGTCGAAAATTAAATTTAATAAAATTATAATTAACTTTTCCTTCCTAATTATTTATACCTTTTACATATTATTTTATTTCACCTGTTGTCATTTGCGGGGGAAGTTAAGAGGATCGAATCTTTAATGTATTATTAATTCATTTACCTTTTGGTTTTCTATTCTTTAAACGTACGTGGTTTTTTGTTTGTGTTTATTTATTATTAAAACAAACGTAACGCATATTTGATAGTAAAAAATAATAAGGAAGGAAATAATATTCACTGAAAAACTTTTCACTAAATAATTTTTGAATAATAAAAACTTTTTTAAATATTACAAAAAATATATTTATTTTTTCTTTCCTAAGTGTGGATTAACACTTTAAAAACGTTTAAAAAATATATTTACTTTTATTATCTTATTAGTTATTTATTTATTTTGTTACTCTTTAAAAAAAGTAAAAAAATACATATTATTATTATTAAAACAACATTACAAACGTATCGCTGCTTGCATTAATAACCTGCAATTTGCTTATTTCCCACTGTCGTTAGCTCCCATGTCGCCGTTAAACCATATCCCTAGTATTACAACAAAAGGTCCGTAGCGTCGTTATAATTATAAGTAATCATTGAATAATACATATATGTATATAAACCCGTCATGGCGCAATGCCACAACGTGCGACTGTCAACGTGTCGGTTGCGGGTTCGATTCACACTCGGAGTAATGTTATGTTAATTATTTCATATTTTCATTTCCCCGCTATGGTAACAAGACAAACCGCGGCGTTGAGTTATGCTAATCAACACAGCAATGTTTCACAAATTCGTCGGAATCTGAGAAACAGAGTGTCTTAACATTACTTTCAAAGCTAAAAAAACTAAATAAAAAAATATAATATACATTGGGGTTTTGAAAGACACGTGAGAGTGTTAACTGAACTGTAAAAGCGAATTCGATTTCCGCTTTGCAAATTATAGTATAATGTATGAACTAAAGTGTAGTATTAATTATATGTTATTTTGTGTACTTACTTCGGTAAATATTTTGTATGGTTACAAAAATAATATTTTAACCGTCTATTCAGTCACTGAGAGAGAAAAAATTAAAGCATATATTAGTAGAGTGATAAACGCCACGAATTATTTAGTTTGACCTGTGTGTCTATCTGTAGCATCTCAGATCCTATACGAATGAACCGATTATGATCTAGTTTTTTTGGTTCAAAAGGTGTTTTAATCGAGAATGTTCTTGGCTATGATTCAAGAAAATATGTTCAGCCGTTTGCAGATCATCAGCTCTTTTCTTGTGGAAGTAAATAAAAGAGATATTTGTGTGGTTATTTTTTGTATTAATTTGATTTATAAGTAAAGCTTATGAAAAACTGAACTGGTTCGCTTTTGAACTTTTAAATCGCCTTACACACTTAAGTTACATGTTTACAGAATGTTTTCTTGTCAAGTTAATATGATTAGACTTGGTGTCGCCAAGAAAATACAATTTAAAATACCAGTAACAGTAAAAACAAATATTAAAAATATAATTGATGTTAAAATTGTAAATGCAACGATTGTGGGTTCGATTTCCACTCGGAGGAACTAATTATTTTAATTTTTTATCCACTCAAGTATTTCGAAAATTAGGCGAAAAGCTGGGAACGGAGTGTCTTAACACTACATACCCTCTGCCTACCCTGCTATATGCGGGATAGAGCGTGAAGCTATAAAAAATGTTCACATTCTAATAAACTATTTAATTTTATTATACACATAGACAGTCATTATAGGCAAACCCTTTCGTTTTTCACATACGTATTTACCGTCTGTCTCGACTGGACGGCGCCGCACTATTTAACGATTATAAGATATCCACCATCAAGTGACAATTATTCTTTTATAATAAAGACGTATGAGCTGTTAATACGTTAAGTAATTAGTAGTGTAGTAAAATGTATAAAATATATAAATATTTGTATAAGTTTATTTGGTTGAACTAATCTCTGGAACAACTGGTTCGATTATATTCGTTTTTATTAGATTGTCCAGTTTTTAAGAAAGACTAGGCATAGGCGTTAATCTTTTCTATGTAAGCCTCTGTACGTACTGTATGTTGTCAAAATCATCTCGGACACTTGGAATGTTCATATGTGTCATTACATACACAATTTATATTTCCATTTGACAACGGGGGACATATAGAAATTAGTTTCGCTAATAAAGTGGCGAGACAGCAGCCTAATACTCCCTTCTCCAATCTCCACCCACATAGAGACAAACTAGATCCAAATAGTAATAATTATGTAAGAAAATCGCCTTATGTATAATTTATCAATACATTATCTATACAGTATACATATAATAATATGAAATTATTATCATTCAATGGCGACCATGGATTTTATTAGTCTTACCAACCAGGTTACTAAGAACTACCATATTTTCTTGACTTCTATGATATCAAGATAGTTCAACATATATTATTTCTATTTATTTCCCAAGGCATAATTACCATCAGACCCTTTGCTTTTGTTCGTACAGCGTAACGCTAAAGTACTGTGCCCCGTTTAAACTCGTTTAGTACTTGCTTGAGTCATTGGGTTAGTCATAGCGCTCTTTGTGTTACATTCGTCATGACGCCAATATTTGCCTGTCTTGAGGAATATATTCCGTATTTAGTGTTGTCGGATGTATTATTTTTGGTTTTGAAATTATATGTTGGATTAGTACTGATAATGTTTTTTTTTAAATTGTCTTGAAAGTTGAATGGCTTGTGAAATACGCCTGAGCATATTTTGTAAGGTCTCTATTTGTTTATAAGCAGAATATAGCAATATTATTTTGTTTATTATTGTTTTATATTGTTATTTTTTTAATTGTGTGTATGTTTGTTAGTGTTTGTGTATGTGAAAAATGAATCGGATAAATAAAAAAAAACGTATATAAAAATTCTATATGTTGAGACATAGTATAAAAATTTTAAGCTTAATTAAGTTTATTTAGAACAAAATTCCAGCATAGAATATAATTGAACTTTGTCACACATTGTTTTTCTTAGACGAAATATTAATTGTAATTAACGTCGCCAAATTGCGGTGGCATCTGGTTTTATCATTCATCTGATTGCAATATCGTTGGTTAAGTAGAACGCTAGAATGCTGACTCACATTCAATGCTTTATTTAAGACTAGTTATTTGCTTCGAGTTTGGCCATGTTAATTTTTTTTTAATTTTTTCAACATGTAATTTAGCACTTATTGTATGATTATATAAACTTTGGAGAGAGTTTTTTTTTTCAAAAATGGTGAAACATTTATGATGATCTAATCAGCTATTTTCATATTTTATGCGGCCATTTTAGTAGAACTATAAAATATATACCTTTTTGTAAAAAAAAGTATATTCAAATAATTTCTAGACACTTATTCATATATCTTAGCTTTGATTTTAAGCATCAAGCTTTGCTAGATGTTTCTAAAATTTTGTGTTAAATCATTTGACTTTCTGAGTAAGTTTATATAATGAAATTGTATATAAGCGTACGAAAAAAATAAATACGTAATCAACTGTTGATAGAAATATGAATGAGAACCGAAATTATTCCATTGCAGACATTAGATTATAAGTACTTAATATACATTGTGAAAGGTCGTTTGTGAAGATCAACTAGGGTTGTTCCTGTTGAAATTTTAAACTTACCACTGATTTATAACCATTTAAATTATAAACACAATGCATTTTTTATTGCTTATTTCATTTGCACAATCAGTATTAAATACTACTAAATAAATAATAAATATACCTTCACTATAATTGACAATTTTAATATAAACTTAATAAAAACGTACATTTTACCGAACACGTATTAATCAATTTTATCAATTTATTTTAATTTAATGAATAACAGGAAAATGAATTACACTTTATATTAAAAATATACAAAAACAAAAAAAAAATAAAACAATAGCTATAAGGCACATACATAAAAATGTAGTTTAAAAAAGTAAGTTAATACCAACCCTACTGGACTATTCTCGGCTAGAGGTCGTGAATAAATAAATTGCAATAACAAAATTCGTACACCATAATGTAGTCATATAGAGAGTAAACTAACTTGGTTTTGTTTTCATTTTTCAGCGATCTGCGTATTAAAATAGGGAATGGTGCCAAAAGCACTCCTCTTTGTATAAAATATAGCATTACGAATAAACATGTTATTTATAGTATTTTTTTTACAAACACTCGCCCACTATCTTTCGTTTTTAAATCGTGATCGAATATTCTGATTCATTTTTTAAAACATATTAGATTTATTATGTAGTATTTGTACTACGTGACCTAAGTCAGGTTGGGGCAAAGACAACTCGTATAATATAATTTTAATATTACTCAAATATTGAATACTATATATAGAGGTGTCTATAGATGTCAGACTGAAAGACGTAGTTGTGGGTTCATTCATAATTTAACCCTGAAAAGTTGTTATTACAAATTAAGTGATTAGTTTTGCTTAATAAAATGGAGTTAATACTTACTTGAATAATTTAAATGAATTTTAAAAACTATTACTGCCTGTCAATCTGACAGATGACCTTAAGGTCTATTAAGCAAACTAGGACATTTCACAACTAGTTCAATGATCATGAGAATTCGTTTACAGAAGTATAATGAAATAATGTTATACAAGAGATTTGACATTATTTTATAGTTACACATCTCAGAGGGATAAGCGCAGTGAATAAAATATAATCACATTTTTTTTATTATATCGATATTTGTATCATTTGCTAAGTGGTGAAACTGAAGGTTGCAAACATATGGAAATATGACTTAAAAACGTATACTAATAATCATAAATAGAATAATTTCAACTAACAATTTCAATTCCTAAAAAATTCTAATCATGTCAAACGATCACGAGAAAATGAGTAAAAAATAAAAACTAAGCACTGACCTTTCAAGTAACTAAGCAAGTAACAGTTAAACGGCGCACGATATCTCAGCTATGCGAACCTTCACTAGCCTTGGTGATATTGTACTTCCTTAATAATTAAGATTCTTATTTATTACTTGTCCACTTTATTTATTGTATATATGTATGTATTTATGTATTTATAAAGACATATGTGATATGTGTATCAGAGTTTTATATTATTATTTTTTTATTTCTGATATTAATGTAACTACTAATATTATTTTTTTTTATATTTGAAATTTTCAAAATCCCACAATTTTTTTAACTTCATAACTTAATCCACTTAATTGAACCCAATACTTTTAGTGCATTGGTATTATAAAAATGTTTGTAACAATTATTATTATGAAACCAGGATAAATATCCATATAAAAGCCATATTTAATTTCTACCGCATTTCCTCAATATGCGGTTACGCTTCCTCTAAGTATTTTTGATGTTGACTGTTGCAACTTTAAATAACCTTTAATTCACATTTGAGTGTTTGATTTATTACACTAACGTTTACGACACTGTATGTATTTTAGTTCTCGAATGTTCGAGACTACGTTGGGTAGTGTGGTTTCTTTCTAGTTTCGTCGATTGCAGCTGTGGTTGTGGGTTGTATTTTAGATTATCCCTAACTGATCAGCAAAATTGGTCGGAATCTAGTATACTTTATTATGTACAAAAAAAGTTACTTTAATATATTCTTGTGTAATTACAATTTACTCGTGTTCCACACGCGGCTTTGTCCTTTTCAAATGCACTAATATGATACACATAAACCTCCCTCTTAAATCACTGTGTATTACTGAGAACCACATTGAAATCTATTGCGTAATACGATTTTGTACTTTAAAAAGTTACAAATTTTGAACCAGCTACTGCCATTTTATGTTTTCAAACTTTTTTTTTAAATAAACCACCTTCCTACCCGTATAGTAGTATCACGGGTCAATAATTTGAATTTTTACACTTATTGTTTCCAATATACATTTTTGAGCTATCGGCCATCTAACTTCCTGTGCAAATTCCGACGTGTTCATTGTTAACACGCGGCTCGGTCTGTTGGAATAAATCGCGTCCATTTGCGATTGTTGCGCTCTGTTCAACTGACTAAATGTGTGGTTGCAGTTCGAGTGGTCATGAGTTCATTCCCACTAGCTGCTAGCCACTACGCTGGTATGAATGGACTCGTTTTATTTCATTTAATAATATTTATTCATTTTGATGATGGGGACCGTCGTGGCGCAGAGGCACAAACGTGGAAATGTGACGTGACAGGTTGTGGGTTTTATTAAATTTAGTTTTATTAAATGAAATATTTAATATTTTCATTTGTTCGCTCGGATAACAAGGCAAAGCGCGGTGTTTATTTCCGCCACTCAATATATAAAATTGTTAAATCATTAACGGATTAAAATCGCTACAAATGGCCAAATGTACTGATTTGACACCAAGTAACTACTTATATTATTATTCCGGAGTGCAGTAACACAGCGTCTTACTATAAACGCGACGGTTGTGGGTTTGATTCCCACTCAGAACATGATTTATTTTCGTTTCGTCGCTCAGGTAAAACGAAAAGTGAGGAACGGAGTTACGTAATGCTAGGTTCCCTTTGTCTACTCTGCATGCGAGAAAGCTGTATACATATACACATGTATAAATTTCTAATAGGCATCTCTGAGTGGTGCTTAATGAAGATTAATCACGACAAGTCGTAACACAAGAGCGAGATAGTCTAAGTTCTAACCAGGTAGCGCACCACGGTGCACGGTGTGATGACCGCGACCGAAGGCCGTACAATCGGTCACCATCCAAATGTCACGGCCACGCAACAAGAGACAGGAAAAACTACGTCAGAAAAAAACATGACTCACAAACTAATGGTGTTAGCGTTTGGAATTTTTTTTAAATATTTTCTCATTATAGTGTGTAGGTTCGAACCGGGTTTCGGATAGATTTTTTGATATACATATAATAATACATTTTCTTTCAATTCTAGACAATATTAGACTATTATAAGATCCACGCTTTGTAGCCAAATCCCAAACGATAAGGTCTCTGCATACCTCTTTGGCCTGGTCCACTGTCATATATGTCCCCCGAGGAGTGTCAGGGTTTTATAAGATATAAATAATAATTATTTATTTATTTTACTTACTTTTCGTAGGGCAACCTCTTTTAACAAAACAATATTTTTTTATACCATCTATTGTGATATTTGAAATCGTAAACTCAATATAATAACTCGGGATCGACGTTTACGACTGTCAAAATCGTATTTCTAATAATAAAACGTCTCAATTTAGGGAGGCCAATGTTTTATCGCCATTATAAAGGAGATGCACTAAACATTTTTTATGTCTGTTCGTGTATCATTTGGTATTGTATTTGGATTTTAATTTTTACCTGCTTGGTAAGATGAAACTATTTTGGATGTTTACAATAAGAAAAAAATAAAAAAGCAAGGTTGCTTTTGTGAAGTATATATAACGTAAAAAAAACCATATTCCCATATCTAATAAGAATGTTCCAGAAATCCTGTCTAGTGCTACCCTACACTCCTCAACGAACAGTTTCGGCAGTGCGCTGTCTGTCAGTCAGTCGGTAACGGAAGAGCTTTATATTATATGTAGATAAAGTCATAAAGTATGGGCCTCTCGACGAATATATATAGTGCCGTCTCTTTCTATCCATTTTAATAAATAAAGGACGATATCATGGTGGTTTATCACGTGTTGCTCTTAAATATTTCGGATAAGATTCTATTGTATTTTATACAACAGAAAATGAAGGAATGTATAAAAAAGAGGAATTCTTCTGAAATATAGCAAATTTTCCATAATATCAATGAAAACATAAGTTACTCTGAAATTTGTAATAAAGGATATAACATTTTTTACTATGTAGAAACGATGTATTTCACAATTGTCCACTGAACACAATTTCAAAATTGACAGAAACAAAACGAGTGACCAAATTCTCTTTCACAATAATAAAACACTAAATAAAAAATATATAACTCATAAACCAAGCCAGTAAACCAAAATTATTATATCATTAAAATTTCGGGAGTTAAAACTTTTAGAAAAGCAACTTAAAACGATTTCTATGGAAACGTGATGTAATAATAACTCGTGTTATCTCCATCGCGTCGCGTCGGCCACGTTTTTATACGCATATATATATTTTTTCATCCATCCTTACCATTGTCAGCTTACTGATTATATTAATAATAAAATTGTGTTCTATGAGACAAAGCGCCCGCATGTCTGTCTATTGGCTGAGCTGTTTTTGATATAGTTTTTATATGGTTGTCAATATTGCTAACGTTATAAAACCGAGAATTCGTTTTCTTGAATTTACTAATTTTAGGAACAGTAGTTCCTTTATTGAGGAAAGCTATATAAAAAGGCGGTGTAGCTTCCATAGGTTTCAGTTATTTCTATTTGAACACGCATGCGAATGCGGCTTCGCATGAAAAACTAGTTTATCAGTAACAAAACATTTTTTGATAATAATAGTGATGACAGTGACATCCGTATTTAAACTAATGAAAATATAATCTCCATATTATATCCATAAATTTACATTTTATATAAGGTAATATATTTTATTTAAATAATAATAAAATAAATCACTGTTCAATTTGTAATAATCAACTTTTAAGACATATTTTTTTATATTTTGTTTCATACAACCAGATGGAGGCGGTAAATAAACAATCAAATGACTATTTTTCTTACACTACGTGTAAACTAAATTATCAAAAGAAAAACCAAAAGGCCAACCATAATAAATAATAAGCTTCAATAATTTAAATTTTAAATGTAAATAATATTTTCCTGTCATATTGTGTGCGTTGTAAGAGTATTGCTCTCTCTGTCTTTTATAGAGTGAAGAAAGAGAGCGTACTCTACAAAAATATTCTTTGTCTTCATTATAACTAGAGACCGTTGAGTTGCAGCGGTACAGCGTCTGACTGTAAAAGCGATGGTAGCTAGTTCGATTCAGACTTCGGGAATAAATTATTGTTATTTCCTAGCTCTAATAGCAAAATGAAGTAACGGAATTTGAACACTAGGTTACTTCTGTGTACGCAGCGACAAGCGTGATACAGCGTGAAACTAAAAAAAAAATATTGAGTGTTACACACTTTGTCCATGGCTGGGCGAGTCAATAACCGACACTTTATTGTACTGTCTGTTTTGATGTGTGAATTGTGTGACGTGACTTCGCCGTACTATACTTAAGTTATTGTATTATAGGTATTTGTAGTGAGGCGAGTTATGGCGCAGCGGCACAAAGTGTGACTAAAATCGACTGGTTATGAGTTTGATCCCCATTTCGCCATTATATATATTTATTTAAATTTGTATTTTCATTTATTATATTTTCTTTTTTTTTACTCTCGACAAAGCAAAGTTCCGAGACTGTGTGAGAATTCAGTGGAAAGTGGGGAACGGATTTGACATTAGATTCCCTTACAGCGTGATGTATAATTTTGATTTAGATACCTGTTGTGTAGCGTTAACAAATAAATGAATATTTTTTATTGAATAAAGTAGATATTCTTTTTTATTTATTTACTTTTTGTTTTTCTCTTTAATCTAATGTTATAAATGACCGAGATACCATTAGGCTATCTATCACAATAAGATGTTTTCATTTCAACCAGTAGTTCCTGAGATAAGCGCGCTCACCTTACAAAAACTTCAGCTTTATAATATTAAATATAGATAGATTTAAATTTTCCGATTTAACAAATTAATTCGATAAAAAGTTCACTAAACAATCTTGTATGTGTATACTTATGTATGGATAGAGCTACTGTAAGCTAAATAACTTTTCTTTGCTAATTATTTCACTTTATTGTATGAAGGTATGGGTTAGCTGCTTTGTATGAACAACATAAGAAAAAAAAAATTCGATAAAATTATTGTTAGAAACACATCAGTTATTGTTAATTTAAATCTGAAATTTAAAATTTATAAGTAAATTAATAATTTCTTAAATTGACTGTATATATTTGTTGACGTAGTACGATTGATTTAAAATACTGAAAAAATGGGTTTTTATTATTTTCGTGCGTATTCGGGTTAAAATGTCAATTATTTAGTGATAACAAAATAAATGAAATGATTATTTCATTTACTTTCAGCGTAATTCGGTGTTATATTGCCATTTCCAATAAATTTTATTAAATAAGGCGCAAACATTTACATGTTTTACGATACATGTATGTTCGATTCTCATTGACAAAATACGAGTTATTTTAACAACAATTCACTATCTCTAAATTGTTAAAAGTGAAGAACGAAGTGATGCACTACGTAAAACTACGCTGCGATTAAAAAGACATTTTGTGGAGACTTGAATTACTATCTTTTCATCTTTTATATTATGATTTAAATAGGCTTTTTTCGAGTAAATAAAATATTTATTTAAATTGATATTTTCATTTCTTCGCTCTGATGCCGAGGCAAACCGCGACGTTAAGTTCCGCCACTCAACACGCAATATCTTTAGAATTCGCAAGTGTGGAACGGACTGTCTTAATACTAGGTTCCCTCTGCCTACCCACCCTACTGTGTGCAGGATACAGCGTGAAGCTGATTTATGTGATATAATAGTCAAGGCAATTTCTCCTAATTTCAAGGCATCGCATATTGCATGGGGAAACTCAACGCCGCGCTTTGTCTAGAGGCCAGAGTAAAGGAATGATAATAATTTATTCCCAGTCGACATATACCATAATAACACCAAATCAACTGCATAAAAGAATTTCTTCGTCTACGAAAGCAAAAAGACCATATTTGGTAATCTTGCAACAGATATATATACATCTATCTCGTTTAATTCCTACCTGTTCAACGTTTCTTACCTGCATCCCTTCGCTGAGTCATTACATGACAGACCAACTTTTTTGTACAGACTCCAGAACTTTCTATGAATAATATTATGTCATTTTTGAGTGATTAGTTCTTTTTTTTTATAATTATAATGTGGTTATAGGTTATGTTCCACTGTTCGTAGTGATGTAGATAAAATCATAGGTTTTTCTGGGCCATAAAGAGGTGCGAGTGTAGAGACAGTCCTGAGAATAATGTATATAAGTTTTAAATGTCGAAACATTCTTATGAAAGTGAATGAAGTGAATCCTGTAGGGATTGTTGATTTCTTTAACCAACTGGTTTTTGTCTTCACGAATTTTCTAGTGGTTTTCGGGTTTTAAGAACCTATTCTTACTTGACTTCATTCTTCATTTTTTACTTTTTAAAGGCTATATACCGTCGTTTTCGTCTAAACATGTAAATAAAGCAAGTCAAGCTGCTTCACACTTTATCTCTCCAAAGGGAACATAGTGTAAAGACCTTTCCTTTGAAAATTAAATTAGGAGAATAAATCTCCTAAATTGGAGTCAAACCCACAATCATCTGGACCACGACGTCAAATAAATAAAGAATAAATATATCTTCTAATAAAATTTTCCACGTATACGTGCCGTGTTCATGCAAGCAGATCAACTGCGTCATTATATTGTCACAAATTAGATAGTTGCTACAAATAAGTAATAAAAAGAAAGGTCATTCATCGATACTAAACTACTTTGTAAATATATCTACACCTACACAAATAAATAGACGGCTTGTTATCTTTATGTACATAAAAAAATAACAGTGTAGCGTTATATTTTTGTATATTCAATTTGACTTCTTAGTATGTTTCTTAGCGAGAATACTAAAATAAAAATCTTTGATTGTACTTATAAAAAATTTTTTTGGTTTTGTATTGCCTAAACCTGTCCCTTAAGAAATCAAACCTATGATTATCCCGATTCGTGAGTTTTTACGGCGTCTCATCTATTCTGATGAGGCCATCGTGGCACACGGGCACAAGGGTGCAACTGTAAACGCGAAAGTTGTGGATTCGATTCCAACTCCGAAAAATAAAATATATAGGTCAAATTAACTATATTTCATTTTCTCGCTCTGGTAACGTAGCAAAGCAAGGCATTGAGTTTCGCCACTCAACACGCAATACCTAGGAAATCGGTGGAAAGTTGGGAACGGAAGTGACTTAATGGGAAGTGGTGGGAATTCCCTCTGCCTACCGTGCAATGTGCGGGATACAGCGTTAAGCTAAATAAACCTATTCTTCTATAGCTCTACCAATATTATAAAGCTGAAGATTTTGTTTGGTTGAACGCACTTATCTCCGGATCTGCTGGTTTGAATTGAAAATTACTTTTTATGTTGGAAAGTCAATTTATCCTCGAAGGCTGAGGCTTTATCATTTGACGTTAATCGTTTCCATTGAACCTACTCTGCTGTTATAGTTACCCTAAGCACTTAGAATATGTCACGTGTCACTTCCATTTGACTACGAGGGCGAAGATATAGATAAAAGAAGGTGTTTAGTATAAAGAATCCTCTAACAAAATTAGAACCTATACTCTTTAAGCCTACGAGCTTGGGCTTCGCGCTGTATGCTACATATAGCAAGGTAGGGGACCTAGTGCTAAAACACTCAATTCCTCATTTTCTGTTGAATTTTCGAGACATTGCGTGTTGAATGGAACTCAACGCCGCAACAAAACCATAGCGTACAGGAGCAATTCCAACATCCTCAATATACCTGCAATAAATAATACGGCATTGTAAATAATTAAGGAGCATTAAAAAGTGTCGTCTATAGGAAAATATCTTGGAAGATGTTGAGAATTATCACGCAGCTACGCCGCATTTTGCGATATCGCTTAAGCTTTACTGTTCCGGGTAATTTATTCCCTGCAGGTGGCCTAGAAATGTTTGTAACCTTAATAGTATTCTTAAGTACTGAGAGGTATTTGTTTCGTCCTTACGTAAGTTGTAGATGCTTATGGTGAAATAGGAAAATTGTTTTATCATTTAGCTGGATAAACAACGGTCGTTGGTTGGTATTAAAATATCAATTGAAATATTTGAATTTTTGATCGTGTTTTTAATATAACACATATATTCGATGTAATAGAATTAAATTACTCAAGTTAGTTATCTATATCTTGTCCTAAAAGTCGCATTAAATCTGCCCAACTGGTGGCGAGAATGAGTAAAGCAATACAAAATTATCTATGTTTTTTCGAAATAGAAGATTGACCTCGCTTACCTTCGGTAAAACAGTATCGATGATGAATCAATGAACTGGAGAAAACGTAAAAAGCACCAGGGAGTTCTCTGCTCGAGGACACGTGGAACGAGGTTGATGATAGTGGGAGAGGCGCAAGAGGTATTCAGAGGCCGAGGCGTTTGGCGCTACGTTCTACCGTTCTAGGAATAAAGCGCGAACCTGAAACTAGAAGAATACAATTTAAACCTACAACGTCCAAGCAAACTCATTCTAACTTATGCCACATAAAGTCTGTTTTACAATATCCTATTCAGGACATGAACGCGTTTAGCGTCTCCATACTCCCTCCTAGGCATCGTAAAAATAACAAATAATAATAAATTTGAATTACTTAGTTCTTAAGGTTGCCACAGTTTTCTATTTTTACGATAGTCTTAAGTTATGTTACGAATTTTATAGTATTTTTTTGTAATTTTTGCGAATAAAAATAGGATACGGTAATAGTTGTGTATTTTATTAATAAACTAAAAGATAAACTGTCGCTAAGAATAATACGCGTAGAAGATTTTATATGTTTTATAAGAAGGAATTAAAATATTTATAGTAGAAGCAGTACTATCGTGCTAATATGTAATTTGAACGTACATATAGGTTCAAATTACATAATATCCCTATTCTGTCTCCTGTCTAGTGGGTTATGACTATAATTTTAGGACCAGAATATCTAGATATCCTTGTCAGTCTATTTTATATTAGGGCTCTAGTCCAATATAAAATGGTCTCTTTCTGTTCTTTCTTCACAGTAATCAATATACCAAGGATGATTTTTCCTATTATCAGAATAACGGCTGCCCTAAAATTTTATTAATTAGAAAGTTTAAGTCACGCAGTATTGAGAGCGAAGTTCGTATATAACGAGAATTTCTTCGTATTTATATATTTACTTAGTCGTAAACTACCCTTAAGTAGGTATTTAAAGAAAATATCCATTTTCATAATTTACCTATTAAAATGAAACTCGTTTATATGAGATATTGGGGGAGATATTAAATACTAGTTGCTATAACTAACTATTATTGATATAATTATTTTTTGCACTTTACGCTTTTTACTTCACAGTAAGGAGGAAGGCAGAGAGAATTTATCTTTACTTTTTTAATATACGACGGAGGGATAAATTAACACAACTGCTACTGAGACACATCGTTCATTTTTAAAGCTTACCAGATGATTTTAGTCTACCAAAACGTGAAAACTATAATAATTTGAATATGTAAAATTATTCCTACAAGTGGATATCAAACCCACAACCATCGCGTTCACAGTCAGATGTAGCCCACTGTGCCATTAAGTCACAAGTTCTATATTTAGATTCACCTTCTAACTCCTACATACAATTACAAAAGTTATTTATATATCTACGTTATATTAAATTATTATCGAGTTCCTTCCTTTCTTTGGAAAAATATAATCACTTATTTTTCCTATATCTGATTCCATACAAAAGATAACAAACGATAATTTCACTTATGATATAGTACTTATACGAGTGTTCACAGTTTCTAAGGAAGCAAGAACACGATACTTTCTTAGAATTTAACGAATAGATGATGGCATGTTTGCAGGGAATATTGTTAAATCGAATTTCTTTTCATAACTTTAAGATACCTATTGAGTATAATAGATTGAAAAGAAAAACAAAAAATGGGAAATTTTTATTTTTTTTCCTTCATACTTCCGCATATAACAGAGTAGACAGAGCACGCACTGCCAAATATTCAAGACGGCTTTATTTACCAGTATGGGGAAGTCGTAATAATTTATTCCCTCTCATGCGGATCGAACCTACAACCATCGTGCCTCCATGGCCTCGATATGAAATTGTTTTGTAATTTTTTTATAGCTTCACGCTGTATACCGCACATAGCAGAATAGGCAGACGGAACCTAGTGATAAGACACTCCGTTCACCGCTTTTCTCCGAATTCTGGAGGCATTGTGAGTTGAGAGGCTGAACTCAATATCATTTCCCCACGTGAGCATCGATCTTATAACCTGTCGCTTTTACAGTCGTAAAAACCCCTGCGCCACGACTGGCCTCGATATTTTATTACTAATCTCAAAAAGCTTGGAGTATCCTTAAGCGTCGTTTCAAAGATATAATGTATTATTTTTATCATCTACATGCGACTCCCTATTCACTTGAGAAACTCATTTTCGCGGCCTTTCATGGAATATGATAGCTATCGAAAAATTAATTTTCTCTTTTCAATGCTCCATCATGTAATCACTTCCCCGGATATTTGGTTTCGTTCGTATGATTATAATTAATAAATATATACATATACCTAAATACGTAAGAAAGGTAGAGGTAAAAAATATGATGTCAATTTTTTTTTGAAAAGTTGATCTAAAAGTATAATAATAAATTTATTTATTTGTACTATTATTAATTGCGTTTTGTGGCGTATCTCAACGCCGCTTTTTAACGCCGCGCGCGGGGAAATGATAATAATACAATCAGTCCCGTCTTTGTATCGTATCCATAATTATCGCGTTACCAGTGAGACACTCAAACTGATCCACACGCTTTAATAATTTAATTATAATTTCTTCTATAAGTTAATATTATACCCATATTAATTCATACCAAAATCTAAAATTTAAACAACCGTAAATTCTTTAACCACAACCAAAAACCCAAGTTTTACAACATCAGACGACCCTCTAAACTTGCTTATCATCTGCGTCTTCCCAAACCTACTCAACCCGCATACATACCATCGCAGTTTAACCATACATTCCCGCATGTTTTTTCATCCTGCCACTACCTCTACTAATAAGCCATTGTACTATTGTTCGTTATATAGTGAAATATCATAACAATATGTAAGTACTCCTGTTTTTGTTACATCAAAATGAATCCACTCGACAATCGTTTGAAACAGCCAAAAACTAATCTGATTTGTACAGAACAGTATAGCTTGTGAATAAATAAATAAATAATATTTAGATATGTATGTATATTTTGAATATTTCAGTTCAATTGTAAGCATATACAATGCACATATACGCGGTTTAGAACGTGATTTTTTTATATGTAAGATGACCACCAAAAGCGGATTTCCTGAAATAAAATCCTACGTTAAAGAAGTAATAGAGGAAGGCAAATGAGGATGTGGGTGACAAATAGTTCGATAACATGGTTTAGTAATTTAGTTGTAAAGAATTTAAAATTCTTCTAAAAACCCTTGGGCTGTTCTAAAATAAAAAAAATGTTGAAATCCCGTACCGTAATCTTATGAAATTTATAATTGAAATTTATGATTGAGTAATTTTGTTTCTTATTTATCACTCGCATATATTTATAACACCTAACTAACTTTTGTTATTAAAACTCAAGGACAAAAAAGATATAGAATAATTTAAGTGAATAAACATTCATATTTGGCAAAAAGGAATTACCCGTGATGTAATTCTAAAATGAAATCTTCAAGACGCCTTACCCAAACAGTCCCCTACAGCGCGGCGGATACAGCCAGGCTATTTTAGTTGTTTAAACGAATTGAACGAGGCTCAAACGAAGTTTGCTTACCCACATATTTTATTAGTACTTCCGCTGCGGCAAGAAATTTGTTATATTTTTGAGATAACTCAATTCTGGTTCGTTCTTTATTGAAAATTAACATTTAAACTTTTGTATTCAAATTGCTTATTCTTTTATCTGAAATGTAAATGTTTACGAATTTATTTGTGTTATCTTATTAACGTGAATATAGCTGTACTGATTTCGATAATATTATTACATAAATAGTTTAGAGGCCAGTCGTGGCGCAGCGTCACGAAGTGTGCCTGTAAAACCGACTGGTTGTGGGTTCGATCCCCACTCGAGGAAATGAAATACTTACTTAAATTTATATTTCCATTTCTTCGCTCTGATGTCGAGACTAAGCGCGGCGTTGATTTCTGCCTCTCAACACGCAATGCCTCCAGAATTCGGCAGAAAGTGGGGAACGGAGTGTCTTAACACTAGGTTCCCTCTGCCTACCCTGCTGTGTGCGGGATACAGCGTGAAGCTGATTTAATTTTGATTTATAAAAAGTTTCAAAAGTGGGCTAACCTTCTCTAGCAAGTTAAAAAAAATGTTTCACGCTTTACCTTAGCTTTAGCAGAGTTAAGCACAGAGAACCGTCAAGACACTTCTTTCTCCGCTTTAAATAATTATTGAAAATATATATTTTTATATAAATACATTTGAAATCTTATTTACCTGACAGGATACAATCTTTAACACCGATATAAATTCGTTGAGTCAAGGGTCGTTTTAAATCACAATAATGTAAGACGTGTGATGAAGAGCGCGCGTGTATATGAAATGGGTCCTTTACCCGACAGAAGAGGAGGGTTAAATACTAACGGTCCTTTAATTTACAAATATATAGAGATCGAATTTATTTATATGTATATACATTTGATGTTTTATTGTATAGGTACATATAAAATCAAAAAAATAAATCTGCTTGACGCTGTATCCCGCACACAGCAGGGTAGACAGAGGGAACCTAGTGTTAAGACACTCCGTTCCCCACTTTCTGCCGAATTCTGGAGGCATTGCGTGTTAAGTGGCAGTATTCAACGCCGAATAAGCCGTATAGGTACATATACTTATATAATATATAATATAATTATGTGGATATCTGCTTTCTGGTTGGAGTTTTCAGTAGGTGGAAGTCTGCCGTACTTGAACCTAAGAACAATGTTTAAAATTTAATTTGTACAACCATTCTCTTATGTTAGCAATAGTCTATGTGAAAGTTATGAAATTTATGTACATGAAAAACTGTCTGGTTGAAGGCGCTGATCTTAGGAAGTACGGTTTCATTGAAAAATTCTGTTTTTTTATAGTCCATTTAACCCATCACACCTGCGGACAGTTATCCATGGCACCTAGAATGTGTCATGCGTAACTATTATTTCCATTTGAACGGTCGAAGTCGCAGATAAGAACTAGTTCTATTAAAAAGCGTTAATATTTTACATTAGTTTGCAAATTGCCTTCCGTTTAATTTAATTATACAGGGCTATACCAAACCATCAACTATTAACATTCCTACTAAATATTAATAATCAATTTAGTTTCCATGTAAATTGGTCGTCTTAACCAGACACCGGCTAAGTAACTGAGCACTACAAGATTCATCTCCGAAAACTTGAATAACAAAATGAATAGAGTCCGCCATGTTATGTACGAACGAGTTCATTTAAATTTTTAAAATGTAAATTAAAAGCGTTGACTCCATTCGTTTACTATTCCTTTAAAGCGAGAAGTTCCGGCTATTCAAGGAAATACAGAATAAAATTTAAATGGACTCAGTTTAAGGTGAACCTCGTTAATTTTTCTTTATGTTTCGTCACTTGGATACATGGTTATCAAATTGTGGAATAGAGATGCTGTGCTTAAGACTTAAATTAAGCATAGCTAATTAATAACATATTTTATGTTGAAACTAAAGTAATAAAAATGTATTTAAAGGATATTTGATTTATATTCGTATAATATCCCACAATAAAATAAATAAAAAATAAAATGAAGACTTCTATTCGTCCTTAGTACTCTTTTGTTATTTTTTGTACACAAGTATTTTTTTGTATCTAGGTTTTTTTTTTTTTTGTGGCTTCACGCTCAGTCCCACATAAAACAGAGAAAGCAGAGAAAACCTACTGCTAAGACACTTGGCTTCTCACATTACGTCCAATTTTCGAGAGCTTGCGTGTATATACATTTCTTAAAAATCGAACTCACAACCGTCGCGGGTATTCAAAAACTGTACCATTGCGCCACGACGAACAAAATATACTTATAACCATTATTTACAAACCATTATTAAAACTCATCCATTCACCATCCAATCTCAAAATCACTTAACGAGTCTTATAAAGTGATATAAAGGAAACAGCTGTTCAGTATATAAGTGTATATTGTATAAGATTTATGTGATAACTTCTTTGTCAAAACACTGGAACAATGGCATGAGTGTGATGCAGGTGTTGTCGATGCCTTATTGTTTCATGTTATTTCAAATATTATGCTCAAGATGAAATAAAGGGGAAAATTTATGGTTATATTGGAACTTTCTTAACTATATACGACGCCATCGCTGCTGTTTATACTACTACTGCTATAATAGATACTTATTTAATAGGATCTTTGATTTTCATGATTTATACACATTTTTAATTAAATTCTTTATTTTACCGAAATAGTAGCGTTTATTTTGCATTATAGTAATTGTAGAGTAGTATTAGACCGCGATTAATCATCGAATTGAGAGTTTCATTTTAATTATTTTTTTCTTCTCCTTTACAAGTTTTATCCACTTTCATCACTTCTTTGTACATATCCTCTAAATATTGACTCCTCTCTTCTAAAGGATTAGAGAAGTTCTCTTACATCAATCAATATTCAATATCAATTTTTAAATTATTCAGGAAAAATTACCTCCTATTTCACTTTTCTAACAGAATGAGCCAGTCGTCGCATACGTTTCAATACACGAACACCAGTTGTTGTATAAAACGTAAAAAAAATAGAGAAATAAAATACCTATACAGAGCCCAATAGAATATTTAAATATCGTCTGGCTCAAACAATAGTTGGGCAACCTTTGTTATGTTAAACTGGGCTTCGAACCATCAAATATAACGATGGCGGTTATTTTTTTTATTATAAAGTATTTTGCGGGACAGACAGACAGTTTTTGTTTTTAATTTTGTCTAACTTGTGGGAGAGGGAGACCTCGGTTGACCTTCGAGAAGGTCACATGGTACGAATGAAGAAGTTGAAGTCAGTGGACGAGGCGAAAGAGGTATGAAGGACAAGGGACTCGGGTCAAGTGTTGGATGCCCTGTTATTAACATTTTTTTTGTTGAAGATTAAGCCTTCGTTTTTTCATTAACTACACACATATTAAGTAAATAATATGTATTTTTTTTATTATAACGAAGCAAGTTGGATTCTTATATGTTCGATATTCGTGTTATTACATTTTATAATTAACAAATTCAAATAATTGAAATTAAACTGTTCTCTAGACTTAATGAAGTAATCCTAAAAATAAAGTAAAAGTGATTTTACAGATTTCATTAAACTATAAGAACAAGATACTGTAGACTGTAATCTAGAACCTTTTAGTGAGTTTATTCGAGAATTCTTAACGCGTAATGGACTCTTAAGAGCTCTTTGCTAAGTTAATGATTTAAAAATTTCCGAAGTTTTAATATTAATTTGTACGGTAAATCCAATTTGTCATGTTTTTGAAAAATCATTTAAAGTCTTGTCCTTGAAAGCTCAGGGAAACGAATTATTTTTATTTCCTGGAGTATTTAGACAAAGAAGAGCATTTGAGTTATGCCACTCAAAACGCAGTGTCTTTAATTTGGGTGAAAAACGGAGAGTAGAGTGTTTTAACAAAAAGTATCTGCACGTCTACCTTAGTGTTTGTGGAATAAAGCGTGAAATTTAGATTATAAACACTGTATCTAGTTATATATCCCCATTTTTTAACTTAAAAGATTTAAAAAAAAACATAGTTAAGAGATTTATCCACAGTAAAAAAAAATTAAAATGCATATAATTGAAGAACCCAATACCCCATAACTAAAGTAACACTTCCACCCACCCATTTACAGCCTAAAGTCAAATCGTTTTACCAAATCATTAATGCCATCTTCGATATACCTAGTTATAACCAGAATACCTTTCTGAGGAACCCCAAAGGGGAATTCTTGGAGAGTAATTAATCATTTTCCTTATAATAATAATTAATGTGCACGTATTTTAATGGCTGACATCCAGTTAAAATCTATAATACGTAGTGTTGTGTATTATTGTAGATAGATTTATTTGATGTTATTAAAGATTTGGGTCGTGTGTTCGATTTCGGTTGTAAGGAATTATTTATGCAAAACAAGCTGACATTCTTTTATTTATAGAAGTTTATAATGACTATGTAATTCAATAATGAATTAATTTGGTAATATTTTGAATAATTTTGTATCTTGTTTACAAAACACAATATATATAGAAACTCCACCTTAAACCATATCTTATCATTAAAATTAAGTTTTACATGTATTGTTTTTTAGATTATATGATTAAGCGGCAACATAAGAGACTATCGATATGTTCTAAGTGTTCGATTGTTTGTATGAAGAATTTCTACTTTGAAAATGATTTTTTTTATACAGAAAAATATGAATTATATTGCTCTTAATATATAATTAAAGCTATCGAGTCAAAGTTGGGAGTCATGGATTCAAGCCCGCTGTCTAAATAAATTTGGAACGGTGAATTTGGATTTGTAACTTTTGTATTGTATTTTGCAGAAACGAAACTTATTTTTTTTTAAATAAAAAAATAAATTAACAAGTCGATACAATAATTAAAGCATTAAAAATAATAAGGATATTTTGCATATTTTATCAACAACAATATATTCTACTGTGTGTGCTTGTGAAGCTAAAAAAATAGTATCAAACTTTCTCATATAAAGTAACTTATCGTGCTCAATGCATCAAGCTCTTACTAGAAGTCCAGTTAAAAATAAACAAGGCGTCCTAAAGGATCACTAAGCTAAAGATTTACTATGTCGGGATCGGGCGTACAACTTGTTCAAACAAAGTCAGGGTTTGTACCCACCCATAACCAGTACAAATATTTACAGTTAGTATAGGATAGAAGATATTTTTGTTATATATTATAATACTTTTACTTAAGTAGAGGTCTTGTTGCGTTTTGGAATTAGGAATGTATTGAGAACTGATTATGGATGATTATTTTTTCGTCAAATGCGTGATAGGTGGTGGTTCTGCAACTTTATAACTGACTTCTTAATCAATGGACTATTTTTTTTAACGAGTATTGCGGGTTAAAATCGATTTAAACGTTTAATAATTGTCGAATGTCTAAGCCCACAGTCATTGTCTTTACAATTTAAACGTCATCTCTTCTATTTTCTTTGTACAGTTCTACAATTTTTACCGTTCCTTAAATTTCATTTTCATCACTTTCTTTATTGTTTTTGATTTGTAATTTCAAATCTAAGAAAAAAGCTTAATTTTGTTAAAACTAAGAAGAAAATAAGCGTACACATTTCATTGCGGCAAAAGATTTGCGAAGAAATTCGTGAAAGTATAACAAACAATGCTATAAATCTTAATAAATACGCCCAAAAATTCCCACGATAATCCCCCGCCTCGCCTCTTAAGCCCAGCGGTTTACTAGAATTTTTTATTTTGTCCGAATTGGAGTACACTATGTTTAGTTCTTTAATATTAAACGGATTGCTTTAATCATTTGCAATCTCTTTTATATTAGATATCTAATCTATAATTATGTCACTACGGCTTATCTCTCTTTGTTTAATGGTAAACAGTACGTAATTTTATAAGGTCATTTGATAGTATTCGTATTGTTTATATACATTGTAATAGTCGAAGAGAATATAATTATGTATTATTCCAGTCTACATCGTTTAATTTTAAAGTCTTACATGGCGCAGTCGTACAGCGTCCGATTATAAACGCCATAATAGTGAGTTCGATTCTCACTTAGATGAAAAAGCATTTAAAAAAAATATTTTGTACAAGAGTTGAGATCAAATAGGTACTTAATCCAATAAAATGTATGCAACATTTTACATTGTACAACAAGCTTGAACCAGCCCCTCTTGTCTTTACAACTAAGCCCAAAGTTTCTTTTTGCTTTTTATTATCCTCCATATATAGCAGTATAGGCAGAGGAATGCTAGTGCCAAGACACTGCACTTTCCGCCCAATTTTTGAATCTTTGCTTGTTGAGCAAAACTCAAAGCCGCGCTTCATCTTATATACCACGAAGAAATTAAAATAGCTCATTCCCACAATTGCCAATCGAACTCACAACCGTCGCAGTAGCGACCCAACAGTGCCTTTGTGCTACGATGGCTACAAGTTCCAAAATATAATTTATTAGTAATACACAACACAACACAGATAGGGGTCAAAGATCCTCGCTTAAGACAATATCCCTGTGTGGTCGTCTCAAACAATGGTTTCTACGGAAACACCGGCTTACGCGCTTATACGTACGCGATGTATGTTTAGGTCTTCCTTAATCTCACGCCATCAATAGATTAGACTAGGCTATGGAAACTAGGTGAATTTTGTGACTTTACTATATAAATTAATTGGTGAAAAATAAATAATAACATGATTTTTTGCATTTGATTTGCTCGACTAAGCTTAAAGGCCACAGGTTTAAATCCAATTTAAAAATATTTCGTATTTTAGGTATTTACTTATTTTGATAGGTAGTTTAATTGATATAAACTTCAGGTTTCGCTTCCTAGCAAGATTTTTTTTAGGGAGTGGAGGATTAATTGAAACTTTTACTGCTAGATTTAAGTACCTGACAAAATATTAAAAAAAAAATACTTTGCCATATTTTATTGTTACATGTTCGGCAACGTTAGTTATTGTTTATCGCACTTAATTTTATTTCTATATTTATCCAGGTACAGTCAAAGAAAACAGCTTAACGGTTTTCCTCGCTTAAAACATACGTACTGCCAAACTTTCGAGACATTCAATTGAGAGGCGAAGCTCAATGCCGCGCCTCACTTGTTAACAGAGCGAGGAAATGAAAATAATTGTTTGTCACGAGTGGGATTCGAGCTCACAACTGTCGCGCACACAGAGTAGCTGTGCCATTGCGCCATAACACTTTAGTCATCTAAAATAATTATTTAACATAAATAATACATAATTCAAAACGCCTACTACTTATAAATTATTTGTCAATTTAGCAAATTTTCCATACAATATAGAGACTTAATTATATTCTCTTGTAATAATGTTTGTTTTATCTTGTTTACAGGTAATGCTGACTGCTTGCGATTCTCAAACACGATAACAATATAAAGGGTTTAACCGGATTGAGTGATTTTAGTTAGTGCCTGCTGCTTTTGTCCTTTTCTTACATATTCATATTATTCAATATTGAAATGAGAAAGATAAATATATATTGTGAATTTTATGCTATATAAGCATGTTATAGGAATATTGGAAGGAAAGACTGACAGCGTGTCGTAATACTATACCTATTGCTAGCTCACCCTTTCCGCTCAATTTTTAACACATTTGCACATTACGTGTTAAGTGGCGTAACTTAACGCCACGCCTTGTCATTTACAGTAAAACGCCGCTGCCGCACTGTTCGACATGATTTTTTTATTATAAGGTAAAATATAACTTAAAATATATTTGTATCGTAAAATTACAATACCTATCAACGATACCTCTATTTTAGTTTCTAATTTTAGTTTTTATTTTGCTTAAAAACTTAATTATTTTAGTCGTTTCCATTACATAACGAATATATGCACTTATAATTGTTGAAAATATTTTATAAGATATTATATATTCCAATTTGAAGTATAATTGCATTCGGTGAAATGACTATGTATTAAATTAAATATCTTATATTTCAAGGTGAATAGTAACAGTTATAGTAACATATCAAGATCGATTAATATCGTAACTTTATTTTGTAGGCTAGGCTTGCTATACATTCGAATAGACAGACATCTATCATCTTTACATCTTTAGAGTTTATACCCGAAATTTTTTAGAGTTTTTTCACTTCTATGTGGAAATTTATATAATATTAATTATAAGAATGTTATTTCATTAATATACATTGGTGTTCAGATCAATAAAGAATGTAAAAAAAATAACCTAATAAAATAGAACGGAATTGTCCCATAATTTTTTAAAAAGATAAGACTAAGAATTAAACAAAAGGCATTTATTTACGGATATACCTAATAAAACATTTTTAATTTTTATTTTTTCAACATTTTTATTCGACCATTCTAACACATACCCTTATTTATGAGTATTGCTATTTTCATAAGAAACACATATTATTGTTGTTATACAACTTACATATTTAAGTCCGAACTTGCCCGCGCCAAGGCTCAGTTCCGCATCCGCTTCTCAGAATGTAATAATAGAAATTACAAAGTATTAAATAAATAGTCATATAGTTTTATTATTAGAATAATATGGTTATAGAACAATTTTCATTTTCTTATATGTTATTTCCTTATATAGTCTTTTTTCTTATGTCCCGGATTTTCTAGATATAACCTATTAGAAAATACGTGTTGAGTAAGTAATTGCTTGAGATTATCGCGGCGCAGTGCAACTTATTACCTGTAACAGTAAAGGTCGTGGATTCGATTCCTGTTCGAATTATAATTTCCTCCTCTCTAATAGAATGAGGCTCGACGATATGATAATTATACCTAACAGCCATGTTATAATTATGATAGCTATGAACCTAGCGTTAAGACACTCCGCTACCCACTCTCCGCCGAATTTATAATGCATTGCGTGTGTGAGTGATGGAGTTCAACTCCGCAATAAAAAACTAAATTATCAATAACAATATCCAAAAACAAAACATTTATTTTGATGCCAGTTGTGGGTTCGATCCCCACTCGAGGAAATGAAAAATTTACTTAAATTTATATTTCCATTTCTTGGCTCTGGTGTCGAGGTGCCTCTTGAATTCGGCAAAAAGTGGGGAATGGAGTGTCTTAACACTAGGTTCCCCCTGCCTACCGTACAGTGTGCGGGATACAGCGTGAAGCTGATTTATTTTATTTATTTTGATTTTAAATCATTCTATGTAACAAATGTTTCAAATAAAGACATACCTAGTAATTCTAGCATACTCATATGTACATAGGTACTCTAACATCCAGTTACCAAGGCACTTCCGTATACGTTTCTCAGAATGATTAATGATATATACGGTGACACGTGGATTCGCCTGTTCTATTAGATCATTAGCTGCCAACTTTGATCTAGGCTAATTGTGGAACGTACAGTTTTGATTGTATTTAGCAATTCCGGAGACAAAGACGTTTTGCGGTTTGTAACTAGGGTGACATTTAGTTATGTAGAAGAGAGTGGTTTAGATTAAATATTTTTCCCGACTGCTAAGGAAGGGTTATGTTTTTCGCGCGTATCTTGTATGTATGTAATATTCTTTATTACCTCGTATCTTCAGAACCGCTGAACGGATTTACATATTTGAGGTATCGTTAGATTCGTATTAGCAGCCCAAGTGTTCTTAGATAGGTGACGTTAATAAAAAATAATCATGGCGGCTGTGGTACGCCATTGGACTTAGTGAAATTTTTTTTTTTCGTTTCGAATACTACAATATGGGTATCAAATTCAAGAGCTCAATTTTAGGATTTCAAAAAGGTATATCATGACTATCATTATCATAATAAATTCTAACAAAAAAATGAAAAATAAAAAAATATTTGTAAAAACAAAAACCCCGACTGCATCAAACTAAAAAGAAAATAAATAAGCCCAATAGTTTATTAGGATTAACAGTCGGGACCTATAAGTAATTCTTCAATCAATAAAATCTTTACCAGGATCCCCGCATAATTTAAAGAGGTCCCGACTGTTAATCCTAATAAACTATTGGGCTTATTTATTTTCTTTTTAGTTTGATGCAGTCGGGGTTTTTGTTTTTACAAATATTTTTTTATTAGATATATTTGATTATTATACTACTAATATGCGTTTGCCATTTTACCTGCGTATTTTTCGATATTTTCAAAAACAGTTCTTTTGGAACTCTTAGGGATTGACTAAAATTCACATTTTTGCGCTCACATATATATGCTTTACAAAGAACCTGTCATTAAAAAAATCAAAATTTCAGATTCAGCGGTTGGGGTTGTGCGTGTGTCAGTGGTTTTACATTTATGTGTACTACCTATGGAACCGTAAAACCTGTGCAATGATTTTATTTATGTATTTTGAATGTTTCGATATATTTCGACTTTCAGACAGAAAAATTGCCAATTTGCCTGTCAAGTTTAAACTATTTACTCGTAAAGTCTATTAGATTATTAACATTACATGCCAATAACATTATTAACAAAACATATTGAGGCTGTGGTGGCGCAGTGGGACAACGTCTGAACGTCTGTAGATGCGACAGTTGTGAGTTCAGTGCCCATTTAGGAGCATTAATCATTCTCATTTTCGGCTGAAAAATGGATGACATTAAGTTTTCTCTCTACGTTTTCTTCCAACTATATGCAGTATAAAACTTGAAGCTGAAAAAAAAACATAGATTTTAACCGCTAGGTGCATAATTCCTAATAAATTCCCCTTTTATATTGACGCGATTTTATAAAATAAACCGTTACTTTGTTTTCTATAAATCGTGATGCTATAGCGGTGACGAATAAGATGTAAATAACTAGATATTTCCGACATCATGACACATAGAATGTTTCCAATACATACAGAGTGGATTCCATTCCGTAGTAGTTTAAGGAATTTCAATGAAGGTCAATTTTATCTATGTGGAAAGAACAGACACGCTTATAAGTCACATTTGTGTTGGAAATACCCATTTTTCTTGTCATACGATGATAGCGGAGAGCCCATTGATTCATCACTGTTTTAGGACCGTTTATAAATATTAAAAAGTAAAAAAAAACAACTACAATATGCACTCAGGTGCGGCGTTAAGTTCCGCGACTTAACAGGCTTTATCTGGAATTCGAAAGAAAAGTAGAGAACGGAGTGTTTTGAAGCGTAAAGCTAAAAAAGTATACATGACTTATTTAATACTTGCGAAAGATGAGGTTCCAGTATGGAGTAACACAACTAGTTGAAAACTAGTCTTTATTAACTTGCAATAATACACTGTTAATTGTATAAATAAAATACTCAGTATTTGAACTTACTTACTATTAGTTTATAATTGGTTAGCCATATTTGAGCTCGAACAGTGAAGTCGAGTAGAATGTAAAAGATTTAAAGCCTCCAAAGGCAAGTTGCTGTTCGAGCTCAAGCGCACAAGTATTTTTATTTACTATAAAATGACGAATCCGTAATTAATTAATAATGGAAACTAAAGGAAGATAACAGTATATTCATAAATAATATTCGAATTAATAATGAAAACTAAAAGAAGATAACACTATATTCATAAACATACGTTGGTGGTCTTTTATATAGAACATAACATAATTTCTTGATAAAAAATATATTATAATGTAACATAATAGTACCTACCTACTAGTGTTATATAGAAAATTTACGGTCTAATTGTAATATTTAATTGTAAATAGTAGCTAGTTACAGCGTCGTGTTACAATAACAACGGTCTCTAACGTCATGTCACCACGTGAATGTTATGCGATATTATGTTTATAATTAGATGAACATGGAAAAATCATAGCTGTATGTTAATCGGCTATTGTCTTAGCTTTTGATTGTGACGGTGGTAGCAAGTTTGGTTCTCTTTGAGGGTATTTATGTGGATTGTTCAGTTTATTTCTCTTGATGTGAGTTTAGATTGTAGAAAGTAATTTATGACAATTTTAAAGTGTTATTCCAGTCTCAGGATCGAAAAATCTTTTTTTTTTAGAAAACGTATAAAAGCTTGAACGTAGTGGGATTTGAACCCGCGCCTTTTGGGCTCGATTCATTGAGGTTAATGTGTAAACCTTACATTGATTAACGTTGTTAGTTATATAATTTTCTATCTTTATTAATTAATAATTTATTATTACTTTTTACTTTTACTATCATTTTTCTTTTACTCACATACAGTAGAATGTTTACAGTAATATTTACAGTAGAATAAATACTGTCGACTTGAATGTTATATATTGATATAAGTTTTATATTGATTATTTGTTTTTCTACGAATTAAGTAACATTTTTTTTAAATATATAACATACACTTTGTCTGTACATTGAGTAAAATACATTTTCATTTCATAGACAATGTATGGTCAAACCATGCCATACACAGTGTCTCCATATCAAATATAGGCTTTAGAACCTTTCATGGGGACCGCAGTCGCCCACACGCATCCAACCATGATTTTTTCAAGCTCCATCCTTTTTTGACGCCATGTTGAATTCCAACGGGAAAACAAATGAAATTGAACAATGCCCCTTAAAAATAAAGTTGAAGATCGTCCAACGGGATACAAAAAACGGGACTAAGAAGATAGACTCTATAACATTGTAATAAAGTCTGGCTAACATCGTTTTAGGCCCATTGTGGTATGAATAGAATAGCCCATGATTTTGGGTCCACGTGTATTTTTTTTTTATTTTTTAACCCGCTACAGTACAAACGCTTTGGTTATTAATCAACTGAGCGGGCAGTCTTTGTTTCGACGTTGTCATTGGGCGTGTTCGGTTAATTTTTCTATAGAATTTGACGTTTCCACCGTCACAGCTACTGGGTTTATAGCTTGGTAATGACTTAACATGTATTTGCTGTCCTCCATGGCGGTGGCCATTGTTTTTGTGACAGTTTTTTTACGATATTTTTAATTATCAATATTTTCGTTTCGTTTATCTTTACACAACTTTAGCTTTTATGAGGAACTAAAAAAACTTAGTAGATATTTTTTTTCCTTTTGCACATTGGATAACCAGGGAGGAAAAATAACATAATAATATATTATATTTTCATTCGATCCAACCTAACGGTATGGTGTTATTTGATTAAAATAATAAATAACAAAGGGATGATGTAAAATACGCGTGTTCATAATAATTATTTGTAAAAGAAAATTCATAAGCTTCAACTATGTTTAATCGAAAGTGTAATAGAAATCTCATGTGTCCCGCACACAGCAGGGTTAGGCCGTACCTTACGTTAAGACACTTCGCTCTCCATTTTCTACTGAATTCTGAAGACATTACTTGTCGAGAGGCGGAACTCAACGCCGCGCCACCGACGCCGCCGAAAAATTTAAAATATTAAATATATTTTTTTTTGAGTGGGGAATCGACCTTACAACCTGTCGCATTTACAGTCACATGCTTGTATCTCCGAGCCACTACTGACCTCTAACTTTAATTTTAAATTTATTATATTTTTATTTACGACGATAATATTTATTATGTCTCTATATCCTTTATAAGCCTTTACTTGCGTCCTGGTGGTTAAATAGATATAATTAAGAATTCTCTCACTCTCTCTCTTAATAATTATGTAATAATAATTAATTAATAATTCTAAATATGTAATAAAAAGTATGAATTCAACAACATTATTCTTCAAGCGTACGTTTTTAAAATGCCCTTACAACCTATACACTGCTCGGAAACCACGAAATTTTGTTCGGCGAATTCATTATGCGAAATAACCGTATCCGTCGATTCATTCATCCGGTCCTCGTGCAAACGTTCATTTTGCTTGTTTTTTTGCGTACTGTACACGAATATTATATAGGGATCTCAATTTAGAATATCCTAACAAGACAAACGGTGTTTAAATTGATATTGCTCTAATATGTTTTAGGCCGGTCGTGGCGCAGAGACACAAAGTGTGACTGTAAAATCGACTGGTTGTGGGTTCGATCCCCACTCGAGGAAATGAAATATTTATTTACATTTATATTTTCATTTCTTCGCTCTGGTGTCGAGGTAAAGCGCGGCGTTGAGTTCCTCCACTTAGCACGCAATGCCTCTAGAATTCGGCGGAAAGTGGGGAACGGAGTGTCTTAACACTAGGTTTCCTCTGCCTAACGTGCTGTGTGCGGGATACAGCGTGAAACCGATATATATTTTATTTATAATGTTATTGGGAAGCGTAGATGTCTTTAAATATGTGTTATTTTGAGGGCGTCGTGGCGCAGTGACCAAATATGATGATTATATATTCGATCTCCATAATGGGAATGATTATATTTAAGTTATTTTCATACGTGAAGTTTCGCCACACATTACACAATATCTCGAAAATTCAACTGAAATTAGGGAATGGAGTACCTTAATAATAGATACCCTTTACCCTGTGTCTTTCCTTGTAAGTAGATTCTGGAGACTCCAGGACACTGGTCAGTTTGTCTGTATCTTCGCTCTGGACGATACCAACGCGGCGCGGCTTGCCATGACAGGTAAACCGCGGCGTTGAGTTTTGCCACTCAACAAGCAATGCCTCTAAAATTCTCCTCTTAACAGTAGGTCCCTACAGTCCATGCCTACCCTGCTGTATGCGGGATACAAGTTGAAGCTAAATAAATTGAGTAAATTATGTGTTTTCCATATACTTTTTAGTTTGTAACTAAAATATAAATAATCTACGAGTATGTTAGAGATATGTTTATTATTTGTTCTGCCCGTATTTAGATAAAGCTTGACGTTGCCTTAATTTCTCACTTTGTATATTACATCGGCCTCTTATTCTAGGCTAGACTATAACTTTGAAATAAATTTATACTAAAAACTATTAACGATGTCTAATTAAATCGTTGATTTTAATTTATTTTCAGTTGTAACAACCCTTAACTTTATAAACGATTTATAATTTCTTATTAAAAGTGCTTGATCTCTTAGTTGAAATGTTATTTGTAACAGTCAGATGCTTAATATTGAGAGAGAAAGGCGTCTGATTGTAAACGGGATGGTGGCGGGTTTGAGCCCCGTCCAGGGAAATTATTATTTTTTCAATGAATTTCATTTCTCCATTCTAGTAGGTAAAACACGGCGTCCAGTCCCTCCACGCAATACGCAATGCTTCGAAAATTTAGCGTAAAGTAGGGAACGGATAGTCATAACACCAAGTACCGTCTCTACCTTCCTCTTTCTTTCTCTCTATAAAATGTTAAGAAAAATTAAGTAAATAACATTTAAATCATTCGGACACTCCCAACGAGACGTAGGATCAAATTCTGCTACGTACAAGTTTAATCTACAAAAAAAACATTATTTTTTATCACCTTTCAATTATAAAAGTAAACTTTATGATCAACTACAGTACTTCAACATCTTTTGATCCTTCTGCATCTTAAATTAAATGTAAATCGAAATTAAAGCCTAAAAAATACCCGTCTCATTTCCGCCACATAAATCTCTTAGCGACACCTTTAGGTTAATTTCGTTCAGCCATAAATCCGTTACGTTGCCGTGCCTCGCCGTGCCTGTATTTCTTAAGAACATTGTTCGTTTACACGTGAATTTGTTAGGGGATACCTTAATATTTTGGTAATATTTAAAAAATATATTTCTTGTGAAGAAATGAAGCATTGAGGCCGTTGTGGCGCAATGGGACAGCGCTATAAAACTCCACGCGACGATTCTTGGTTCGATTCCCACTCTGGGTGATTGTTAATTTAGAATATGATATTTTACTTATTTTTATTAACGCTCTGGTAGATGAAACGTGGCGTTGAGTTCTGCCACTCAACAGGCAATGCCTTGAAAAATCGGAAAGTGGAAAACAGAATGTTTTAGTGTTAGGTTCCTGCGTTCAATGTTTGAATACCATGTATGTTTGGAGTATATTATCATAATTTTTACTGATTTTTATATTTATTAATTCTTATTAAAAAAACAGTATTCCAACAAGACATAGAAAACGACGACTATTTCTTTTGCTCTATCCAAAACTACATTATAACAGTATAAAAAAAAATATAAAGTTCTTATACCTATTGGGTATAACGCTAAGAATAAAACGTGAAAAACTATTTCAGATTTATTTATTTCTGTTATCGTAATAGATACCTACATATATGAACCAGGCGATGAGTAACTTAAATGAACAAACATACGGCGATATGTAAACGGAAGTGTACAATAATATATCGAAACGTCATAAGAATGTTTATAAATACTAAGACCTGGTTCAGGAGGCAATTTATCTTTAAATCATAATAATTGAGTATCCCTTATTAAATGTTACTATAACAGACCAACATATTTCTACACATATATAGGTATAGATCAAGTCGCGGCCGTCGTGGCCTCTGATTGTAAATGTGACGGTTGTGGGTTCGATTCCTACTCGAGAGAATTATTTGCATTTTCTCGTCTTAATAACAAAGCAGTTATTCTGCCGCTTAATTCACAGACTCTAAAAGTGGACGAAATTTAGGAAACGAAGTGTTCCTACACTGGGTTCCTCCGGAACGTGCATGCTATGGCTACAGAATCTTTTGGATAAAAAAAATATGCTAAAGAAAAGATAGCGTGAATGCTTAAAATATTTAGTATGTGAATAATATAATCAAATTATAAAAATAGTAAATCATATTTTAAATATTCAATACCTAATATTAAAATTACATAGTAGCACTATAATAACACATCAGATTTGAACTCGTGACTTTTGATATAAAATATGAGAAACAATTCACTCATTTACATTAATAATATGGGATATACATAAATAAGTAAAAAAAACATAAAAAAACTTAAGGTCTCACGTAATTATACCTGGCTAAGTTCGATGATATATGACGTCAGGGCTGCGCCGGCGCAGGTACAAGCTATTCTTGTTCATGGTCAGTGACCACGAGACCTTTTCTTGGGGTGACTGTACCACCAGCGAATAAAGACCCCACAAAATAAACCAATAAGATCTCGCGGCGGCTCAACTAAAACTCGTTCCGAACACCAGTTCAGCGTGAGCCAGCGAAGTTTCTTGTTTACGAACAAAAAATAAAGAATTGCCTTCTCGAAGGAGATCTTTTTAAATTGGTCACATGTGTCGCATTTCTTTTTCATACCATATGTTTTCTGATTATTTTTCTGTCCTTGGATGCCTGCAGTGGTTATTTATAGGTAGTTCTTACAAAATGGATTGTTAATTTCACCTTTTCTAAGGACTTCTTTTTCTTTAACTTTTGACATTTTACTATAATGATACATCTACTTTATAAATATGTAATGCGTCTAGTCATTAGTCACTAGACTTATTACTTTGTAATATATTCTTCAAATAATATAAAGAATACTTTATTGTACTTCATTGTTCCTCACAAAGTTTAATTTTCGGCTAAAATTTAAATACAAAAAGGTGTAGATGCTATGGATTCAATGTGCGGATGTCGGTCCATTATTATATTTAGACAATTTAAAAAGTTGTTAAAATTTACTATGCATTAAAAGGTAAATATGTGTAGTGCTAATCAGAGATAACATCTCTATTTCCATAGAATTACATTAATTAAATCATTAGCTTCACGCTTTATCCCGCATATAGCAAGGTAGACAAATGGAACCTGGGGACATAGTGTTAAGATATACTCTTCCGTTCCACTTTCAGGCAAATTCTGGAGGCATTGCGTGTACAGAGAGCGCTTTTTTACCTCGTTACCAAAGGGACAAAATTAAATTGTTAAATATTTTCTTTCATTGTGGGAATTGAAAACACAACCTGTCGCACGCTTTTGCCTCTGCACCACAATTGACCTCATATAATTACATTTTAATTATTTAAATCTCTATCTAAACATACCTACATAACATTCTATTTCTAACTAAAACGAAGATTAACAGCCTGAATGATTTAAATTATAATTGAAAATAAATACCTTAGGTGCGTAGTCATTCAAACAGGCCGATGTCGATAAGATAAGGGTGGTCAGAAAGGGTTGATTTAGGTTGACTGATCTAGTTAGAATTGATCCTTGAGGTTAAAGGATCGCTAAATGAGAAATTACTGAGTATTTATATGCAAATTCTTGTATTTATCCTTGAATTGAATTGAGTTTAGTATTTTGATTTTCATATTTAGAGGTATATAGTAGTGTGTATTATGGATATATATATTTATTGACTGTGCGTCAATATAATATTTGGTAAGTTGTTTTGAATATATATTTTTTATATATATGTAGTTAGTGTAATATTTAAAGAAACCTAAATGTTACTTTAGTACTAAAAAGCCTGAAATAGCAACGTTACAAATAATAACTTAAAGCAATATTTATCAAAACACTTATTTTTCATAAAGTAGCCTACCTTGAACTGAAGTCAGATTCACTGCTGCTGTAACGTAACTTAACGCTGCCTTCTGTCTGGCCAGATAGAAAAAAAAAACACCTCTTAAATACATTTATTGTTTTATATAAAATATATGAGAACTTACATAGTTAACTTAGTCTATCCTTCACAATGACCCCTACAAACGCAGACGTATAAAAAACACGGGCCACTTCCAAGAGAACAGTCTCCCAAAAATTGACAATCACGTGAATAAAAATTCCAAAGAAATCGAAATGTTTTAAATCATAGTATACACCCGTTTAGAGGAATTTGAGTCTTAAATTTGTTTAGTAGAGTCGTTTTAAGTTCCGATCGACTTGTAAAACTGGTTCGTAGAGACCTGTTTCCTCCCGTTTTAACTTGTCTTTTTATTTTGCGAGGCACTGACCACCACAACAAAGGTTCTACGGACTTCGTTTTTTTTTACAGTGCAACGCCTTTAATACGATGCTAATGTTATATATAGGCCTTGTTGCCTGTTACTTTGTTTTAAATATCGTGTAGAGTAAGATCTGTGCTTCAGATGCATGTAGAGACTTGAGATATGTTCGATATTATTATATTTTTATATATCAGTATAAGCTGTATACATAAATACTTTCTTTTTTTGTTTTTTTTTAATGGGTGTTATTTCCTTTTTTGTTTATTAAGTTATATAAACAATAGTATGATTGTATGCAAAAGAAGAATTAGCATTTTAATGTATGTAGTTTATAAGCGTGTTATAAATATTTAAGGAAAATTTACTCGACGACAACTTCTTAGCGCCTACATTATACGTAAGTGACATCCCTGGTTCAAGCGTAGGTGGTGGATCTCCCACGTAGTGTGAATGTTTGTATTTTTTACTTTCACACTTCTCCCACATTTAGTTGAATCGATAAATGTTTCACGCCTTATCACGCACGGCATGGTATGTGAGGAAAATCTACTGTCAAGACACTCCATTCTGCTCTTTCCGGTCGAACTCTAAACGAAATCACTCTGTGCCAAAACGACTAAAAAACTAACTAAAATAGAGAAAACTCTTATACGAATATTCCGTCGAAATTTAAGGTAGCAACCATCTTCTACATATATAAAAAAGTTTAAATATCTCAAGTTAGCAATATTATCTTGATAACCTTAGATGTCACGCTGTATCAAGCATAAGGAACCTAGTATCAAGGCACTCCGTTGTCGCGGAATGCCTCGCTTTGTCTTGTTACCAGAGCCAGAAAATGAATTTCATTCGCCCCCCAATTGAAAATCAAACCCACAACCATCGCGTTTCAGATGCAATGCTGCTGCGCCACGACGACCTTCTTAGACGGGCTTGGTAATCCTAGTAAATTAATTAAAACTCCCTTATGCAATAACAAAGGAGAGTCACTATAGTGACATATCAATAAACTTTCCTAAACAATATCCCGAATAGACACTAACTTATAACTGTAACAGCTGTATAACATACCAGGTACACAAAATATATGGACAAAGTGACTCGGGCCCGACCGGCGTCAACGTCAAGCACGTGAGATAGAGTTTCATTAAAGAATTTAATTATCTATTGTTAATAATTATTCTGTTTGTTTACATGGATTAGTTTTATTATGTGTTGAATTGATTTATATGACAGAATAGAAGTTATATTTGCGTTGTAATGTGAACATTTAAGACACATTGGTATAATGTTTTCTTGTAAATGCGATGATTGTGGGTTTGATCTCCACTTGAGGAAATATATTTTAATTAATCATTCATTCTCTTACATATAGCGCTGTTTTTATTTTTTCTTGCATGAAGCTTGGCTAGCTAGTTTCCCAGGTTTCCTGTATAGGGAACTTGGGAAGACCAAGACACTCCGTTCCTATTAAGGCACTTCCGTTTCCCACTTTCCGCCGAATTCTGGAGGCATTGCTTGTTGAGTGGCAGAAGAATTTCTGCCACTTAAAACGAAATAACCTAACAACTTCGCAGAAAGTGTTCGTGTGTATTGGCACTAGGTCGTAGTGTGCTAGTGTGACGTTATCGTAGGTACTTTGATATGCGGAAAGAAGTATGAAGCTGTATCGTTATCGTAACATATAATACTAGCGAAATAAAGAGTAATAGAAAGGAAGATATTAAAAAAATATAAAAAAATATACAATAAAAAAAAGTTAAATTATAGCTGTAGCTTGAAACAAAACGATCGAGAATAAACTAAAATAAACATATATTAAACCTAAAATCTATATCTAATAACTCAAAACACGATCAAAACAGGCTCAGTAAAACTAATTCCAACTAAAACTACAATTAAACAAACATTACAGCGCATTAACGTGAAACTGTATACGAAACTAAAACGAAATCTATCATTTTACGCCGCACCGCTGACGTTTGCTCCAAATATAGCCTAGCCCGAGCTATAAAGAAGTTAAGAGCGAAGTTCAAGATCCTTATAAGGGGAAGATCACATTGTATGCATTCGTGTTCTATTTTTATTACCTTATTTCTAGTTTGTTCGAAGCATTAGTTGGTGTTCGAGAATCTTGTATGGGATTCATCGATAATTTGAAAATAGATGAGGTAGGGCAACTAAATGTTAACGCTACGGGTGTGGTGCATTTCCACTTGGGGAAACGATTTTTGTGTTGTATAAAGCGCGACGTTAAGTTCCGCCAAACAACCTGCAATGTCTCGGAAATTGGGAACAGAGTATTACATTACATTTTTTCTGTATGTGTTTCTTACATTACATTTTTTCTGTCTATACGCTTAAAATGAAAAAAAAAAGTTTTTATTATAAATAATATATGTGTATTTTGGGTTAGGTATATAAATACATATTTATATTCAGTGGAAATAAATTGAAACACCAGACGGTTTCAAAATTTTAGTATATTTCGACTTTTCATAAATCAAAAATAATACCACGAACAACAGAATTATATAAAAGACAAAAATGTTAACGTGTAACTTTTTTTTCATTTCTTTTAAATTACATATTATATTAACTTTACTCTCTATTATTCCTCAAAAAACAAAACACTTAAGCTTGGCTTAAAGATACATCTATTGAAAACAGAAAAGGATTTTTTACTTTGAATCAGCTACTTCCCACTCGGGAAAATGAAAAAAATATTTACATTTATTTTTTCATCTCTCCGTGTCGAGGCAACGCTCGGCGTTGTGTTCCGCCACTTAACACGCAACGCCTCCAGAACTCTGCGGAAAGTGGGAAACGGAGTGTCTTAACACTAGATTCCCTTTGCCTACCCTGCTGTGTGCGATATACAGCTAGAAGCTGATTTTTATTTGACTTTCTACAACGTAAAAAACAAATAAACGTAAGCGAATGAATGTCAAAATGACATCCTGTTATCATCATAATCGATATGATAAAGAAATATTTTTACAATTGATACTGATTATATCATCAGCAACTTTTTATGTTTATATATATATTTTTTTAAGTTTTACGCTGTATCCCGCACTTAGCGAGAAGGTAGAGCTAACCTGGGAACAGTTTCCATTATGATTTCCGTTCTTCACTTTTAGCCAAATTCTGGAGGCATTACGTCTTGAATGATGAGACTTAACGCCACGCTTTGTCTCGTTACCACAGCCAAATTATTATATATTAAATATTTTATTTCTTCGAATGGGATTTGAAACCCTGCGCCACGATTGGAATTCTTCTTTATCCCTTTCGTATTAGCTTATATTTATTTTAGTAGATTTTTAATCACTACACTACAAAGCTGACCCCAAATAAAAGTTTTTATTGGAAAATCTATACTTTTTGTGCATTTAAAAGTTACTTCGGAACAGAAAGGTCTAAAACAGACGTTTATTTATCTATTAATGGTTCTGAGCAAGTGTTCGTTTAATTTCCAACATGTTATGTTTACACTGTGTATTTTTGGAGTAGGCGATACCACGTGGAGTGAAACTAAATGCATATTTTCATATAATAACCGCCTTTATTTACATTACTATTGGGTTCATTGTCGGTCAAAGGAAAATGCTATTTCAATCACCGTACAGACAGATTATGGCCTTAATTTTTTGCGTCGTTCGCTTTTTTTATTACTGTTTAGATTTCGCGTATTTTTGGACAAGTCGTGTGTGTTATTACAAACTTAGTTTCCCTTTGAAATGTTTATCTGAACGCCTATATAACCTAATGTGAACTATTAATATTTTTTGTCAGTTCATTTTTAACGACTCAATGTCCCGAGTTAAGGCGGAAAAATCAAAAAAAGAATGTCTTGACTTTAGTTTTCTATACCTACCCCATACATATTATAAGCTAAAATCTACTTATCTAAATCTAAACAAAATTTTATAAAAAAAAAATACGTTACAAACTTCTATCTACGTTACTTAACAAACCTATTATAACGAGAAAACCTAAAAGACCTACGTCGCATAGCATTTTTACATTTTCCCCATCCCTTTTTAAACCTTTCATCATTTTATATTAAAAGCTGGAGCATTGCATCGCAAATCTCATTAGAGTTTACTCCACAACACTTTGTATAACCCTATTGTCGAGGTTTTAAGGCCAGTTTTGTACGCGTTGTTCTGTCGAAGGAGAATTCCCTAGAAGCACTGATTCAATTTATTGAACTGAGCTTTAAAATCTTATCTCGAGTTTAATGTAAGGAAACTATAAAATGCATGCTAAGCTTTTACGGAGCTTTTAGATTCGTTTGTTGAGATTCTATAGTAAATATATATATTCTGGTAACGTATATATAGATATTTGTAATAGAATTATGGAAAGGAATAAGTAGAAATTGTAATAAATAGGTAAGTACATAAACATTTTAATTTTGTTTATAATTTACATTTTACTTTATAAACATAAAATCCTTATTTTTTTCTTTCGTCGTTTCCCCGCTCTCGTAGACCAAGCGCGGCGTTGAGTTTCGCTATTCAATACGCAATGTCTTGAAAATTGGACGGAAAGAAGGGAACGTAGTGCATTGTGTACCTACTGCTATTTTATAGCGAAGTAATTGAATTTAAAATTAATTTAATATTTCTGACAAATAAAATAGGTATATTGAAGTTTTCGCATTAATTAGCTTTGACACTTGCAACGAAGATGGATCGCCCTATTTATTAAAATCAGTCCAATATGCGAGTTACGGAGAAACATTTACGCAAACAAACATTTATATATGTTTAAAATTATATGTTTAAAAATTAAAACTCATATTCTGTGGTAAAACTTATTTTTTTTTGTTTAAAATGTGAGTGAGATATTGACTTTTGTAAAGACTGATGTGTTTGTCAATTCGAATTTTAATTTAGGAAATGTCTATATATTTCAAAAAATCTTTTTTTTGTTATTGTGAGTTCGACCCCACTGTGGTCGGGGTTTTAATTATTTTTATGAATATTTCCATTTCTTCGCTCTGGCACCAAGGCAAAATCCATTCGTTGAGTTCCACCACTCAACAGGCCTCGAAAAATTCGGCGGAAAGTGAGGAACGGAGTATCTTAACACTAGCTTCCATCTGCCTACCCTGCTAAGTGTGGGATACAGCATGAAGCTGATTCTATCAATTGATTTTGCTATACACTCTTTGACAAAAAAAATCCTTCTTAAATAACACTACAAACAAACTCCTCTTACAAGTTCATTCCTTTCATATTACACACGCCACCGCCACAAGTACTCATGTTTATTTCTGCGTTTCAGGTAAATTTTGAAACGGGCACAGTGACTGAGCCGCTGTTTATACTACGCTGTTTGGAGAACCGCAAATTATTAAGTACGTATAGAGAATTATTATATACAACTATTAATAGCTGTTTGTGATCCGACCACGCATTATTGAATTCTGTGTTTAGGATATAGAAGAATAATATATATTTACAAATCTTGCAAAGGGCAGCGTTGAGTTCTGCCACTCTACACTAAATAGCTCGTAAATTCGGCGGAAAGTGAGGAGCGGAGTGTTTTCACACTGGGTTCCCTCTGCCTAATCTGCTTTGAAGCTGCTTTTTAGTTAAGTGGAATTGTATAGCAAACTGACAGTTTAAAAGCACTCTGAAATATTTAACTAATAAACAAATTCTAGCTTTATATTAATACTAGAGGACGCGCGCGGCTTCGCCCGCTTATTAGGAGTGAATTCTAAAAAAACCACGAAACACGTGTACAATAAAATATTTTTAAGAGTCTGAATTTAATTTTTTATAAAAATCGGTGGCAATTTAAAGATTTTTCCGTATAAACTTTCAACCCCTTATTTGAACCCTTAGGGGGTGAATTCTTAAAAACCATGAAACACGTGTTCAATGAAATATTTTTAAGAGTCTGAATTTCAAATTTTATAAAAATCGGTACAGATTAAATTTTTTTTCCATACAAACTTCCAACCTCTATTTCATCTTTTTAGGGTTAAAATTTTTCAAATTCCCTTCTTAGTGGATGTCCAGAATATGAAAATAAACATCTGCCCAAATTTCACGTTTCTACCATCAGCGGTTACGGCTCTGCGTGCGTCTTACCTCAGTCAGTCAGCACAAGTCCTTTTATATATATCTCTATATATAATAAGACAGTAAAAATATTTTGTCTGTACATTTAGTAATTTTGACTGAAATGGATAGAGGGACACTTAAAAAGACTAATAGAAAGCAAAAAGATTTTTTTTTGAATTTCTTGTCTGTCTGTCTGTCTGTCGACATATTGTTGTCCGCATTTTTCTCTGAAACTACTGAACCGATTTACTTGAAAATTTCACCAATTGCTTTGTTTTAACTCAATGTAGGTTCTAAAGTTTGGTTCATCAAAATCGGTTCATTAAAAAAAAAGTTATCGTCATTTGAATGAACTCAAGGCATTAGCTTGCCAGCGAATGTTATATAGAAATCGCGCTGGTATGACCCTGGCTAAAGAATGACGTTCGAAACGTCTGGGTTATATGATTGTTGATAAAAATATATATTTTTGAAGCACTATTATATAATATTTTATACAATAAAGTAAACAAAATTGAATTGTTAGTGGAGATTACCTTCATTAATCATATTTCGAAATTACAAATAGTTTTAGAGAAAAGCTATATCGACGCATGTTATCCCTTACTCTCAGTGTATAAATAAGTATATTAGTTATCTTGGCCATTTAATGTAGATCAAAATGTTGATTAGTAGCACAGATTTGAAATTACGATACTAAAAAAATCTTGCTGTGTAGCGGCTCGCCGACCTCCACGCTTCCTCCCGCGCCCTCGATATTTTGCTTATAAAAATGGATCCGCCGCACCCGCCTAGCTTCCCCCGGGCATGGAAGGAGGGCCTGCTCATCATGTTGCCCAAGGCTGGGAAGAGCCCATAGCAGCCGGGGGGGTACCGATCTATAACCCTCCTTTGCGCGGTCTCCAAGCTGTCCGAGAAGTTATTCCTCTCACTTCTCCAGGCGCACATCCACCCATGAAGCGAGCAGTTTGGCGAGCGGGTATACTACTCTGGTTACACTACGCCGTAACAGCGATCAACCGAAAGGAGAGAGCAATAGCAGTCTTCTTCGACGTAGTACGCGTATTCGACCACGTCTGGCACCCGGACCTACTTCATTAAGTGCTCAGAGCCGGCACCCCCCAGCACGTCGCGCATGTCTTTGCCTCCCTGCCTCAGTGACAGGACATTCCTTGAGAGTTAAGAGTTCGAGGTATAGCAGCGACTCGATAGTTGCCGTTCTTCCCCAGGGCAGCATTTTGTCACCTGCTCTCTACGCACTATACACTGATGACATCAAATCGCCCTAGCGAGTATCACTCAAAGAGAAATCCTGCAGGTGGTCCAGATCCTCATCCTCCGTCGAGTGAGGCACGGGGCCATACTACGTGAGAAACACCACGCATCACCGCAACCTAAAAATAGAAAGCCTGGAGGTACACATTGGTCGTCTCGCGTCCAACGCATTCCGCTGCGCTAATGTATCGGGTCACCTGCACCTAAGGAGCAGCACTCCGTGGCATATCCGGCCGCCCGAGGTCAGACGTCAGATGACTTCCGAGGGACTTTCTATCCTCCTCCAAATGCGACTCATGAGCCTTGCATTGATCCTTGGTCGTTTAAGCTGGGCCTCCCTCAGGAAACCGAGGGTCTCACCTGACTGAGTTGACCGCCTAGATGGCATTTGATAATCTTTCCAATCCCGTCCCACACGCCTCTCTCTGTGTCTGCTCTAGAGCAGGTTATCGCTTGAGACCACGGCCATGGAACCAATGATGTCGTGTTGATGCCCAAACCCAGATGTCGTTCGGAGCTACTACGGAGATGGACGAGAGAATGCTTCAATTCTGTGCCTGGGTCTATAGCAAAGTAAATTTAGAAGCGATTGCACGTATTTTGGAGTTATCCAATAATTATAATGTATTTCGTCGCGGCATTGTTGGTTACATCTTTCGTTTAAGTATTTTTGGGTAAGAGAATAGTAGGTAGTCTGTTGATTATAATTTCTTTCGTTTAAGTTTTCTGTTGTTTGTGTCATTTGTTCAGGTGTGTATTTTTTTAAACAATTGGAACATTCTTATTGGAGCTACGAAAATGCGGGTTGCATTAAGGTTTCAATAATTTTCACATTAGTAATCTTAAGTGCTTTGCAAACATAGGTACATTATATGAATAATCCCGTAGTTAAAGCGGGCGAAGCCGCGAGCGGGTCGCTAGTAGATAATATAATAATAACGGTAGTAATTCACGTCCATTTCAATATAACATTATGACCTGAGGCTTATTGGACAGAAATGCAAATAACATGATCTAATATTAGTTGAAACATGTCTTACATTTCAATTAAGCTAATATTGCTATTACTATTATTATTTTCTTGTTGTGGTATTAAATTCCACATACGAATTACTCTGTTATATTATTAACTATTAATATTATAAACTATTAACAATTATTGTTTAATCCGTATAAAAAAATATTAACATTTATTATTATAAAAGTTTTAGTACAAATATAAAAAAATATTAACATATATTATTAATATATGTATATAGCGTGAAGCTAATTTAATTTTTTAATTTTAATTTAATATTATTGGAGCGTTGCTGGTTCAAATTCAGTTACGTAAAAATTTTTACAACTCGCAATGTCTCGATTTCGAGGGGAAATCTAACTCAAATGGAGTGGCGGAACTCAACGCCGCGCTTTGCTTCGTTGCCCGAGCGAGGAAATGAAAATATATATTTTTTAATTCTTCGTGATTCGTGAGAGAATCGAACCCACAATCGTTGCGTTTACAGTCACATGCCTCTGCCCTGCGCCACGACGATAGGATATTTAATTTTATAGTTCCATAAAAAAATCCTTTGTTGAGATCCAGTAGCTACATATATTGAACATACATTTATGTAGCTTTGTCTGAACTTTTGAACGCATGTAACTAAATTAGGTAAGACGCTAAACTTGCCAGGCATCCTTCCAAGTCCGAGAATTGGGTATTTTTTTTTTATTTTTACCAATTTAGTCTTATATAGATACTAGCTAGTTTATGTAGCTCCCCTTGTAATGGTTTTAGATAACTTTTAAACTTTGTAAACAGGAGATAAACTGTGGGAACCTAGTGTTAACCCAAGCCGTTTCCCACGTACCGTTCAGCTTTTAAAAAATAACGTATTGAGGAGCGAAACTCAACACTGCGCTTTGTCGTAATCTTCCTATATTTGATAATGTTACCAAAAAAATCTTTTAGTTATATTATTGTAGAATGAAGTATCATTTGTTTACCTTTAACGGAACGAATTTTATATATGCAAGATATTATAAAGTATTCATAAAATGTCTAACATAATAGTTGTGTATTCAATTCACACATGAAAGAATGCGGTAGACCACCCAACACGCATTGTCTCTAAAAGATTATAATTTATCTTGGCTAATAGATATTAAAAAAGGTAATGTAAGTTACTATATTTTTTTACATTCTCATACTTTTCTATAACTTTGAAAATTTTGTGTACAATAACGCGGCGTTGGGTTCCGCCACTCAACGCGCACGTCAAAAGGAAAGTGGAGCTTCCTACAACCAGGTTATCTTCTGCCTAAAGGAGGACCATGAAGCTGTACTATAGTGTAATACAAAAATAATTAATTTACTTTTATTAAGGCTATCACTTCGATATAAACTAGAAAAAAAAAACAGCTTCACGCTTTATCCTGCACACAGCAGATAGCCAGAGGGAACATAGTGATAAGACACTCCGTTCCCCACTTTCCGCCGATTTTTCGAGGTTTTCCGTATTGAGTGGCGGAACTCAACGCCGTGCTTTTTGCCATGTTGCCAGAGCGACGAAATAATAATTCATTCCCTCGAGTGGGAATAGAACGCACAACCTTCGCGTTTCAATGATTTACTTGTGCCCCTGGGCCACGACGGCCTCGATATAGACTAGGTATGGAATAATTTCCGTAGCGTAGCCATACCTCGTCCACAACTTATTCTATACAAACACAATTAGCGAGACGACCTTAAATGAAAAATTGATGTACAAGATGTCTCGAGTCTAACAAATTAACGCAAAACCGAGCGAGTTCAAATATTTGTCCAATCCAGTACGAACAGATGGTTTAAGTCAAATTTTGATGAAAAAATTCCCTTCCCAAGTTTCTTGTTCGCTGTGTATTTACGTCGAGCGGTAATGAAGGTCCGCCCTTATTCGGAGGTTTCGCTATGAAATATTTTGGTAAACGACGTTTTTGACATTTTTTTCTTTTTGGTAAATTATAGTGTAGATCTTATTGTAAGAATACTTTGTCACTGCAAAAAAATATTTTATATTCGACGTCGTTTGAATTATTCAAAATTTTTGTTTTTGTGCTTTGGTTGTGTTGGTGTATTTTTTTTTTACTTCACATGTTTTAATTCTTGCGAGGTAGGCAGAGAGAAGAGAGTGAACAACCCTATAGTCTCTGCATTCCTCGAACGCCTCGTCCACTGTCATTAACCCATACAAACGGCTTGTATGGTCCCGGGGGTCCATATGGTTTTTTACCAGATTTTTATTAAATTTTAAATATTCTAATAATTGTTAATAAAATAAAAAAAAATATAGATTTCTTAAATATATTAAGTAGTAACTAAGTACAATATGAAAAAAACTTTAAATCATTACACGAGTATTTGTCATCAAGGAGAACCAAACACACGACATTCGACTTAACATTGAGACTCATTAACCTTGCAACAGGTCCATGCAATATTTAAATAATATAAAACAAAATCACCTTCACCTTATATGTAAATAACTGACTCATAAGGTTCTCTCTCTTATTTGAAGTATTAATTAAACATATAATCTCGTTTGTAAACTTAGGTCCGTGTATTAATGTTCAATTTCGGTTTATATAAATATGTAAATTGCTTTGAAACTTAGTTCAGATTGAATATGATCTTTATATTATCTTATTTAAAAAGCTACTATGTAGATATGACTGATCTTAACTAAAATATATGTATAAAAGTTGCTTTAAAAACTTCCATACTTCATACTGAGGCCTCAACACGCAATGTGCCGAAAATTTGGCGTAAAATCAGAACCAGTGTTTTGACACTAGGTTCCTTCTGTCTAACCTGCTATGCGAAAAAAAACGTGAAGCAGCTGCTGTATATCCGAACAAAAAAAGAATTACGTTACTTAACTCTCTGTTTTTGTGTTCCATATCCAAATGGTAACACAGAACTCTATTAATGAGACTCCGGTGTCCGTCTCTCACCAGGCTGTATATCGTGAACCGTGAAAGTAAGACAGTTAAATTTTTTACAGATTTCTACTGCGCTATAACATCAAACACTAAAAATGTTATCATACAGCAAACGTCATTTTTTTACCTTTTTATAGTTAAAGTACGAAAACCTCCACGCGTAACTCCAACTCGAACTTAGCCGGTTTTTATTTTTTTATTAAATTATCTTAGTTCCTTCAAGAATAGTCATTCAATAACAACTGAAAAGGATAGGAAAACTTTACATTTTTATATTCACGTCCAAAAGTATGTAGATAGTTTTATCTCTTGGGTCGGCATTCGACAAGGCGTTTGTGTGAAATATGACTATTGCATGCCATTGACCTTACAAATGGTATCTCATTCTTTAGAACTGGTACGTTTTTCTATTTTTCTTATATAACCATACGTCCCTCATCATGCATAGATAGAGAAAAAATCAAGTGAAAGATCGAGAAGAAGAAAAAGAAGTGGAAGATCAATCTGTATGTCCTTTTTTCGGTTAATGCAGGAACCTGTACTTCGACTTGCTGGAGCAGAATTTATATTCCGTATATAACAGGGTGGGCGGATGGACTCCCTACTGTTAAAACACTGTTCTCCATTTTCCGTTCAATTTTTGACGATTGACAGAATACCTCGTTATGTCTTCCTTCTTGAGCTAGGATTTGAATATAATGTATTCCTCTGAAAGAGAATCAACCCACAGCTGACGCGTTCATACTGAGACTTTTAAGTCTTTGCTAAAAACATATTAATTGTGGTATGCGAACCCGCAACTATTGTGTTTAATCAAAATAATGACGTATAATTTTTTTTTAAAGATTATCTACAACATTCTTATTTCCTTAAAAAAACAACTTATTATTCATAAAAAAACAACTAATCAACATCAATTAAAGTTAACGTAAAATATAAACTAACCGCTCTCGAAGTCAGTTAAAAGGAGGTCGTAACGAACATATGGCCTGACTGTTACTCCAGTACAAAGAGCATATTATGCAACTTTGTGTTTATCGAAAGGCCGTTGAACTTGAAAATTGCCTTTCATACATTAACACTGTTATCTACACTGATAAGAGCTGTGTGCTATCGAATTAGAATCGATTATCGGCGAAGTAATTGATGAATCACATGGAAATGCGTTTTAATATTTATATTATATTTTAAAAAAATTGTAGAAACTTCTAGAGATGTATATTTTTGTATATTATATTTTTTTATATAACATTTTAATTGTTTTTGGATTCAAAATTAACATTAAGTAAGTGAACAAATCAAAAATATAATATTTAAAAATTATATATCAAAATAATTATCTTAGAACCTGTAAGACAAAACGCGGCGTTTTGTTGCGCCAGTATATTTGTACCACGTGATTCAAAATGAAACCGAAAAAAAAATACTAGAATTTTATTAAAACACATACATACTTTATTCAGGACACTCGTCTTAGACCTCTAGCCAAGATTTATTAACAGAAGGTATCCACCAAACGTATAAAACATAGACGATTGTCGTAAAATACACTTCAGGTCAAACTTCAGGGATTACATATGAATTATTAATGAGGGTATTCACATAAAGGCTGCCGCTTTTTATCCCGTTTCCCAGAACTTGCGTTATCCCGCAATTTTAAGGTTTCAGTGTTTTTATATAACCGCCAAATACACAGACGACTGTTATTAAATATTTAGGTTTGGTAATATGATTATTGTTTTAGACTGTATTTCTTAGAAATAGTTTTGGCTTTATATAAAAGAATTCATTAATTTAATACGTCCATCGTGGCGCAGTGGGAGAGGATTTGACTGTTAGTGGAATGTGGGTTCGTTACTAAATAATGAATTATACTTATTTAGAAAACGTATAAAAATTTGAACGCAGCGGGACTCGAACACGCGCCTCCTGGAAGCCGACCAGGCGCTCTGACCACTAAGCTATGCGTTCTCGCCGAGCTGCGTCGAAATTTTTATACGCTTGTTACTACTTATTTATGTTGTTAGTTTTCTAAATAAGTATTTTTCTTTCCTAAGTGTGGAATAACACTTTAAAAATGTTTAAAAAAAAAAGTAATGAATTATTTTTATTTGACGTCTCTGGTTGAATAGTGCGGAGATGAGTTACGCCACTGTTTTTACCGTTAATTTGCATAACACACTTTAATATTTTATTTGACTTAGCATATAATATTAGCAGTTCCGTGCAAATAAATAAACGATAGCGTATTTCGTAAACTGATACAAAGCTAAAACTTATAATTTTCAAACATTCCTAAACAAATTTTAACTTGTCCCCCACAATACACTTTGAAGTAGTTCCAAGTAACTTACTACAAATAGTTTACAGAATAGTTTCTATGAAATTCGTAAAAGTTACTTATTATTATCTATATTAATTATAGTTTACGTTTCACTCATTTTTCAGACTGTCAGTGTAGAAATGTACTAACTCCTTTTTTTATTATTTTATATTTTTCTAATAGCGTCTATCGTAACTTAGTAACCGGCGTGGCATAGTGGCCCAGCGTTTGACTGAATGGGACACCCGACCACTGCTGTACTCTTTTTAAATTTAATAATTTTATTACTTACTTATCCTAAGCTTTAATATTAAGTATTTAAAGTAATCACCTTAAAAAGATATAACTTTCCATATAAATAAAAATATCATTTGAGTTATGCCACTTTTACTGAGGACGCGTATAATAACGTTTTAACAACTCTAACGAAAATCGGCTTTTAATTATTGTTTTCATAAAGACGTGAATATAGCAACAAAAGATTTATTGATATAGAGTTACGTTAATAAATCAATCTATCATAGAAGTGACGTGAGGCCGTCGTGGCGTAGTGGAACAGCGACAGTAAAGGCAAAGGTTATGGGTTCGATTCCCACTGAGGGGAATGAATAATTAACTATTTTGATTTGTTCGCTTTGATGACGAGAAAAAGCGCGGTATTGTGTTCCGTCACTCAACACGTAATTTCTCGAAAATTCGGCGAAGAATAGGAGATTGTCTTAGCAGGTGCCCTTTGCTTATCCTATTATTATATGCGAGATACAATGTGAACCTACAAACAGGTCATAGACGTGAAATTTACTTTAGTTGCTACTGAGCCACAAGTATGAAATATTAAAATTACAAAGCTATAGAATTTTACGTGATCCACGCGAGTTTTCACTTGAGTTGTAATATCAAGTGCGTTCTTCCTTCACAAGGGTTCTAACGAATGAATTGTTTCGTAGACCCGTATCACCCGTATCGTCACGGGTATAAAGACCCCCATATCTAGATGGCATATTTAATTCTGTGTGATAAGTATGTGGAGCTATCCACCGAGCAAGGCCAATACCAAATACCAATGTCTATAAATATTATAACATTTGTTTGACGGTTGCAGGTTCAATCTCACACACGAATTGCGGCGTTGAGTTCTACCAAAATTGAGCATGGGGAACGGAGTATCTTAACAATAGGTTCCTCTTGCCTACCCTGCTACTTGCGGGTTACAACGGGAAGGTAAATCAAATAGATATCACTGATTTGAATCTTGTACTATTCATAATTCTAAAGGATTTAGCTACTATAATAGCTCTAAACTGAGATAGTTACTGTTCATTTATCAATATTTCGGTATAAGTCGTCGTTTGAATCTGAAGCTTGTGGTAGAAGTGCTTTTATTAATTAACTGAGGTGAATTTAGATTGCCTGATTAATTTGTAACGTGCACCTTCAAATATAATCTATTACTTACAACCTGACGATACGGGTACGATACGACTATATCCATACTGATGCCTTTCTTTGTTTAATGAAGATAGGTTTTAATAATAAGATATATCTGTTAATAAAGGCCTGATTTGTCATTCATTTTCTAGTCTTATGTTTTGTTAATCCTTTGCGCCCGTATGTCGCCGTATGGTCGTCACACCATGTATTTTCATCACAGCGGGTTGGCCGATCTGTCGTCCCCTAACCTTATTTCTAAGATATCTGAATTTCTTCATTAAACCTTCATGGAGTATTTATTTTTTCATTATTACATTTAAAAAAATTGGGTATCTTAGAAGCAACACATCCCCTGAGAGCCCCATACAGAAGCCGTCGTTAAACAGTTGTTACTGTGATGGAAATTTCTCACGTACTATTCACATTTAGGGTAATTTGTGGTGCTGTTAAACGTTGATTCCGTTTGACAGAACTCAGATAAGTTTATCCTCTTGATTGGTTGTGGTATTAGGCCTGGCTGAACTTCTTGTACCTGTGTTTGTTCTTTTCAAGATATTAAACCTTGCTGCAATTTGACGTTCACTATATATATTATTATTGTATTCAATGCGACTAAATAAGACCCAAAGAAAAAAAATAACATTAAATAACACCTACAATAATGCCTAGAATATAACACATATTTTGTCAAAATCTAAAGATTTATTAAAACTGTTGAACGAGAGCCGATCGACTCTCTCTCATTTTACTACTACATCAACATTTACAAAAACACAAGAAAATAGGTAACACGTGCAAAGCAAACATCATACCTTATCTATTACCATCATACATCATGCAAGTTCATTTACACGTAACGATTATTCATTAAAATTCCTACCAATAATAATTTCTATAACATATTATAATAGACTATAGTTTATAAATAGATTCGTGTTGAATGTACCGTCTATTTCACGCTGACTTAAACCATCTTGATTGGATGTAACGCGATATTAGATATTAATTAAACAGTGTAAAGATCTCATCTCTGTGGAGTGTAGATCGATGCATATTATCACATTTGAATATACTTTCTAATATATCGTGTTGATGTTTCGTAACATTACTTAAGATGACGCTATCCTAAACTGAAACTTATGAAATATATGTACATATTAAATAACACAATCACATTGTTTTTAACATTTTAAAGTGTTATTCTACACTTAGGATAGAAAAATATTTGTTTCGAAAACGTATAAAAAATTGAACGTAGCTGGACTCGAACCTGCGCCTCCTGGACTAGTGGACGGACAGACGCCTGGTCAGTTTCCAGGAGGCGCGGGTTTGAGTCCCGCTACGTTCAATTTTTTATACGTTTTTTAAATCAGTACAATCAAATTGTGTTAAGTATCATATTTCATATATTTGATATAGTTTAAAATAATTTATAGTTTACAATATTATCAATTTTAGTAAGAGGGGGAGCCCTTATTTGAATCTTGCGACTTTGGCATGTGTGCTATGGTTGTAGGTTTAGATCCCAGACAAAAGCAACCTGTAGGTTATTATAACTTAGGTTTTCTAGATTTCGTAAATGTATGTATTCCACATTTTTGAATGAGATATTTCCATTTTTTCCCCTGCATCATCAAAATATATTCTGTAGTTTTTAAGATACCTGTACTTATTTCTGAAGGGGCCATGTAAAATATCAGTGCCTACATCGACTTATTCTACCTTATCACCTAAAAGCCGATGGTAGCCATACCTTCGTTATTTTAAATAAAGCCTGAAAGTTTCCTTATTTTAAAAAACCTAATGGTACTCTCCGGCGTTGGTTCTCTGCGCACAGAAACTTTCAACCTTTATATAATAACAAAGGTTATAAAGGTACTGTTCTACTATTAGCTTTCTCTCTGTAACGTCGCTTTAAGCTTACCAAATGTTATTAATCAAATCAGCCTATTACCATACTAAAGTTAAGATTACCAAGATTAAATACAAAATGTTAATAAATACTCTTAAATATCCACTTTACTTCAAGCGTTACACTCCTTGATTGAAGTAACGCGAGACTTTACTATATTATATTAATTACACTGTGTAAAGAGCTTTGACGAGATTCACGGTTGCGTGTACGAAATATTACTCGTCTTTAATTAGCATTGTTAATTTTGCATATTTACTTATTATACATGTAAGTATAGATAGTTATTGTCTGAAGGAGGTCGTCAGTTTGATTTCTCGAAATTTATATAGCCAATAATTTATAGTGCGGTCGACGGAAAGGACATTCAGAATAATCATCTTCAAGAGGTGTAATTCAAGCTTAGACGCCTGGTAGTAATTTCTAAAAATATTTTTTACATGCGTTATGCCACACTTAGGACAGTAAAATACTGTTTAAAATACATAAAAATGTTGAACGTAGCGGGATTTGAACCCGCACCTATTTCAAAGTTTTTCCAAAAATATATTTTAAATAATAAATCTAAATGTACGCAATTTCAGATCTGATTTAGATATTGTTTCATAAATACAGTTTTTATTAAACCTAAAAATATATTCTTTTATGAATTAATTGTAAGCGTAGTATATATTTTGTTATATTTTTTAAAGCATATTTTGATATAATAAATGTTTTAATATGAAAGTCAAGATGTTATATTGTAATATAAACTTAATTATTTATAACAAAATATTCCTTTGAAATATGATAGTTTGTGAGATGTTTCTATGTCTTAAGACGATATTTAGTTTGTATATAGGTTACCTTTCATTATTTTAATTAGATTCTCAAACCCTTATGAAATAAATACCTATACAAGTTACATTTATAACACAATTAAATTATATAAAGTATCTTATTTCATATATTTTCTGAATAAAGCAGTGTAAAATATTTCAATGCAATTATTTAATGTATATTACGTTTTGATTCATGTCTTAGAATGGATCATGTAAAGACTGTGAATGTCAAGTAACAGACCACACACAGACGAAACTACTGTACTCTGAAAGTAGAAATCTATCACTTTGGTATATATAAGTGCGTAGGAGAGCGCTAACAGAGGATTCCACGAAATTCCTACCTAAATTTGCGAACGAAGACTACTTATCGTAGGACTTAACAACATTTAATATAAGAAGCTGGAAAATTATTAAAAATTAATGTTTATACTGTCCATCTATCATTTTATCCACGTAGAAGAAAATGATGGCATTTCAGTCCTGAAAACCCATCCAACCTTATCCTAACATATTCTTCATATTAAAATATATTTATATTGGTACATTATTAAATTATTCCGCTCAAGCAATTCGTATTATATCTTTAACATGAAAGACACTTTGAACTTTAATTCGTCGCCGCAAAGTTCAAAGTTGTGAACCTAATTGCCCGTATCAAAGCGAAAGTTCTGCTAAACTAACGAGACATCTTCAGATGATTCTCAGATGAGTAATCGTAGAAACTAGCACTGCCTTGACAAAGTAAATTAGAACGATTTGGGAGGAAAAATGTGTGGGTAGGCTTGTTGGGGCACAGAAGATTTTTTTATGTTATCATTTATTTTGATTTGAAGGATTATCTTATTTTTTTTTAATATAGCAACGAATGTAAATGGTAATATAGTGTATTTGAGAGTCGAGTACTTAAAATAATAAAGCTGAAAGCTGTTTTTATACAAAATATTTTGTTACATAATAAAATTTTGAAAGTTGGTTGGTAATCGTGTATGTCAGCCACTTAGACGTTCCAACAAGAATGTCTTGTTTGAATTTAAATTTCCTTTACATGTCGTTCGTTTAAAAAAAATATTTATAATAAAATAATTTTAAAAAATCTAATAGAAAATCTAAAAAACTTTATTAGAATATAAAATAAAAATATGCATGTTGAAAATTAGAAATTTTATGAAAATTATAATGAATTATACGAGTATCTACAAATAGTATATTAACTTACTACCTCCGCGTTTGCTCACGCCACTAGTCTTTAATATTTAAAAGTAAAAATGGCGCGCCATATTAATTATTTATATAAATTTGATGAAACCCATTTTATTTAGGTGCTAAGGTCGCCTAAAGCAATGTAAAATATTATTAAAACGATGTTGTAGATCCATATATTATTTATTCATATTACATGCTAACATTCTAGTAGGGTTACCATGTGTTCTTAATTATTTTTCTATTTATTCTTGTTTATTAAATTTAAGACGATTTATTATCCATACTCTACCTTTAGAATTTGATTTAATACAAATAAAAACATATATAAAAACGAAAACTAAATATATACTTGTAATTAATTATTACAAAATATATTAGTTATGCATACAGAATACATTATTTATATTTTATTGTTCTTCAATAACATACTATTTTTTATTTTCTATTTATTTATTTTCTATTAATTGTATGACGTATCCAATAGTTCATAGCAGGTGCTCTCGGTGTGACACATAAACTTCACCCTAAATCCAATTGTAATATATAGTATTTTCTATTCCCCTATTTCATTTATCTGTTATGTATATTTTGTAACCGACTTCTGTATAAGAATTACCTCAGTTCGACTATATTTTTTTCTTTAACTACTTTGATGAAATTTGTTCTTCATTTTCTGTATTTTTAAAGTAAACTAGCTTCACGCTAAATCCTGCACTCTACGCGCTATTTTCCACGAATTTAAAAATCAATATAACTGTTAAATTACGTTACAACGTTTTTCTGGTTATTCTTATATGAAATATTTTTTCTTACAAGATTCGAACTTACATACCGTCAACATTTCTTAACCCCTTATATCTGTTATATAAATCTTTTGTTAAATATGTAAATTATGTAGACACCCTAACTTTAAAGCAATTAACCCTGTCCTACTGTTCACATACTTTCACGACCTAATTGGATATTAATATAATTAAAATTTTCCTAACATTTATTTTTTCCCGCTGCTTTTTCAAGACAATACTGTATTCCGCATGTCATATGTATCAAATAAGCAGAGGGAGCCTAGTGCTAAGACACTCCGGTACCCACTCTCCGCCGATTTCTGAAGGCATTATATGTTAACTAAACAGTATTGTATGTTGATTGTAAATTAATAAAATCTTTCTTGAGGAAATATTTTTATTAAAAAAATTTGCTCACAATTAAATCACAGATTCAAGAGAAATTTCATATAAGAATGTAAGTGTTGTCTTTGTCGTATCGCAATAGGTGTTGGCGTGGGAGTGATATGTGTTTTACGTCTCGTACAGTGTAACGAAATATATATACTTAAATAAGTATTTTCAATTAAAAATAAGAAAGCATGTAAACTCATATATCAACATTTTTTAACAAATTAATTCAAATTAATATAAAAAGATAATTTAATAATAATAATTAAGATAATTTAAACGTCTAAATAAAAATAAGTTAATTTGTATTTTTTTTAAAGAGTGAAAAAAAAATAGTTTCATGCTTTATCTCATGTATAGCAATCAAAAGGGAACCTAAAGTTAAGATTTTTTTTGCCCAGTTTTAGCGTATTAAAAGGTGGACCGTGTGTCAGATCGATCGATCAGATCCAGGAAATGAAAATAATTAAAATGTATAATCATCAGCATTCTCCTGCACAGAGATCGAACACACAATTGTCAAGCTTAGATATAAACACTGTCCCATTGCACCACGACGTTTCAAGGCGGTTTCCTAAACTATTTAGTAATAGATATATTTCTATAGCATTTAATAAAACACAAAAACCATGCAAACTTCCATTCACAACCAACTTTAAGTCAAATATAAAGAAGCTTCCGCCATTCCATTGAGATTGAGTTACATTGGTACGCAACTTACATTTCCTAATGAATCCTGAAAGCCCTTAGGAAACAACCATAAGTACCAGGCGAATATAACAGTGGAGGAGGTAACAATTTCCCGTGCCGTCTCAATTCATTAGCTTTCAGTTGGCTACCATGTTAGTAGTAAAATGTATCGTATTGCCATAGAAATACAGTCTATAATCGACGTTTAAAGTATTTGTTCGTCCAAATGTTCTGTTGTTCTTGAGTTAACTTTTGAGTTAGTTAGTTTAAGTTTAGGTTAATACTATCAAATGTTAGTTCTTAAGGAGATATTGTTTGAACAGTAGCTAATATAGATGTTGTTCAATCTAATTTTATTTTATTGATTCGTTATTAATTATTAATAAATAAAACAAGAAAGAAAAATATTTTTAAGACGATAACCAAGAGGCAGAAGTTCGAATAGGGTCAGGCACAAATTCTTCAAATGTTTATACGTTTTCCAAAATATTTCTTAATATTTCTTTGGTTGCTATTCCTCTTCCCGCACTTATAATTTTAAGTTAATCTAATCCAGGAATAGTATTAGAATTAACGATAAATATTTTGAAGAGAGAATCTTGTAAGCTAATCGCAAGAACTACTGGTTCAAATTGAATTTTTTTTATACGTTGGATGGTCTATATATAGAGTAAAGTTTTTTAATGTAATCCCAATGAATCAGCGCTCAAAGTTACCTCAAGTATTTAGAATCTTTCATACATCATATACAACTCATATATCTCGAACGAAGCTGCAACTAAAATCTATATAATATATGAATATGAAGACTGAAATTCAAAACCTAAGTAAGTAATTTAAGTATAATTCTAACCCACCTGTGCCACGATAGCCTGAAAATTATAACGAGGTTCAATATATTCGTGCACAAGTGAAAACATAACCTTGCTATTTAACAATTAAGTTGTAAACGTCACGTGGCCAAACATCATCGGACCCTCGTCAGCGTACCGAGGGTCTGTTATTTGCTTTCTCGCGGTCCATATCGATGTGGTCTGGACTGAATTGGTGTGTTCTCACATTTTATGACTTATCCCGCTTCCCAACAAATTTCCGAGATTGCGTGTTGAAATCAACGCCGCGCCTTGTCCTGTTATTAGAATGAGAAAATGGAAATATTAAATAATTCAACTTGAAATTTTATTAAGATAATAGTTTATAATGTTTATATTATGTATTATTCAGGCCTTCTTGGCGCGGTGGATATGCCGCCCGCTTTGTCACTTTGGAGAATGATAACATTTTTAATTATTTTATTTTCTACGCTATCTTAGATGGGCGCGGCGTTGAGTTCTGTCATTCAGCTAGCAACGTCTTAAAAACTTAACAGAATCTGGGGAACGAGCATAGACCTATCCTAATATGATGCGGGAAAAAACGTGAAGATACATTCGTAACTTCATTTTGTACCGTCTATCGCACAACTGATGGAGTGAACTTAGCGGCCAAATGACGCGTTCTTCACCAAAAAAAAGGGAACTTGTTAACCTTATATCAAAAAATAAAATCTTTACAAAGAAAGTAAAAAAAAACTTTTTAGACAATTTTTCATCTAAAATTTATGTTTAGTCTCTAAAGAAGATTATATAATTTGAATTGTTAAACTTACAAACCTTATTAATAAGCTTACAGAGATTTGTATATATTTCATGAAAGCCATAATGGTACAGTGCCAGATGTTTATATAAAAAATGCTACAGTACATACAATGGCTCGAGTTACCCTTCTAGTGAAAGAGTATCTCTACCACCTTGAAAATAGTACGTTAGTTTCTTTAGTCTTGTTTTAGCTATCCTTTTATTTAAAAGGCTTCTACGAGAAATTTAACTCCCTGCGGTTAAAGAGTTTGAATTTCGTACTTATTCACTTTGAAAATTATAAATCGTAGTTTTGACCAAAAAGAACTTCTTCTTCTTTGACTTCAAATTACACTATTTATGATCAAGTAGGTACTAATTTTATTTAACTGCCGCACAAAATGAATTAAGAATATATTTCGCTATCTAAAACAAATGAGAGCGGTCTTGGAAAAGTGGGACAGCATCTGACTGTAAAGACAGCAATTGTGGATTCGATTCCCACTCTGATGTCTAAACAAAAATAAGAAACAGAATAAATGATTATAAAATAAAACACGTAAAACACATAAATAGAAGGATCTATTCAAAACAGATCCAAAAATTAAGTACATTTTACTTATCCCAACCGTATACCGAGTTTCCTTTCTTGATCAAAGGCAGTAACGTTGTTAAGAGTTAACAAAAGTCAAGAAAATTAACGAAACATGACGACTGAAGGGAATCGTTGGCTTTTAATGAAGAGTTGCATAACTTTCTAACTTCCTGATGGACACTTGAAAAATATCAATTTACTCATTTTCATACTTAAATCTAATATAAAGTTCATTTTACTTTATCAAACCTTGCCCAGTTGTATTTAATATATAGTAAGCATTTCATTGGAAGATTCTTTCAAAGGGTATTTTTTTTATTATTAAACCCACCCAAATGGTGTAAAAATTATTGTTATATATTTTTTTGATAAATTCAAATTCAAATTCAAATAATTTTATTCAAAATAAGAAGTTACATGCTTCATTTTTTGAACGTCAAATTTACCACCAGTTCACTAAAATTAATGCCTCAGACCTGAGAAGAACCGGCGCAAGAAACTCAGCAGGACCTATTTTTTAAAATCAATTTTAAACAAATACATATTTAATTATTTGTGACAATGATACCTTTGAAACAGACTGGAGCGAGCATTTCATTCCCAAGGCGTGTTATCATTTACAAAATCATTAATTTGGTAATAACCTTTAACACACAAACGTCTTTTCACAATTTTTTTTAAATCGTGATATAGAAAATTCTCTGACGTTTTCTGGGATCCTATTGTAAAAGCGTATACATTGTCCCATAAAAGAATTACGGATTCGATGCAACCGAGTTACAGGTGCACCAAGATTATGCTTATTTCTAGTGTTAATATTATGAAAATCACCAATTTTGGTAAAATTATTAATGTTTTTCTTAACATACATAACATTTTCAAAAATATATTGCGATGCAACTGTCAATATATTAATTTCTTTAAACTTTTGCCTTAAGGAGTCTTTAGGGCCTAAGTTATAGATTGCACGAATAGCTCGCTTCTGCAGGACAAATATCGGTTGGATACCGGCTGCATTACCCCAAAGTAAAATCCCATAGGACATAATACTATGGAAGTAACTGAAGTAAACAAGTCGAGCCGTTTCTACGTCAGTTAATGATCTAATTTTTTTGACCGCGAAAGCTGCAGAGCTAAGTCTATTCGCCAATCCATCAATATGGGGTCCCCACTGTAATTTGGAGTCTATGGTGATACCGAGAAATACCGTTGAATCGACAGGATCTACGGGTTCACCATTCAAGAGTACATCGGCTTTAACAACTTTCGTGTTAGGTGTTCTAAAAATAATACATTTAGTTTTTTTACTATTCAATAGTAAGTTATTAACACTGAACCAATGTACTACTTTATTTGTCCTTGTTTCTTATTTTTAATGTAATAAACCCTTATCTGTAAAAAAAATTGTCTTCCTAATCCTGTGAAACAGAGTGCGATGTTGTGCCCCACAAGTCTAAGTAGAAAATCTCCGTACGAATGGAAATAAAAATGTTTCGAAAAAAAAATCTTTAGTAAGTAACACGAAACTCGGACATCAATTATAATATGGTAGCCATATTAATGACCTGTAATTTCCGGTTCCGTCCGCATAGTGTTTACGTCGTTTACTGTAACATACGAACTAACTTACATTAATCACTATATAAAGAGTATCAAGAATATCACTGTATAAAGAATATCTTGCATATAAAATAAATATATAGTGAAAAACTTGGATACGTTGTAAGAATTATTATAAAATCTGTATGAAAACTGTTACGCCAAAATAGCTGCTACATCTATTCTGTTTTATTTCAATGTATGCAGGGTGGAAGTGTCAGCACCACATTAAATGAAACCACAGTTTTAACTACTCTATAAAAGCCTAATATAATTCAGAAAAAAATAAATTCCCAAAAATGAAAAAGTTTTTTTTTCAAACAAAATAAATAATAAAATTGTCATTTTAAAACAAAACGCCATTTGTAAGGATGGCGCACGCACACATAAACTTATCAAAGGAACACCGCCGCACACGCCTCATTTCGAAATCGAGTCGTATATATTGGCGATAAAGTTCAAAGTTGTTTAACCTTTAGTAGTATTTTTGTAGTAGTATGTGTTTATGTTATTGGGATCTATACATAATCGCGTCACACGAAATACAGGTATGGATAAAAATCGTGAAATGAAAAAAAAAATCCTACGTCCAAACTATTGATGCATCTTGATTAATTTCTTTAGGTATAGGTTTGAAATATTTTACCCTATATGCTGTTTCCGTAAATGGAGCGCTGCTTCTTCCACCCTGTATATTTTTTTTTGTTTCATATCTTCCTATGTTGGTAGATGAAATGCTACTCACTTGAAATGTTGAAGACATTAATTAAACAAGCAATATCAGTGAGTTTCGCTACATAGCACCCACCCCTCTAAAATGAGTAGAAAGTAAAGAACATAGTGACTAACAATAATTTTTTCATGTCTTATTCATTATAAGACGTGCAAAAGAACAAAAATAAACAAATAGTAGATTCTATGCAGTATTCTATAATATCCAGTTACGAAACACGTCAATTGTTACAGCAATTACAGGACCTTGTGTGGGCGGTGTTAGAATGCGATTTAACCTTGCTTTCGCCTTCCGTTTCAACGTTTAATGGAGGTGCTTGCCCTTTTAAAATGTCAGAAATATTTGCTACGCATGGCAAATCTTTTATTAATGATATCTTTTCTTTGACATTTTATTTGCTTCTTGTTACCGACATTTCTTTTTTTCATACAAGTTATTAAAAACGTAGTTATTTTGATTCGTTTTTTTGTATAAACAGAATTTACTGTGAAGAATAATTTTATTTGACAGCGATTGTTTAATCCATTCAAAAAATAAATCAAATAATAACCTTCTCAAAGCTTTTCATGTTATAATATTTTTTAGTGAAGAGTTATACATTATATAAATAAGAATAAAAGGAACAGTTGTACAATCTAGGCAGTCTATTGACCACTTACACGCTTGCTTGTTTGCATAAGGAACTGAAATGTCAGACGGGTCAAGAGCTATCGGCCGTTTCTACGAAGGAAGTCGGTAGGAAGTTAACCGTATAAACTGTCAATCTTGTACTTAATCGTTTCGGCCATGTCAGTTTGATGTCCTAATAAACTATGGGACTAAGAAGAGAATGCTCGAGAGTTAGTCTACTTCAGGTTGGCTGTCGTGGTGGGATTTATGTATGTGTTATATATAATATTGCGATCAATTTAACAGCTAGCTAGCTTGAAAATTTCTTTTTTCTTTTATTTGGTACCTTCTCTTTGTTTTTGTATATGAATACTTTCATACTTTTTCTCACATAATAGTCTAGGCAGAAGTGACTTAGAATTAAGACACTTCCAATTGTCCAATTTTCGAGAAATTGAGCGTTGAGTCTTGTCTACTGGAGCGTAGAAATGAAAATAATAAAATATTCTTGAAACTTAAGATCGTTGTTTCTATTCAATTGATTACTTATGCCTCATACGATTTTTTTTCATCCACACATCAACTTCCTTAAACATAAACAATTTAAATTCTTATGCTATTCATTCCATCCTCTACATTTCTAAGGTAGTCGGTTGCTACCTGAGTTTTTGTACCTTACAAAAGCTAACCCGTTGATATTTTAGGAATAATAGGTACTGTTATTATGTGACCGTTGATTTTGATCTTAATCTTAATTCCATTTTTTGTTGTTAGTAACGCTTTTTTTTATAATTTGCACTGCCTTTTCAAATTTTAGTTATTCTTTAAAATGTGGTATTATTAGAATGAAAAGAAGACACTTTCATCTACTTAATATTTGTAGTAAGAGATTATATATACGTAAATAACTACAAATTAGAATACTTAAAAATTAATAATTCGTACTTCTTTGCAATTATCTTTATCTTTGCGATTTGCAGGTGAATTTGTTTCATTCACAAAGATTTAACCGAAAACTGTTAAGCTACTTCTGTAGATATATATAAAATGAATGAATCCATAATGTAATATAAGTTAAAATTAGGCATAGTGGTTCCTTGTTAAATACTCCTTTCTCCACCATGCACCCATATAAGAGACATTGCGTGTGGGCGGTGAAACACAGCGCCGCACTTTGTCCAACGTTACTTTATTATATAAACAAATAATATTTGAACAGTTCGACTTCTTTCATTGGATGCCTCTTATTTATCCTCACAGTTTATTTGTTAATATGTTTACAAGTTTTAGATTTTTTGGTTTTATTTTCTTTTCGGGCAACTTAAAGGGAACCTTGAGATTGGTAACATTCATCACCTATTTACATTATCATATAGTCTTTATCATATAGTTACTAAGACGTTTCACAATATATTTAAAAATAATGTGTTTTTCTTCTGAATTTTGATTTTATTCTGAGTGATTTTTTTATTTATTTGTTTTACTAATGCGGGTCTCTCATCTTTTCAGACTGTGGTGCCGGCCTAGCGGACGAGGCACACTGGCCGCCGACAATGAATTAGATATCGCTGCGAACGATATCAAACGTAAGTATTTTTAAATATAAAAACAAGGAATTGCGACATTTTTGTTTTACTACATTCTCATAATGTAGTATTGTCTTTTATTAAGTTTGTTTCAATGAGGTTAAAAATAACAAAATAAAGAAAAAAGCCTTATTATTTAAACTAAGCTAATGTAAAAGATATATAAACACAGGCTTTTCAATAAGAAATAAAAGGTCATAACATAGAATTTGTAAAAAGATTCATTATCAAAGCTATGTATATAACCACATTCTGAGAAACAAGAATTCAGCCGAAATACAAATATAAAACACAGAAGCAATGATTATTCAAATAGACAGCCTCTAACGTTTGCTTAGGACTTGATTGTACAATTAATATATGTATGGAGTTAAACGCTAAGCGAGTTTAAACTTTAATCTGATTTGTGTAAGGTTCTGCATAAATTTTGCTCTCTCTCTAATGAAATTACACCGTTGTGGTACAGTGGAAGTGTAGGGATGTTTTGGATTTGTATGTTCAGAGTTTTTAGCAGCTTTACGCTGTATGGCACATGAAGCAGAGGAAAACTTGTGTTAAGACACTCCGTTCTCTATATTTCACTTAATTTTTGAGACTACCAAAGCGGAGAAATTAAAATATCTTAAATGTGACCAATCGATCAATTGGAAAAAGAACCCAACACGATCGCGTTTATAGTCAGACGATATCACGTTGTGCTACAACGGCCTCTTATTTAACAGAAAGGCATATTTACCATTTTCTCCTGACAATTGACTACACGATAAAGTTTGACATGAAAAAGATATTTAATTCATAACTTATTTGCAACATTTTTGATTTGTTTTTAATAGATATAAAATGTATATACAAAATAATATAAAAAGCCAAATGTTTTAGGCTCACCACAAGTGTAACTATAGAACTACCCTTCAAGAGTTCTACAAAAAGTCAACGTCTTAGATATAAATTTTAATTAATTACTTTCTAAGTTGCTAATTAGTTTAAACGCAAAATTGTTATACTTATAAATCACTGTTAGTCGTAAATTATTAGAGAAAAAGCCTAAAAAAGCATTTATATTATTTTATAAATTTAAAACGTAAAGTTGTTAGTTGTTACCTTACTCAATTGTGTTGAAAACTGGGGGCAAAGCGTGAAACGGAGTGCCTAAACACTGTATTCTAGTATAATAATAATAGTTAATAAATATTAAGTTAATAGATATTAGAAAGAATTATGTCTAGTTATAAGCCTAGTTTAAGTAACAGATAAAAACTAAATGAAATAAAAAAAAATAAAAAATTGCTGAAAAAAGATACTGTAGTGTCCTCTTAGTCTTATTATAAGTAAATTTTATTATAAATGATAAACAAACTGAAATGATTATAAATATTACAATACAATTAAATTTTCGATACCTCGTAATGAATGGAAAATTAAGTACGAAATAACCAACCACTAACTTCTCTCGATGGTTTTAAAAAAATAAAAAATATAATAAAGAATAATTTTACAACACACTACCTTTTTATAAATTTAATTTTTCGTATTTTTTTTAACAATAAAACCTTTTGTCGCTAACAAAAGTGGTCTCTTGATTTATTCAGTATTATTGTAATACGGTCCCATTCTTTCGACACCTTTCTTGAGTACATTGTGCAACATAAAAATGTTATAAACTTTCTTTACGATCGTTGCCAAAGTTCGGGGGGGTTATTAAAAATGTACCCCTAAGGGTTGAACTATCCGCGTTAAAGTCAAACTGTTCAAGTTTACGAATTTATAATAAATTCATTTTACGCAGTTTGAATATTACAGTTTCACGTAGTGATATATTTGCTTTTGATCTATATATACATTTTGATACATAATTGAAAAAAGTATTACATGATATATCACAATATTTCATGTAATATTTTTGTATATAGGCCAAAATCTAGGCTGTAATTATATATTGTATAATTTTAAAATCGTGCTAAAAACTAACTGCTACTTATAACAAAGTAGAATTATTTTCTTAATTCGAATATGTCTTCTTTAAATCGTATAGTAAGGATTCACTTTGCAAATATCACATGAGACATAAACGCTTTTAATATAAAAAAATAATAAAAATAATGCAAGACCAATTATTATTTAATTATAAATAATTTAGGCTATATTATTTAGATAGACTAGGTTTCCTCTGCCTACCCTGCTGTGTGCGGGATACAGCATGAAGCAAATTTATTAATTTAATTTTTAATTTGTTTTTGATTAATAATTTAACATTAGAATTACCTAAAAAAGAAAACAATAATTCTAAATTTAATCCTGAATCTGACATTTCAATTCAAATAAAATCAATTCAATCATACAAACGTCCATACAACCGCACAGGAACATTAAGCGTGTAAACGGCCAGTGTAAATAAAGACGGTTTTAATTAATTTGTAATTTGGTTTAACGGATAGTGATTTACGATTGCGACGCGGCTAACTCGATTAACGAACGGGCAACGATTGTTTGAATGCGAGAGAATAATTAATAAATATAATTGTTAGCTTTTATTTTTGTATTCATATATTTTTTTTAGTTTTACTCTGTATAAAGCTTGTAGCAGGATAGGCAAAAAAAATATAGTGCTAGGACTCTCTGCTCTCGGCTTTTGCAACGGAGTATATAGAAATAGTTAACATAATGAATATAACATTTCTCGATCAATAAATTATGTTAACTTTTTTTTTTAACAGGAAACGCACAAATTCTTCAGTTTTAAAACAACAGATAATATTCTTTATTTCAATCCATAATCATCACGTCTCAGTAACTCATATCCCAATTACGTCCCTATATTATATACATAAATGTATGTAATTTAAGATATATTTTATCATACGAAGACGCAGGTAGTAGATATTATGAAACCCAGTGAACAGTGTTTACTAAGAACTTAAAGGCTTAATTATAAATTTATTACATGTTGCTGGAAGGATGTCGTGAGGAACCAAACGATCTTAATATATTCTGAGACACGTATCTTCACATAGCAGTATCAATATAGCCAATGTAATGTAATGTAGAATAATATTAAATCTAAATTATTTTAATTTATTTTGATTTTGTTATCTCACTCGTATATGTGGATGTTGTAGCTTCGACGCAAGTTAGTAGTTTAATAAAAATCGATATTTAAAAGTGAGTAAAAATATCTTACATTAGGTGTATCTACATAAAAGTAAATATCGATTATAAGAAGTATAATAATTTCTCTTGTACACAGAAAATTTAAATGGGCATTACGAATGAGTTGCATGTTCGTGCGTAATTTAAAAATATATATTACCTTGAATAAGAAAACTAGGTGCCTTTTATTAAAAAAATATCTTCAAATAAATATTGGAAAATAATGAATTAAAAATAAATGTGGGCTCGGAGCTACAAACTACATTAGCCTAAAGCTTCGAGAGGCTTACTAGCAACATGAAGAGTTCCACTAATCTTATCCTGACTGCATTATGCATGCTGAAAGATACCATGTTATTGTGCTGTCACCTAAACTACCTATAACTATAAAATTTCATGATAATACATTTATCAAAACTAATCCAAATTCAGAAAGACAATCTTGCCCATAACAAATATAAAATTAAAAAAGAAAATCATACTTAAATCATACGAATTATAAACTTTTATAATAAGACGAATCGATTTGACAACCATGTTATGTGCGTCAATCCATTTTACGTCCGTTGTGGCTAGTGACGTGCATTCGCTGATAACTTTACATCAGTTGTGCCGTATCAGAATCGATTTTTGTATTTCATGCTCATTATAGATTATAATAATCGAAAAGAATGCACGTATAAAAAATATTTAATTTCATTTATATCTATTTTTAAAATATGTTGATGTACGTGTAATGTGATCCCGGCCTAGAATAGGATCATCCTGGTACTGGTGGTATCGTAAGAGGCGACTAAAGTACGTGTGGTAGAGTCACGTCGCCAGTAATGTCAACACGCATGGGCAGACTCGACCGAAGTAGTGGCTTTATGCCACTGCGTTTCGCATCAGGTAATGCCGGGCCCACCCTAACCCAACCCACCTTGTCGGCCGGCAACGCACCTGTAGCTCCTCTGGTGTTGCACGGGGTCGTGGGCGGCGGTAGTCACTTACCATCAGGTGACGTTTGCCTGGTCTTTTCCATAAAAAAAAACGATATTATATCGTGTCAAGTTGCTCCATTCTCCGCTTTCTGTAGGCATAAATGATATTCTGTGTTTAATTAATAGTGATCAAAGCAACTATCAGTGTGCTTACAGCCAGACACTGTCGCAGTGCGCCACGATGGTCATTAGCTACTTTTTTTATCAGCTTCACGCAGTATCCCGCACACCGCAGGATTGGCAGAGGGAACTGAATTCTGTGAAACTCTGAAATTTAAATAAATACTTCATTTCCTTGAGTGGAGTCCCACAACCTGTCGCGTTTATAGTTACACTTTGTGCCCATGCGCTAAATGGTAAATGAAAAGTAAATGCCAATTCACCTATTAAAATTTGTCTACTCCATCTAAAAAGAAGCTAATAAGTGAAACACATAATTATTTACTTTCATATGAAGCTTCCAGTTCCAAAGAAATATATTTAAATTACCATAGGCTTGTGAGAGCTAAGCGAAATGTAAAATGAATTCAATGTAAATTTTAAAAACGTTTTGCTTTAAAACCGTTTCGGGCCTGTTTACTCTATTCAGCGTATTTTATTGAATTAATTCAAAGCTTTCAACTATGTTACACTATTCTAACGCTTTACACACGGTTTTTCACTGTGGATTTTTTTTCAGTTGTAGCGCAGTCACATCGTGACTGCGCTACAACTGTTAGTTAGTTGTGGGTTCGATTCCCACTCGAGAGAAGCAATCTCTCTAAAATTCGGCGGAAAGTGGAGGACGGAGTGTCATAACACAAGGATTCATCTCCCTACTGCTTTAAGCGGGATTCAGAGTGAACCTAAAAAAAATATCAAGTATAATATTGTTCTATGAAGATTAAAGATTCAAATTAGATAGGATATATTTGTAATAAACTCAAAAAAAGAAATATTTTTGCGAAAGCTCTATCTTTAAATGAACAATAATACAAAAATTGTATTATAAAGGATACAAGTATTTATATCTATACTTTTATATACAATATTAAAAAGAAGAATTTTAATAACTTTAATTATTTCAATATTACCCACAATATTTGCGGTCAGACCCACCCGAAGTACCTGGAATACGTTATAATAATATTAATATCTATTTTGTCACGAAGACGAGACCGCAGGTAAAACCTAATATTCTTAAAAAATATACTGAAGAAGTGCAGTACAGTATATTCTATTTTAGGGAACCGATACATCTTTAACTAACTAAATTAAACAAGGAAAGAGTATCTACACTGCGGAACTCTCGACGTGCTCAGCGCCGCACTTGTCTGGTTTTTATAGGCTTCTAAGATTTTTTATGGTACCTACAAAAAGCCGTCATGTGTAGAGGAAACTGCGACCCTTGTAGGGGCCAGATGTTCTCACTTGTGATTCATTCACGACTTAACTAAGTCTATCTACACGTTACACACATATCACGCAGTTACTTCAGTAGCTGACGTTATCTATAGTAGTATAGTTTACGGCTTAGAATCATAGAAGTGATACTTCAATGTATTTGGCACAAGAGCCCATATTTATAAATCGCTCTCAAGCTTGAGATCGATCTTAAGATGCCGTTTTTGTTCATAGATATTTAATTTCTGATATCAAACTTGAGAGTGGGTTATAAAAACTTGCCTAGGTTCTCTCTACCTACCTAGTACTGCTACAAAAAAATGTTTAAATTTGTAAAACATAAAGACATGTAATATTACTACTATTTTATAGATTATTTTAATTATCTATATTTCTCTAATAATATAAACAAAAACCTAACGTATATAATACAAATTTTCATAGAAAAACGATATTGACATAATCGACGTTGTAATTTAAACATCTCAGTAGCTTAAGGACGCAATTACAACGACAGTACCTACTTCAAGTTTCAAATGACATGTCCCATTTTCGTAGCACTTAACGTTTTCGCGATAACGCCTTTGTCTCCAAGATCGAAATTCAATTTGAGATGTTTGCTTGATAATTTAACTGGTATTATAGTGATTTATTTACTTTGTAAGCACGTTGTCGAGGATTCGATTCGCGCTTGAAACATTTTGTATTAGAATAAGAGGCTTATTGTTATAGGAACAAAAATTTTAAATAAAAATATGATTTATTTTATATAATGTTCTTGTATTTTGTATTTATTTCCTTGAATTATATAAATAATATTTTTTTTTCTTTGTGTTTCACGCACCTCTCACCATTATACAGGGTAAGCATTAATATAAACATTTTAAATTAATTTATAACAGTCACACAATATTCAAAAACTAATAGTAAAAATAACCAAATTTTTCCACGAACATTCGACTTGACTTGTCAAGGAAAGCACAAGGGTCACCGCCAGTAGTCGGCCTCTTTGACTCGAGTAGCTCTATAGTCAAGTTACTTTGAAACTTCACAGATGTCTGACTAATTCATTATACATACTTTCTTTGAACACGTGCAATGATTTAGATCTTTTTTTTGTTTGTTTCTATTTTTTTATCTACGTTTAAATAAACATATTAAATATTATAATGAAGAAAATATTCAATTTTACGTATTTTTAATTCTAGTACAATCAAAATTTGGCTCAAAGCAACGGCTGTATGTTAAAATCCATATTTATATAATTATAAATATACGTATAGATTATGTTATTCCGCCACCCATTAGACTCAAATATCTCCAAAATAAAAAGAAAAAGGAATATGCATTATAATTGACTACGATTTCTTTTCCTATCCTGCAGTATTCGGGAGATTTATGATATAAAAAAATCAGTCTTGATAGATTTATGTACAGATATACAATAAAAGTGATACTGTAAGGGTTTTTTTTTCTTTTAAGGTAACGGAACCCTAGCAATACATATTATACATTAAAGACAATGGTAATTGTAGATCAGGCCAACCTAACCTTGTTTGTAATATTGTTTTTGTGTAGGAAATTAATTCGGAAAGCCTGTCATTGATTATTTCCGCCGACGACCGCCGCTATTATTATGACATCAAGTTTTACATTTCAATTCCATTAATTCACAAAATATTTTAGTTTTAATAATAAATAAATATAATACTTATAAAATTTTACATCTATAAAACTTTTTGCTACTTTATTCATTTTCAATGGGCTTTGGTCGGACGGAATATATCAAACAAATTAAAATATAAATTTCCTTAAGTGACATAATAAAACCGGTGTAAGTATTTTTTTAAATAAATCCATACGTTTGTAAATTTATTGTACATGAAAAATAAAATTTTAAAATTAATCATAGATCTGAAAAAAACATTAACAAAATGTTTTTCTAGCATTTAGAAAACTTTGACCTTGTACAGTTCTTTATAATTTGTGACTTACTTTACTATTATGACTAATCAAAATAAAACTATCTTAAGCTTCATTCAAAAGTAAAATAATTATAACAATAATAATAATATTATACTTCTTTTAAACAATAGTTATAGTAAAAAATAACATATTTAATTTATTTGTATAATTTTATAACGATAATAACTATAGTAGTATAAAATTGTGTCGCAGTTGTTAACACCCGCTCCATAACCGATATCTCATATCAGATTTAAATACAACTAAATATGAAACAAATATTATACATACAAGGAAAGAAAAAATGATTATTCGAAGAAATACCTTATTGTAAGAACTAAATCGACCAACCAATTGAGGCCAGTCGTGGCGCAGGGGCACAAAGTGTGACTGTAAAACCGACTGGTTGTGGGTTCGATCCCCACTCGAGGAGATGAAATATTTACTTAAATTTATATTTCCATTGCTTCGCTCTGGTATCGAGGCAAAGCGCGGCGTTGAATTCTGCCACTCTACATGCAATGCCTCCAGAATTCGGCAGAAAGTGGGGAACGGAGTGTCTTAACACTAGATTCCCTCTGCCTGCTGTGTGCGGGATACAACGTAAAGCTGAAAAAAAAATCGTCCAACATTTTAACAATCTATTTCTAGGCAAACTGAGCATTCAAACTGTTTAACACGTTGAAACTTTACACCGGCACCAGGACTCGTCATTACATTTCTTATTCAACTCCCAAACCGTATATATTATGCATTCATTTTTGACGTTAACGCTTCATTAACAAAATGTATTAATATATATAGAGAGAGCAGGAAAGTTAGCTAAATTTGAAATTCCTAGAGCGTAAAATTCAAATGAATCCTGCTCGGTACGGGGCAAATACGCCCTAATTATTATTTATACTGAAGGTGTATATTAGCATGAAACGCAAAGTTCTCTTGTTTGACGTTGTGATGAACTGCTGGAAGTTGCTAAGAAAGATAATGGATTGGTTGATAAGGATGACGTGAAGGATCAAAATACAGAATACAGGATTACGCAGTTCTTTGCAAATTCGACTGAAGTAAATTTAATACTTCTGTACGAATTTCTTGTAAATATAATATGTAATTTTTGTTAAAATGGCCACCATGCCTTAAAATGTATAATATAAAAATTTTTCAAATTAGATTATTTCACTCAGTGACAAAGTAAACTGACTAAGTCGTACCTAAGTAACAAGGCGGCCTTGATACCAAATAAAACACTTCTTATCAAGATTTCCACGACAAATGCTGAACAACAACGGCGGTAACATTTGCCAAACACGAAAATAAAGTTGGTTGTCCACAACAAAAGGAGCTTTAAAGTTTCCAATATAAAGTTCAAATTGATTTATACGAGTCCAGTGTAAATGTTATATGAATAGGTAATGTTAGGCACCTGTGGCGAACCGTTCAACGCTTCCCGACAGTCTTTGCCGTAAAATATGACCTTCCCTCTGAACTTAATATATAAGTTTATGGATTCTTAACACAGAACGTGATCTGAAACTAAGAATTACATATCACTATTTCTTTACACAACTACGAAGACGAAATCGAAGAGTAATGCGTTTATTGGTGAATTTGGATTTTGGTAGAAGAATTTTTCTCTTTTGGTTAAGCGCGGCGTTGAATTCTGCCACTCAACACGCAATGCCTCCAGAATTCGGCAGAAAGTGGGGAACGAAGTGTCTTAACACTAGGTTCCCTCTGCCTACCCTGCTGTGTGCGGGATACAGCGTGAAGCTGATTTTTTTTTTTTTTTTAATTTTTCTCCAGACTAGGCACAATGTCAGAATGTAAACTCTACGGTTGTGTTTTCAATTCTTACTCGGAATTAATTATTTTCAATTGTTCGTTCTGGTAACAAAACAAAGTGCGGCGTTGATTTCCGCCACTTAAAGCCCAATGTCTCAGACATTAGGCATAAAATAAAGTAACTGTAAGCTCTTTCCACAGTATACAGTGTAAAACTAAAAGAAAAGTTTCTCTATTCTCCATCCATTTAGACGTAAGTTTCGGAAACCCCTATACAATATTGATTACTAATTAAGTAAGCAAATATAAACCCAACTTTAAAGTAAATATTTGCTGCTCCAGTTTTTTGCTCGACTCAAACTTTGTTAACTATTTCTCGTTATTCAGAAAATATTTGTTAATTATTAATTTTCGAAAGCTTTTATATTTTAATTAACTTTGAAAACGAAATGTAACTTAATTCTGTGATACTAATATGCATTTATATAGGCACGTATAAAGTCATTTGGGATCGCCCTCGGGACTAGTGTTACTCAGGACAATTTAACATTATTTTCACTTTAGGCCGCCTACAAACTTGGCAATTTTTATTTTTTTTATAAGATTAAGATTTTAATTTTTAAGGGCATTTTGCTATAACTTGAAGTCGTTCTTCTTTGAAGTGAATTATTTATTTATATATATAAATTAAGAAAAAAATAAATAGATAGAAGCATGAATACATAACCCTAAAAATTACAGGATACATTCAAATTGAATGATAGTGTAATCTATATTTAAAATAACTCTCATTTTGCTATTAAACAACAAAAAAATATATATAAATGGGTCACTGTTTTCCTTTATGATAAGATAAATATAGTGCGTAGTGTACTAGTAGAATATTATTATCAAATATATTTTTCAGACCTTCGTGGCGCAGCAGCTCTGACTTGTAAAATGCGTTGTTTGGGGGTTCGATTTCTATTTGAGTTAATGAATTATTTTTATTTCCTCGCTCTGATAACAAGACAAAGTGACGGCGCTGAGGATCTTCACTCAACACGCAATGTCTCGGAAAGTGGAGTACGAATGTCTTAACATTAGGTTCCCTCTGCCTATATGCAGGATAAATTCTGAAGCAATTATTTTTTTTTACTTCAAGAGTATCTTTTATTTAATTATATCTTTTTTTTGTAACAATACTAATTAAGCTTTTGTTACTACTTTATAAAAAGTAGTAGCAAAAACACTGTCTGATACTAATTTATATATTCTCGTTTTTATTTTGTGCTATGTGAGTTTATATAAAAATATATATTTTCTATATATTGCTTTTTCTAACTTTTAAAACTATGTACTATTTCATCGTCACGTTAAACTATTCAATGCAGTATTTTTACAACGTAGTTACCAAAACTAAACAAAAACCGTTCGTTTAACAATTTTCTCTGTATTTAATATAAAAATAAACGCCATATATGAAAACCCCTTATTCATTTCAATCACTGCCTCGAAGTAATGGCATTTTGGACTCTCTCGATTACATTACGGCCGTGTCACGTACTACAGTCTACAGATATGTGAAGTTCAGAGCACTCTTATGATTGGGTGTATCCTAAATAAATATTGCGATTTTAGCTTTAATATTGTATTTATAGGCATTTTTAAAGAAGTTTTATTACTTTTTATTGAATGTGATATGAATGTGATGTATATATGGAATGTTTGATTACACGAAATATGAAATCAATTTAAGAAAATAATGAATTCCAAAATCCTTAATTCGGTCTGTTTATCGCAAAATACAAGAGATACATATAGGATTTTTGATAATAACTCTTTGTAAAAGACATTTATTTTTATTAACCCTTTACAACTAACTAACAACCAAACCTTGACACATCTCATCTTTCCGTTTAAATGTAAGATACTGAGTGAAGGGACTTAACGCCACGTCTTATCTTTACAGAATCTGTAATATGTATTAAGTAATAAAAATGCCACTGCGGGCCCAACCGAATTACACCTGTATAATTAGATCCTATTAGAATATGATATATTCTACTATAGTTACATGAATTTTTTGTCGCCGCTCTTGTAGACAAAGCGAAGCGTTGAGTTCCGCCATCATACATGTAATATCTCTAAAATTGTCCAAAAAGTGGAAAACGGAGAGTTTTAACTTTAGCGGAATCTTTGTCTACTCTCTCTGTAAAAAAACTAGAATCTCGAACTATTCTGAAAATGTTGTATTTCCTACAATAACTTTTTTATTACTGAAACGTTTCTAACCAGTACATTTCCGCTCGTCACGGCTCTGATGACAAATCAATATCACAAAATTCAGCTTTACGTTATGTAAATAAGGAAACTAAACAAACAGATGGTTTGACGGATATTTTTGAACGATTTGTCACACGTTTTATTTAAGTGACAATCATAATTACAATACGTTGACTTAACTTCGGGTTATTGACACTCAATTTTATATCTTAGTATTATTATTGTCTTTATTAGTATTATGAACAATATTATTTTAGTCATCTAAAGTTTGAACGTAGTGGAATTGAACCTGTGTCACTACGGAAATATCACAGAATTAATAATAAAACTTTAAAACACTAGGTTTTAACCGCGGTTTGGCCTCAACGGTCAAATAGAATTAACTGAGGGTTTAATGTTGACTTAACCAATAGAGAAAATAAAATATTAATTCGAACTGAGACAGTTTCTGAAATTAAAATGAAAGACCAAACAAATCCTTATGCTTTACAATATTGGTATAGATTGCTTAATCGAACACTGCGTTCTATTTAACCAAACAATACAAAGCAAAGGCAAGACCTGTACAGTAAATACATAAAACGGGATTTGAAACCACTACTATTACATTAAAGAAACCAACTATGATATCAATGATCCTATAAAGAAACTTTCAGTACAAGCTACAATATCTCTCCCTACACCATAATATAAAGCAATTTGACATCCCCTTGCGAGATGAAATGGATTTTATTCAATTAACTCTAAAGGTAGACAAAGTGAGGTATTAGCTTCTTTCTTCCTCTTTTATTACATTGAGAACGTGTTCCGGATGATTAGCGTTGCCTTGTAATTTTAAGATGCAAGATATTTTTTTAAACTAAATGCTATGTTATACTTGTAGATGTCACATCAATAATGTTTTCAGATTCAGTTAAAAAAATACCGGTATTTTCTGACATTTCACATATCCACAAATGCAACGCGCCTATTCATAAACAAAAAATATTTTTTTATTGAAATTTTCATTTATTTTAAACAAGTTTTAAGTCGGTGTTGAGTTCCGCCACTCTACACACAATGTATCGAAAATTGGGCGGTGCGTGGTGTACGGAGTGTCTTAATATTAGATTTCTGCTTACCGTGCTATATGCGGATAAAAAACTAAGCTAAGCTACAACGTGAAATAAAAAATTAAAACATGCATATCTAATAAGAGGCTGGTTATTGGTTGGATTGTCCATAATTCTACTACTACTACTAATAATTTACATACTAACTAAACAGAAACGCTAAACCCACAACCGCCTAAACAGAACAGTCGTCTCAAATTGCGGTAACACTGTCAAAAGGCATTCAATTTGCAAATCTCATTAACGATCGTCTTAAGAAGATAATATAAACGTCTGTAATATAATACTCTAACATTAATTTATACCGAAACTTAACGATTTTATCACCATAATCTAACGGTGTCCAACTCCCATAGAACTTAATGGGAAGTCCCATGAAAAGTCTTTTGTGAATGGAGACAAAGGTTTCGTTATAACTGATGGTTTAAGAGCAATGTTACAGTAATTTTTCCTTTTTTTTTCAGGTAAGTAATAGCCAGTTTTCTTTGGTGTTGTACGAACAAATAAGATTTGTAAGTATTTTTTGTATTTTATTTAAATAGTAGGCTTGATTATTTTTTTCAATAAATACGTTATATTTATTTAATAACAATAAAAATACGTTATTTCAATGAGCGCTTTGTTTTTTTACCACCTTTATGAGATGCACGCAAAAAACTCCAGTATTTTGCGTGCACCGTATACGATGAAATTAAAAAAAAAAATAAATTAAATTAAAATAATTGATTAAATTTAGTGGTAAATCACTCTATGTGTACGACATTACCGACTTTAAATAATTCAGGCAATTGTGGCATAGTGGAACTGTCTGAATATAAACATAATGGTTTTGAGTTCCATGCCCACTCGTAGGAAATATTTAAATTATTTCCCATTTGCCCGCTCTGGTAGACAAAACGCGGCGTTTAATCCTGCTATTGCTATATTATGTCTCGAAAACAGATACATAGTAAAGTACATGAAAATGAAATCATTATTTACGGCACTTTACGTACATAATATTTAGTTTAACTTTGAACAGAATCTCGTAACAATAAGTCGCAAAGCTCCGGTTGCCATGGCAACCGCCATATTAGCGTGCCTATTCTATACGCTTACATAATGCCTATTAAACAAGTTCTATAGAAGTTCTTACGAGTGTTTATAACCGACTGAGGAAAAGTAGGGTTCTGTATTACTTTTGTCTTTGATTATGTTAGCTTTTTATTAAAAAAAGAAGCGGTTCTAAAAGAAGTATAATATTTTTGTCTTCATATTTATATCCTGTATTTTATGTATGGTATAATAAAGAACCTAGATAAATCTTTCAATTCACTTTCGATCATTTAGTAACATTCCAAAAATGCAATTGGTATCTTAAAAATTGGGTTGAAAGTAAGGAACGGATCGTAAGGTAAAGTCTTAATACTAGTTTCCCTATGCCTACTCTGTTGTATACGTTATACCAAAAATAACTATATTTTAAGATTAACTTTATATACATATATATTCAATAAAGTAAACATTTCAGTAAACAAACTTAAATACATCAACATATATTTTCACAAAGTATAATCTACGTAGAAACATAACTTATAAGCACTACCATATATATTTAACACGGAATTTGAACCTAAACCCCCCAGTAAGTAATACAAAACATTTGTTATAAATACTCCTCACTGTGCCACTATGGTAGTCTCGTAAAATTTCGCAAATGCTTATTAATTCCGCGATTAAACACTAGCGCTATAACGAAGTAATATTGAATAGCGTCACAACAGGGGCAGCGCCCTTCGAGTAGGAACTCCATGTTTATGTTGTTACTATAAATGGATATTTATATTTTTTTCTTAAAATATTATTCATATATTTTTTTATTGTTTTCTTAAATAAATACTTTGTATTTTTATTTTTATGTACATGTATATTATTTTTAGAAGATTACTTGTAGAATTATAGTATATTACTGTTTTGTAGTCTCTAATAAACCGACAGGAATAGAAAATTTAAACTTAATTATGTTTATAACGATAATAATATATTTACATATATATAAATAAATCAACACGATTTTTTTCCTTAAAAGTATTGAATATGCTAAAATGATTGTAATCTTTAAAGTAAAATAAAATCAGTTTCACGTTGTATCCCGCGCACAGCATGGTAGGCAGAGGAAGCCTAGTGTTAAGACACACCGTTCCCCACTTTCCGCCGAGTTCTGGAGGTATTGCTTGTTGAGTGGCGGAACTCAACGCCGCGCTTTACAGAGCGAAGATATGAAAATATAAATGTAAGTAAATATTTCATTTCCTCGAGTGAGGATCGAACCCACAACCAGTCGATTTTACAGTCACACTTTGTGCCCCTGCGCCACGACTGGCCTCATAAATCATTAATGTAACTAATATGTATATTTTTCCCGACTGCTAAGGAAGGGTTATGTTTTTCGCGCGTATCTTGTATGTATGTAATATTCTTTATTACCTCGTATGTTCAGAACCGCTGAACGGATTTACATATTTGAGGTATTGTTAGATTCGTATTAGCAGCCCAAGTGTTCTTAGATAGGTGACGTTAATGAAAAATAATCATGGCGGCTGTGGTACACCATTGGACTTAGTGAAATTTTTTTTTTTCGTTTCGAATACTACAATATGGGTATCAAATTCAAGAGCTCAATTTTAAGATTTCAAAAAGGTATATCATGACTATCATTATCATAATAAATTCTAACAAAAAAATGAAAAATTAAAAAAAAAATATTTGTAAAAACAAAAACCCCGACTGCATCAAACTAAAAAGAAAATAAATAAGCCCAATAGTTTATTAGGATTAACAGTCGGGACCTATAAGTAATTCTTCAATCAATAAAATCTTTACCAGGATCCCCGCATAATTTAAAGAGGTCCCGACTGTTAATCCTAATAAACTATTGGGCTTATTTATTTTCTTTTTAGTTTGATGCAGTCGGGGTTTTTGTTTTTACAAATATTTTTTATAAAAGGCATTTCCAACTTTTTTTATAATCAAGACACTGCGTATGTCTAAATTCGGGGCACTGTATGATGAGTGGTGGAATTAAGCGCTACTTCGTTTTATTTTATAAAACGACCTAATTTACCTAGTCTTAAAATTAAATTAAATCGAATTCATAACCGCCGCGCTACTGTTACACGCTGTCTTATTACATCACGATGGCCACAATACTGGTATCTTGATATTCAAAAATACCTGTTGAATTAAATTCTCGTATCACATCAGACGGATATCACAGTCACCCTAATCCGGGGTTCCGTCGCCATGACGACCGCCGTGTTTGCCGCCGCATCGATCGCCTCTGTTTACTTTCCGCATGCACCCCGGCAGCTTGTGCATTTTATTTATGCACCTATAAATATATGTAAAAACGTATAAACGGGTATAAATAATAGCTTGGATTTAGATCTAAATATACGACATATAAGAAAAATATATGTACTTAGAAACGTATAAATGTGAAAAAATTATGATTTAGATTTGGATGTATGATTGTTTGTATATATGAATAGTATATTCGCTTAGACGATAACATCTTTTGATTAGGATTATTATGTATTATAAAATACTATGTGCGTTTAATTTCGGATAGTAATGATGAATATGTAAATTGGGGATGATTATATAGTATAAAATAAATAAATAAAGGCGGAGGAAACGGAGAAGAAAAGTGTTAACTTTCCTGACTTATTTAACAGTTACCCTATTTTTTTATTCTTTTTACTTAGCATAATATGAATTAGATTTAAGCTTTCAATATTTTCTCGTCAAATTTCAACACCATAAAATATAATAGGTAGTATATGCATATGTATAATGGTACATGACTCTTTTTTAAGACCGTATAAATGTGTGTTAAATACTAATAGGTATATATATTTATGTATATATATAAAAGAATATAAACATACACACAAGTACGTATATACGTATCCTCACTACAGCGCCGTGTACGTGTACGTTCAGTATTTGATGTTTAACATTTTTTTTCCTTTCATATCCTCTTCTCAAAGGCTATTTGCAAATGTATATTTCTTCTACAACTTATAAGTAACATCTCATAAATAAATCTTTATACACAAACATTACTTATAAAGATTTGTGCAAACTTATTGAGCGATATTTACTTTATAAGAATATTTTTTTTTTGTGTTTCGTGAGTTGTGACGTATAATGGTAAAATGACAGGCGTTTCAGGTTTGTCGTAGGTTCTTTTTAATGACTTAATTCATTGTTTTGTTTAATTATTTTTGACTAAGCGCGCACAACATGCGAGTTCAATTTTCACTCGGGAAAATAAATTATTTTAATTTCCTCGCTCTGGTAAGAAGACAGCGCGGTGTTGAGTTCCACCACTCAACATGCATGTTTTAGAAAGGCGTGAAATATTTAAGATTCCTTAGGTTCCCATATATATATGTTTCTTCATTCAAAAAATCTTGAATTAAGATCAAAGCCCTTTACTTGGTTATCATATTGGAGACTGTAGCTACTTTAGAAGATTCCCTTCAATACTTAACATTATAATGAAATTTTATTTCATCATTACATATTCGTATATAAAGTCGTATACAAAAATGTATGTCTCCCAATCAATGCTATTTACGAATATTTTGTATAAAATTTTTACATTCGCTTAGTCTTATTTATTATTCATTTGCATATATATTAAATCCTTTATTGTTAGATACTTTTATGTTTTACTTACTTCTCTTTTTGTTCTTCTTTGATTTAATTACCTTAAGCTTGTACTGTTCTGTTCTTTGATTATGGCGTTCCGATCGTGCCAGATGAGCACTAATCACTTCGCCAATATCACGTTGTATGGAAAACACACGGAGGAAGTCGAGCTCATGAAAAGAGATCATGTTACTTAGAAGGAGAATGCATGTTAAAAGAGTTCCAGTGAATATACTACCTTTACATATAAAATAAAAACAATATTTACAATCAGTTAGTAATAAAATATATCTAAAAATTAAATTATAATGTTTGTGGCCAAAAATCTTGGCAAGATCGTTTATACTGTAGATTAAAAAAATGAACTTACTGATCTGGTTTAAGACAAAGGCGTTGGGTCATTCACCCACTGTGAGGGATTACGGGCACTAGAATACGCTAGTAACTATTTACTTATATAAAAACAAATTCTTTGTATGACCATAAATTATTTATAATATTGTTTTTAAAGAAAAACATGAAATATGCTGGCTTAGAGTTAGTCCGTAAAGTGCCTAATATAGATGATAATTGTTATAAAAAACTTTATAAAACAAAAAAGAAGAATATTTAAATACTAGTTTTCTATCCACTTCACATCGTTTAATTGAAAAAAGTACTCCATACATAGTGATGTAATAAAACTTCTTGTCAACTAACAAATTGACATCTAACTTCCTTCAAACATCCAGCACTACTCCACCCCGCCACAGATTATCGACATCTTTTAAATAAAACTGACTCGATTAAATCGAACAGCAACATCGAGACATTAAATAGCTTTAACAGGCCATTAGTTCCTGAATCTAGGTCTAGTTAACCTCGACATCCGCAATCAATATTACGCAAACGTATCGAGTTACGTATACGATATCGATGCGGTGTAACAGAACGCTAAACGGAAGGACCTGTCCACTCGTGATTCGCAACCCTCGACTGTGTGTGAGTGCAGTCTGTGCTGTTTTTTTTATATATATAATTAAAAAGAGAAAAAAAATAGATTTAAATTACTGAAAAATATTTTTATTTGACTATATTCAGTTGTTTTATGTTTTTGTGAAGTTTCGTCCAGAATGGGGGGGGTAAAAAAATATTTTTTTTATTGCTTGCTCAAATAAATAGGTTAATACCGTTTTATTTTACATTATATACATATGTATATGGTTATATACTTAAGTCACGAGTCCCAGGTACTGTTCTAAGTTACTCTGAGACGCACGCACTGTATAACCATGAAATGCTAAGTAGTTTCTTCTTATTTAAAGTGTGAAACTTAATTGAAGCATTAAAGAATAACAATGCAATTTCATATTTTTAATTATATCTAATTACAGCTAAATGTTTATAATTTCAATGACAACTTTTTTAAAAATAAATTAGAAAATTTCATAATACGTAATTTTTTCTATCCTTTAAAAATACACTTTTAAGTACGCGTTTTATAATAATAAATATTGTCTACTTGCATATTGTGACAGAAGGAAACAAATGTCAAAGGTGAAACCAACGCAAACAGCACACGGTTAATTTACCTCTGGTGGAAATCAAACCTACGTACGTCCTGTTTACTCTTTTTACCTTTTAAGAATTGACAAAAATCACTAATAAAGCTAAAAATGAGAAGCCACAGGAAACCTAGTCTACAAATACAATGGTCCCCACTATCAGGAATTGGAGGCAATTGGATGTTGAGTGATGGATCTCAACGCCGTGTTTAATCTACCAGAGAGGACAATTCAAATATTATCATTCCTTGATGGAAATCAAACCTACGATGGTCGCATTGACAGTGTCAAATAAGATCCCACTCCGCCACGGAGGAGGAGAGTTTTCATATAGTTACTCTTTTATAACAAACGTGCAATATTTTTACAATTCTCTTTTAAAAATATTAGATTTTGAATTTTACAATACTCCTCGATATTAGGAGGAAATAGCTTTAAGATGGAATGTCGGGGCGAAATGCATTTAACATTAGTACTATATATCTATCCCTGTCTGGATCTGTAAGTGGGAGGGGGAAAGATGAATGGATAGAAGCTATTGGAACACTACTGTAGCAAAATCTTACATATCTCTTTAGAGTAATATGATTTATTTTATTGGGAATAAAGACATATATGTATGGTATAATTCTTTATTATTTATATGATTTAAGTTTTTATGAAACTATATAATTCTCTAGTTTCAAATGTGTCAAAAAAGTTAGTGCTTTTAGGTCATTACTTAAAATCAAAATAGGGAAGGGAAAAAACTATCAATTTACATTAAATTAAGGTGAGATGTTCTAAGTAATATTTTATTGGAAATAACTTTCGATTGACAAAATACCTTACACTATCACAAAAAGACATAAAAGATATAATTTTTATAAAAAAAGTAAGATAAATTCCTAAAGAAAAAAATATTAAATATCAACTTATTCAATAACCAATATAACGTCAACGTCAACGTTTACTTGCTTAATGCGTCTTTGTGTATCACAAGACCCATCTGTATGAGATGAATCATGTGCTATAAAAATGCGTTGCGAGATTAAAATATGGAAGTGGTATACGTGTACGTACATAATACGTACGATGTTCATGGATGCTAGCATTCTATAGCTTTTATGGTAAAAAAATGTGAGGGCCTTTGTTTTACTCTGTCAGTTGTGGCGAGATGGGTATGTTGTGATGTATAGAAGTCTTTTTCCGTTTTAGTTGGGTATTGTCATATATTTTATAATGTTTTTATATGGGGCACTTTGGATAGAAATATGTAAATATGTGATGCCTATTGAACATTTATTTGTACGGAAATCAAATTATGATTTGTATTTCCGATTATAGATAAAAAAAACATTAATTATAAAGGATTTTCTTCTCTATATTAAAACTTTTTTATATAATTCATAAAACAGTCTAAAGAAATATATCTTAATATGAATTTTACAAACAAATCCAACTTTAAGTAAGGCTTCAACGACTGTACAGACGACATTCTAATCTAAAAATTAAATAATAATACAATAATCTCCACATAATATTTCCAACAACATACCCTCGATGCCACTTCCATCCGACGGTCTGCGATGCGGTCGATGACACGGACATTGACCTCACTATATACCCTTGTACCTGCAACTTATTGGTGTTGGTTGGGTTATGACTGATTCGTTACACATTTCCGGTTCGAAGCATCTCACCTTTCGTTATAGTATGTGGAATTATATATTTTTTTGGTAATTTTTTTAAGCTTGGAGTCCTCTGATGATTTCCCTATTTAATTATATAAGACAGTCTATTATAATAATGTAAGAAAATTGACAGAAAAAAAATTGGCTATCGTGGTGCAGTGGGACTACGCCTGTCAACTAGGTATGTATGTACATGCTAACGCTGCTGCTATCACGGAATGTCTCGAATTTGGGTGAAAAGTTGGGCACGGAGTGTCTTTATATTACATTCTCTCCTATTTGCGGGATAAAGCGTGAATCGGGTAAGGCCATTCTAATTTTAGAAAAAGCTATGCAATAAGAAAAAACATTTTACAGTGTTATTTTTAATGTATATATGCATCATACATCTCCTTTATACACTCTATATTACACCTCATTTAGTGAGTAGGTGAGAAAAATCTATATAACACTATTGTTAACTTATCATTGATCCTTGTACAAATAGTTGAGTATGTGTGTGTGTTGTGCTTTATTAAGCAAGCCCAAGAGTCACTTTTTTATATTATTTTTTTTAGCTTTAGTAAGAACCATCAACTATAGCCTCCTGTTCACACTTTCTCACATAACGCAGTCGTCTACGCTATAATCATGTCAGTAAAGCCACAAAATAATGCAGCTTTACGATTTTTTCCGCATGGCAGGGCTATCAAAAAGAATCAATAATAATCTAGTCTCAAGTATACACCTAGTATCTTGAGTGCAAATCGAACCCACAGTCATATCACAATAACAATAATTTGCTATGCTTCTTGTTAAATAACAAACAACCTTTAGAAATTGCCGAATATTTTCATTTTGACTTTTTTTCTATAAAAAAAAAAAAAAAAAATAGCTTCACGCTGTATCCCGCACACAGCAGGGTAGGCAGAGGGAACCTAGTGTTAAGACACTCCGTTCCCCACTTTCTGCCGAATTCTGGAGGCATTGCGTGTTGAGGGGCAGAACTCAACGCCGCGCTTAACCTCGACACCAGAGCGAAGAAATGGAAATATAAATTTAAGTAAATATTTCATCTCCTCGAGTGGGAATCGAACCCAGAACCAGTCGGTTTTGCAGTCACACCTCGTGCCGCTGCGCCACGACCGGCCTCTTTTTTTCTATATTTATAATTAATATCACATCATAATAAATTTTTCCATAAAGAAATAAAATTGAACCCCTTTTTAAAATTTCACGCTGTTTATTCATATTGGTGTAATTTATACTTAAAGACAATTCTAATTATATTCAACGGGAAGCCAATTTTAAATTAAGATGAGTCGCCGCGCCCGCCACACTGGCACAGTTGTATTTATTTACATTACAAATTTTTAATATTAAAAATGCATAATACTACAGTATAAAAGTGCATATAAAGTAATGTAATTTTGGATTTATTATTCAAATTAAATGTCAACAAATGCTTAAAATTTTAAAATAAATTATCCCCTGCATGTAGCAGTATTTCTGCCTAAGGGCATATGAAATCTAGTGTGTAGACACTCTATTTCCGATGTACTGTCCAATTTTCAAGACATTGCTCGTTGAATGACGGAGCTCAACGCCGCCCTATGTGTAAAATTTAGCAATATTCATAATTTAGTTATAACATAACGCAAATATACTGTTTCTACCACAACAAAACTTGAATACAAATATACAAAATAATAAAAAAAAATAGTATGTATATAATTACATCAGGCCAGTCGTAGCGTAGGGGCACAAGCGTATGAGTGTAAACGCGGCAGGATCTATTCCTACTCGAGGAAATTAAATATTTAATATTTGTATTTCTTCGCTGTGGTGTAGAGGCAATGCGAGGTGTTGACTTACGCCACTCAACCCGCCATGTCTCGAATAATTCAACGGAAAGTGAGGAACCAAGTGTCTTAAAACTAGGCTCCCTCTGCCTACCCTACTACATGCGGGATACAGCGTGAAGCTAAAAAATAATAATTACTTTAAATATTATTTGTATGCCTGTCTGGTACACGTAAGTGACACACTGACACACTTATAAGTGCACGCTTATGACATCGCGTATGCATTTATTATGCACTTAAGATATTGCAAACGTGAAAAATAAATTTCAAAATATACATACAAAGATCTATTTAAATTGATGTCAGAGAAATGAATGTTTTGTAATTTGGTACTTAAGTAGGTACTTACTTGTGTTTAAAAGTCAGCATTTTGTTGTGGTTTTAGAGGTCGTCTGTTTAATTTTGAGTATTTGCAGCAAATAGCTCGGTGACGGTTTTGATTATATTTTTTTGTAATTATAGATTTCTGTAATAAGTAAAAAAAATATGTTGTTAATAATTAATAATCATTAATTCATATGTAATGTACACATATATGAACATACATTTAAGTTGATTTCAGAGAAATGATTGGTTTGTAATTTGGTACTTAAGCAGCTACTTACTTATATATTATTTAAAGACAACGTTTACTGTAAGTTTAAGAGGTCGTCAGTTCGATCTCTAATAAGGCAATAAAGGTAAAAAGAAAGATATTATCTTTCTTTTTTCACAAGATAGTTATATACTTACTAGATTAAATTAAATTCGGGTGGAAGGTGAAGAGTGGAGTCTCTATTTCTATATAAAATGTTATATCCTATAAACAAATATTAGGCAACTGTTGTTTTTATATTGTAAAAATAAAATGAGCTGTACGAACTAAATGAGAACATCGTCGTAAAGAACTGTAATACAATTTTATGTTTGAATCTATACATTTTTATTTTTATGGGAAATTTTATATATCTATTTACAAAATTATATGAAATTTTATACTAATTAAATTGTTGTGCTATCGTGGCATAGTGCTCGTAACTCAAGGATTGATCATAACAGTTTTTGAAACGAATCCTACTCGGATGAATATCATAATAATATTTTATTTATTATATTGACGTTAATATTTTTAATTATCTATATATTTGTACATATTTTTATAAATTTTTACAAGCTTAGTTTCGCAACCGCAACCGCTACGCATTGCTTCTTATAAAAGTGTATAATGGGTAAAATGAAAAAAATAAAAAGTGTATAATGGAGGAATTCTTTTCTCTTTCTCAAACTCTTCTAGAAGTTGGACTTCTTTTAACCTTTGCTAAATAAATATAAATTGAAAGCAACAAAATTTTAATATTTGCTTTATGCGATAACATTTTACATGATATACTTATATTATTATCTTCTCTCTAAGCAACAACTAGTATCAACTTATTATTACAATCAATAATAATAAATAATAATAAAATAATCGACACGCACACTACAATAAACCAATCTATCTTTATAAAAGGGAAAACAATTAATACACCCCTACGCATTAAAACGCACATGTGTGCAACAGTCGGGAACGGCAGCTGCGAAACTTGAATTCAGACAGCGACTCTCAAACGTTAACTGCCAACTTTGTATATAGAGTGGTGCTTTTTTATTATTTATTTTTTTAGTTTAAAATTTAAGTCTCTTAGAAACAAATAAAGATTATTTGTTTTTGTTTTAATTTAATAATGATTGGAGAGAGTAGTGATTAGTCTCTTTATTCTCATATCGTGATGTAATCTCTTAGTATGTAAAATAAGCTATCCAAATGCGTCTTCGCCCTTTTCAAAGTATTATAAAGTTTCATCGAAAATAATCATCATTATATCCTTAAATTTTCTCATTTATAATATTAGCAGGATTCCATATGCTATTATAAGTCTTCTTTCATAACTTTCCGTACATTACAAATTAAGACGGTAGGTATTTCAAATTTAAATGTTCACGAAAACCGGTAAACAAAATGACGTTACTATGTATAATATAAATGTGCGCAATTTGAATCGGCGTTATAAAATTTGGGTACAATGAACGGAACCGGATCGCCTTGAGATTTGAGACTGCGAAATGAAAATCATTGCAAAAGGTAAAAAAAAATACTAACTGACTATTATATTTTTGATGACATCATCGTAACACGTGATTGGAAATTGGTGTGAGAAAATTTACTAAAATCGATAAAATTGATTAAACCTTACATATTCAAGCGCTGTTTTATAAAAAAATATATATTTTAATTTAAATGTAAAATATTAAACTATTAACATCAAAATTAAACATAAATAAAATTCATAACAAAACTTGCATTTTCAAAAGTCATTCAAACGTTGAGAAGCTCTTTTTCGACAATATTTGGGGTACTTTTTTTGTACATCTCGTAATATATGGGTGCCTTGCCTGGGTTTTTTTCCTCGAAGTTGACCCTCTCAGTCAGTTATGATTCGACCGTTGACGCGGACGGTTCTCGCGTGCTTACTTCTAGTCATTCTCCAAAATTATTTTCCTAGTATTATTTCTGTAGTGGTTTCTAGAATAGAATAGTTAGTTGTAATTAAATTAATCTGTGTTTGTAATAGACATTACGAAGACTGATTTTAATGAACGGATTTGGTTTGCTTTGGTAAGTGTTTGTTTGACCGGCAAGTTTGTGTGAAGTTTGGGATTCAATATACATATTTGAAGCATTCTAAAACTTTATTGTACAAATAATTTGTGATATGAATAATGTTTTTTTTATTATATTTATATATTTAAATTATATTTTGAACATTTTTGTTCTATATTTTTAAAGGTTATTTTTTATATTTTTTTATATATTTTATAATTAACCTAGTAATATAATTGACAACTTAATTGTACTTCAATTTATAAGTACTGAAAGTGATCAGGTTTCTTCAACACTAAATTTAGATCAAGTTTACAAGTTCACCTTAAGTTGATTAACCTTACACTGTGCCCTTGACTATAGTTCGTTAAGATTCTTAGTATGTCGCTGTATCATTACATTTTGACATATAATATATTATCATTAATTTTATCATTAAATCTATACACATCTATATGTATATACCAATATACCTACATATATTAATAATTTAAATTAGTTGCTTATTTCGGATTTTGCTTGCGTAATTCTATATTTTTTTCATTTACAGAAATGTGGTTTTAATTATACAAATCATATTATTAATATGATTTTCCCTATAAATATAGTCTTAACATTATTTTAATAATAATTCATTATTATGTATAAGGACGGAGTTTATTTTCTTTGTGCTTATTTTTATTTCTTCTTCATTAAAGAATAAATAAATTTCAATTAAATTTATATATAAAATTTATTATTACAATTCAAAAATAATGAAAAAAAGCCTTTATTTTTAAATAATATTTTTTTGTATTGCTGTTGATTACAAGATTTCCTGCACATTTACTCAAGTCAACAAATTTGAACCTACTAAATTTCAACTGGCACCTCTTAGACGTACGTCTAACGTAGACCTCTTACGTGCGTTAAAATGATATAATAACTTTGTACAAATATATTAAAAGGCCGCACATTTCCTTAACACCCAGTCTAGACCGTAAAGACGGTTTTAGCTCCACCGGTATTGTCCTGACACGTTTTTAATGTAATTCATTCTGTTGTTCACTTGTTAAAGTTTGTTCCGTTAGGGAACCTTTCAGAAAAATTGCCTTTGGATCCAACGAAATCTTTTGTGATGTTTCTCGTCGTTAAATACTTATGTGTTGGGTTTTTTTTTCTTGGCGAGTAATTTGTTGATATTGCTTTCACTTGATTGGCATTGACTTGTTATTACGAAGGTTACGCGTTCGATTCGTTCGCATGACATTGTGGCAATATTTTGTGCAAAAAGTGACGGGTTATATTATTTTACTTTATATAAAACATTCTTCTTCAACTTCTAAATTTAGTAAAAACGCTCATTGTCCACTTTTTCGTTCATTTTTATATTGTTTTGTAAAAGGCCGCAACTTAACGCTGCGTTAGTATAACGAGATTTCTTTTTCAATTCGCCCAAATGTGCATAAAAACTCATAGTCATATATAACAGTGAGTTAGTGACCAACGAGAAATAACGACTAATTTATAACAATCCTACGTGACCTACAGTAGATAGACAGCCTATGATATGATAATGGCTAAACGTGGTACGTATGACTAACATTATTACAAACAAATTCATAGAAATCCATCCATGTTTACAAAATATATACACATTCCGGGAAATTGCTTTATTGTAATATAAATGATTACTTGGTATTTCGATAATTGTGCGAGATCTCGTTTTTATTTCTAGGTCGTGTGATAAAAAAATAGTTTATTGAACCTAAATAGTTTTTATTGAATTGTGCTGTCATTATTTTGATTAACGTCTATAAAAAGAGCCACTCAACACTCAATGCCTCCAGAATTCGGCAGAAAGTGGGGAACGGAGTGTTATACACTAGGTTCCCTCTGCCTACCCTGCTGCGTGCGGCATACAGCGTGAAGCTGATATATGATGTATGTCTAAAAAAGAAGCATCTTGTTGTTGTGTTGTGGCACAGAGTATATATGGGAATCACTAACCGTTGGTTGTGGATTTAAATCCGCTATCGTTAGATATATCGCATGTTTGGTGCAACAATGACGTAAATACATATAAAAAAAAACAATATATTAATTTATGCGGAAAGACTGTTTAAAAACTGATTGCATCACCTGCTCCATTGTTGCACCAAACGAGTGATAGGTATATATAATGTAATATTTACATTAAATTATCCTTTTAAATGTTGTGCAGTAATTGTTATTTTTGTATTTCATATATACTATACAATTTCTATTATCATGTGTATGTGTAATACTTAAATGAATTTTTTCTACGAATTCTTAGTCACACTTTATAAGAATTTGGGTAACATCTTCGCAGTTTATTTGCGGTTTTATTCATTTTATAAGGAAAAATATTTTGAAATAATTTTATTGTTTCTTAATAGTATACCACCTTTTGCAGGTAGAAAACCTAATAAAACCAAATCCTTCTCCTTATGTTTTATACCGTATATAGGTAATATCAAAAGGCCACCAGTTTCAAATACTATACCAATTCTAATTTGACTACATCCAACCTTCCCTTAATAAAGACCCTTATCCAACACGCAATACTCCAAATAAGAAAAGTGGAAGTGCAATAGTTATTGTGTTCTAAATTCTTAACGACCAGGAACTACAACTCATTGGTTAAATGAATGGAATTATGTAAGTTATCTTGATTGCTCCAATGGTTGTTAGACGAAATGCGAATGTAGTCTGCGGTCGTGCACTGCTCCCTACACTCGAGTCGTATTAATGATTTTAAATATTTCTTACGTCATTTCTAAGCATTCAACTTGAAGATTAAAATAGACAGGAAATTATTGAGAATTAGAATGAGACATATCGCAATTTTTTTTAGTTAATTTTTATTTAGCTTCCCCCATTTTGTCGTAAAGTACGGTATGATATTCATAAATTGCTCTCAAGATCGATCTCTGACTTGAGAGCTGTTTATAAATAACACTAAGGCCCGTAAGTATTATGAGACTCCGTTCTCCGCCCAGGTAGTTTACTCATGTATATTTTAGTTTTTTATTTATGTTAATATTATGTGGCCAATACCACACTTTGTGTCAAAAAAACTGGTTTTTTATAAATAAATATTATATTTAATTACATTTACACAAGCGGAAATCGAGCCACAACCGTCAAGTGCGGTCGCCTATCCCAGTCACTATGGCGTCAAACTAACCACAGCAATATAAAAATATAATACAAAAATACTATAAAAATATATTCTAACAACTGACCTTATCACTCGCCGATTGCTTCGAGGTAACCTCAGTGTTAGGCAATTAAGGAAATTAATCATTAAAAGTATAAAAATAATAAAATTAATTAAATACCTTTACAGACAGACGTTTTTATAATTATTGACAAACCATCTTTGGAAAATTTAATTGTAATCATTTGTACAACTAACATTTATACTTATAAAAAATATAAAACCTGGGATTAAGACATGCCTTTTTAAATTTTTCGGTAACTTTTTCAGTTCTTTCAGTAGGTATTCAGCGATGTACATTGTCTACCAGTTCCTACTCGCTTTCTCGAGTAAGCATCAAACTCAGAACCATCAATTTCACAATCAGATGAGATTCCACTGCGCAACGATAGCCTAAAAGAAATATCAGCTAATATTACCTAAATATCGTTGGTGTCAAATTTACCTTTCTTATCACTTACGAGGAGAACGGAGACTAACCAGTTATATAATTAACTACCATTTCTGTCACCGTAGCGCGTTACAGATTTGGTATTCAGATTTCAGTTAGTCGTTAGGTACAATTTGATTTATGACTGTGACGAATGGCACCTCGCTTCCTTACTAACTGCCGCCCATTGTACCTAGACGCGACAAATGCGAGTAACGACTGATTACATCGAAATTAAAGCTTAGAAATGTAAACGTATTGAAATGTGCTATTTTTGTTGATGTTTCATATTTAACTTTATATATAGTGTGTGTGTGTTAGGTTACGATTGTGGCCATCGTGGTGAAGCGACGTACGTATGTTCGATTCGGATTTGGGGGAATCCATTTTTTCTTTTCCCCTACTCTGGCAAGACAGAGTGCGGCATTAAGTTCTGTGATTCCACCTAATGTTTCGAATTCTATCAGAGAATGATGCATGGACAATTTTGACATAAGCTTCTCCTATATACAGGCAGCAGCGTGAAGTCAAATAGATACATCAAAGAAAAAAAAAGGCTTTTTTTTACTTTTATTGTATCTATTTTAACAAAAACAATTAATTGACTCGACAGTCAGTCAAAAAATTGAAAATTAATAATGGTGAAGGTGAAGTATAAAATAAAATGTAAATTCCATATGGTAGGTACCGAATATATAACAGCGGGCCAAATATCCGCGGCAACCAAACAAAATGTGAAATGAAATTTATATTTTCTGTAGTCTTCATATTTTTAGTAACTGTTGTTTTTTGTTGTTCGTTTTGTTGGAGTTTAATAGTAACAAATTAATAACAATATAGGAGCACAAGCTTTCGACTGTAAAGGCGACAAGTTGGGAGTTCGATTCCCACCCGAGGAAATGAATTATTTAATATTTTCTCTTCTTCACTCTGGTAGCGAGGAATAGCGCGCCGTTGAGTTCCGCCACTCAACACGCAATTCCTAAAAAAGTCGGCCGCGAAAGTGGGAATAGAAGTGTTTCTATGAGAACGAAGCGTTTTAACACTAGGTTCCCAGGTTCCCTCTGCCTACCCTGTTATGTGCGAGATACGGTGTGAAACAAAAAAAAATATCGAGAAACATTCATAAATATGTTTCGTTAAAAATTTTATCTCTTATAGAAAAAAATACTGGCTGATGTTTTTAAGTATTATAATTACATTCATACTTGTGTCTTACAAAACAAAGAACGTAGGATTCGTAAAATTGATCTTGTTATTTCATTTCTATTGTTTGCTTAGGGCTTTTAAGATGTTACTTTTCCTTATAAATATGAATTAGACTTGGCTGGAGTACAAATAGAATATATTTATATATTAATATCCTAAGTGATTTTGTATATGAAAATATACGTTTTGTCACTTGCTATAGAAAAATTACTTTAAAAAGCCGTGTGCCGCCTTGTTATAACTTAAAATATGTACGTATATACGTATTCTATATGATAAAGGAAAAGTATTACATATCTGAAAGTAAGAAATGAAAGCTTAATTTTTTTATTATATTATAAAACTACCTTCCAATACTTAAATTATTAAGAAAAACCACATAATACTCCACACAAAACCTACCAAAGGCGCTAATATTATAGAGGCACCATTATACAACCCCTTTGTGCCGTCGCCGCCTCTGTGAGGTAAAAAGGAGCAAAAATGCTAAAACAATAACAATCTTTCACACGCTAAGTTCTACAATCGATCAGAAAACAATTTCTAGTCCATTATTTACTCGTTCTTTGTTATTCAGGCGCCAAATTGTTGCGGTTCTAAATAAATTGACGTTATTTTACAGCTTCTTTTTGAAAGGAGAGCTAGCTTTTATGATAAGGCTTCTTTTGTAGAATTTTTTATTATTTTTGTAAATAAAAATAAAAAAATCGTATTTAATATTAGTATACTGAAATAACGACCCAAAAAACTTGATCCATTTACATAAAATACTAACATTTTATACACAAAATAGATTTAAGATTTTGATTACCTCTTATGCCGTTATATGATATCAACTTGATTTGACATTTGAGAATTAAATCCCTCTGAATTTAATCAAGTCACATATTTAAATTTTATACTTCTAAAGATATGTATAAAAAATTCTAAGAATTTTCTACCTGGGTAAAATAGGGTTAAGTAAATATTTAGGTTTGTCGGTTGTGATCAGGTAGTTAACAAAATATGGAATTACGTATTAAGTGAAATAAACCTTTTATTATACATAAAAGTTTTGGCGTCGTGCTATATACCTGAAGAGATTCCGAACCCAATAAAATCGACAAATATTTCGTGGATACATTGTTTAAGTTGTTAATTTGAGTCCCAAAGAGCAGCGTTCAGATCCGCTACAGAGTTGGTCACGAACGTCCTGAGAGCGTGGAATAGCTCTCAAGTCGTCCATTTATTTCTTATCATTAAATCCTCCTACTTCATGATAAAACAAAAAATGTATATAAAATCTGAAATCATAATAAACAGATGGCAATATAGAAAAAGTTCTCATTACTCATCGCCTCAAGACTTGCTACTCGCGATTAATCAAATTAATTACTTTCATTTCTTCGTAAGAGCCGACTTGGCTTGGGAACAAGTTGTAGGCGACAGCGATCTTACATTCATTTATAAATGTATAAATGACCATCATAAATGTAAACGTTCAAATAAATAAAATAATTCAGCTTCACGCTGTATTACGCACACTTCAGAGTAGGCAGATTGAACCTAGCGTTAAGACACTTCGTTCCCCACTTTCTGCCGAATTCTGGAGACATTGCGTGTTGAGTGGCAGAACTCAACGCCGCGTTTAGCCTCGACACCAGAGCGTAGAAATGGAAATATAAATTTAAGTAAATATTTCATCTCCTCGAGTAGGGATCGAACCCACAACCAGTTGATTTTACAGTAACACTTCGTGCCGCTGCGCCACGACTGGCCTCTATACATGTAAACGTTTGTGGAGTAAAAAATAAATTGTTTGGTGTTTTTTTTTAATCAATATAATCTTATGTCAAATCCTTGCTCATTAGATGAGCGGAAAGTAGACTTTTTTTTCTTTAAAAAAATTGTTGAGTTCCGCCACTTAACACGCTATGCCAGAAGAAATCAGCTGAAAGTGACGAACAAAAGTGTTAATGGATTGTCTTAACAGTAGATGCCGAGGTTTCCTCTACCTACCCTGTTACGTATTACAGTGTGAAGCAAAAAAAAGAGACTGAATTATATAATTCCTTAAGACATTGACAATTATTTATGATTTATTACATCAATTATTACAAAACTATATACAATACTTATTTAGAAGTGTGGAAGAACACTTTAAAAATATTAAAAACCATTTATAAATTTCCGCTGTTCACACTTAACTTAAATCACCACTCACAGACGGCCCTGGTACTACGGATATGTCATCTTAACTATTGATTTTTGATTCAGCTGTCCGTACTGCGGTGATAATGCAATTATATGTTATAATCTTGATGTTACAATATAATTAATTTCTTTCTTAGTTAAAAATATATTGTAATTTCTTTCGTATCATTTTCTTTAGCAGTACTATTCTCTATTTGTCTTACTTAGAGACAATTTGTTGTGTGGCAAAACTGGACGTCATTAACTCCATACTATCGAAATCAAATATGATGGTTCTGTTTTTACCCTGACTTATTACTAATAAATTGACCTTAGAAAATGAAAATAAACGTGACGTGACTTAATAAATACAATATCTTACAATAAGTAATCAAAATAAATAATTATTCAAATTAAATTTTATTCTCATACTATATTGAAGAAATACTTCGCTATGCAACGGATTAAAACGTGCTTTATTAAAAAAAACCTCATAAAAAAGTTTTTTTTAGTATAAAACGGGGACATCTTAGAAAAATATAATCAACAAAGAATTAATTCAACAATACTTATTACTTAAATACGTTACTATAATTTGCATGACAAACGCATTAAATGCATCTACTAAATTCTTAAGGCTATCGGCTAGACAAGGTATTGCCCTTTTTGTCTAGCCCTTTATGTTCAACCCTTATGAGAAATACACCCTTCAGAACTATCCCACGGTCAGGTGAATGTTACGCATACAATGGAGTACGTTTTGTAATTACTTGTCGTGTAAAAAGGGTTGTGTTAACGGTTTGGCTTTCTTTATTCTTTTATATTTTAGTCACCTATCTGTCTGTTAAAGTGGCCCTAGTGAAAAATCACAATGTTTTCTAGAAGATGTCTATTTGGCGTAATTTAACGCTGAAATTTGTCAATTGAATCGAGAAAAGGGAAACATTAGAATTGAACCTACAACTAAATCAGTTCAGGATGGCGTCTGTCTCTATTCAAAACTCTTAGAAATTTAAATATTCCCGATTCTTTTATTTGAATATAAAATTCTAAGTTTGCAAAGTAAAAGACCTATTAACAAGTTTCAGCCATTACGTAGCCTGAGATTTATGAAGAAAAAATGTTTCTTACGTGAATTTTGGAAAGCTTAGCCTTTTTGTATTTTTTTAGCAAGTTTGAACTAAATCTTGAAAGGTAATACGTTGAAGTAAGTAATAAGTTAAGTGTTAAATTTACTGCTTAAGCTTAATTTACTTTTAAGTTAAGAAAATTCCATAGTAATTATCAGCTTTTACATACATTCGTTTTCATAGCATACATAAAAAAAAACATTTTCATTTTATTAATTTTGAGTAGTACAGTATTTATTAATTTTGAGGCCATTTACAGACTGATCCTGTTTTAATAGCATTAGCATTTACATAGAAAGTAATATTTTTTTTGCGATTCGATTATTTAGTTGACATTAGACATTACAAGTGAAGCTTTATCCCAGCTTACATGCTTATAACGTTATATCTAGGAAGAAATAAAAAAATGAAAGTGAATTCATTCAGAATTACAGTCTGTAAATGACTGATGATGATGTTTATCGTTATTTCAGTATAACATTCATAGGTCATCCGTCATCACTAAATTAATCTTTCAGCTTAGAAAATATTAATAAGTACTAGAATATACATAAAAGCTGCAACTAAATGATTGTTATTATTTTCATACATTTTTTAAACAAAACAAAGTCGAAGCTTGGCAGTACGTGTATAATAAACACAGCTGACCTTATAATTAAAGTTACCTCCATGTCTTACTAAACATAATTTGGTCCAATTATTATTTAACCTCATAAAGGCCTAACACCCAATAACCACGCTTTTTAAGCCATTATCGAAACGTAAACGACTCAAACTTTACATTTTCGTGTTAAGACCCTGTAAAATTAACTTGACGGACGATCGAGCGTACAATGGAATTGTTCACAAGACAATTTTTTTTGGGGAAAAATTGGACCTTTTCGCAAGAAACTTATTTTGTTTTTCCATTTATTATTAACTTACTTTCCGTTTCTTTGATAGTTGTAAAAGCTTCCTAGTTGAATGTAACGAAAAAACTTTTAAGGTTCATTTGGACATACTTTTGCAAGTATTTTACAATGTTAAATTGTGACAGAACACTGATATTATGAAATTTAGATTATTTTTTAAGAAATTTGACAATATTATTAATCTGATGATATATATTAGTGTCCCTAAAATTGATGAAATATATAGAACAAAATGACGTCATTTGATGGTCTCTACTCAATAAAACCAATTATATTTTAAATTAATAAATGACGTTGATGACTTGATAAGTGTTTTAGTGCAAAACCAAATAGATTTTTCCAAGAACATACTTTCAAACCCTCATTTTAAATATATTTTATAAAATTACATACATATCTAATTATAAGCCGGTGATATGAGGCCGGCCGTGGCGCAACGGCACTACGTAAGAGGAGATGAAATATTTACTTAAATTTATATTTCCATTTCTTTGCTTTGGTGTCGAGGTTAAGCGCGGCGTTGAGTTCTGCCACTCAACAACAACAACCTCCAGAATTCGGCAGAAAGTGGGGAACGGAGTAACACTTAACACTTAACACTAGGTTCCCTCTGCCTACTTTTCTGTGTGCGGGATACAGCGTGAAGCTGATTTTGATTTCTTATCTAATTATAATTTGCTACTTACCAAAAATGTAAATCGTGCGATCACAATTCCAAATTTCTCTTTGAAATTTAAATTCACTAACAGATTACTGGACATAACCACACTTTTAGTATACAGTATACTCTATACGCAAAAGGCTAGAACCACGGTTATTGGGCAGTTCGGGTCATATAACGTAAGTAATGAAGCCAAATAATCGTTCATTTGTAATACAACGCGTACGACTAATCAATCAATTACATGTTTAATCAGCTGTGTAGCATGAGTGCTTAATAGTTACACCAAGGATTAAGGGTTTTTTGACTTTTTATCCGGTTTTGTTGTTTTTTTTTTTGTGAATTATTTGTGAAGTGTTTTATTGTAGATTTGTATCCCCCATGTAGTGGAGTAGGTTAATAAAAACCTAGTGTTAAGAAACTTCGTTACTAACTTTCCGCCCAATTTTCGAGAAATAGTGCGTTGAGAAACAGAACTCAACACCGTGTTATGTCTGATTGTCAAAGCGAGGGAATAAAACTATTTAATTTCTTACAGTCCAAATCGAATCCATCCCGTTTAAAGACATCGGTGCACCACGACGGCCTAATATTATATAAATGACAATATAAAATATAACATACCATAACATAAAATTTTTAATAACTTACCCGAATAAGCTTTTAACGTTAACTTAGCGTTTTACTTATTGATATTCTTCGTCGCTTAGATTCTCGATGTAATCAGAGCGACAAAGTAGAAATGAGCTTGTCGACTCCGGATTAGACACTTTAAGGATTTGGGTTGGCCCTCACCCCAAAAAGCACTTTAACAAAGCTTTTACTAACTTGCTACTAAAACAATTGATTTCTTCAAATTCTAAAATAATTAGCTAATAAATTTGTGTAATTATAGTAAATTCAAATGTTACTAATCATTTAAATAATGTAAATATATAAATTAGTAGAGACCTATCGATGTATATACATACATATGTTCAATACTAACGCACCTGCTTAATTTAGATGTTTTATTATCCAACAGCTTCCATATAGTAGAGTAAGTAAAAGGAACGTAGTAGTGGTAAGGCAGTGAGTTCTCTAGCTTTCACCGCTCGAGGTAACTCAACGCCGAGCTTTGCCTCGTTACCAGAGCGAAGAAAATATTAAATACTTGATTTCCCCAAGCGGGATACGTATCCACAACCGTCGCGTTTACAGTCGCAAGCTTGTGCCACTGCGCCACGACGTCCTCTGAAAAGTTTAAAAAAAGAACTTTTGCTATATTAATGTGACATTTAAATTCTCTACAAATCATAAAACTATTATTTCTTTTCATATAGCAACAAGCACTTATTGTAGCTATATAGTAAAAAAAGAGAACTATATTCAGATATTAAACAAAGTGGGACAAGGTTAGAATAAATTAACGTGTCTATCTATCTACATTCTAATCGTAGCAAGTCGACAAATTCAAAACAAAAAAAATTCAAATTGGTCACCTCTATAAAATACACTGACGAATCATTTACACGCGTGCCTCGAGTTAAGATTAGAGATAACGTGGCGGCTAATATTTAAATCATGCGGCGTTACTTCCTAACGGCCAGCGATAAGTGAACTGTCAAATGGCGCCACTGTCTTTGGTATGCCATAGAATTTTTAGTACCAATTTCCGCCGTTACGCTAACAAAATGGCCGGATGTCAACGCGTCTGTGAAGTCCATTAATTTCCTTTTTTTAGTAGGGTGGTTTAATGTATCTGGAATATTCTTAAAAGTGGAAGGTTTGTTTGTTCGTTGCGTGATTTATTTTGTGGTACGATTAATTTGAGTTTTGTTTTAAATTATTATTTTTTAAATACATCACAACAGTCGTTCGCACTCTGATAAGATCTGAGCGATGAAGTTTTATGAAATATATAACTATATTAAATTAAACAATATAACTGACTTTTCCGAGATTTTCTTGTACAATACGTTTAAAATCACAATATTATTGATTAACACCGAATATGGCATTCAAAATTCACTTTCAAATAAAAAGTAAAATATGATGCTATTTATACATAGGTACTCCATAATTCTGATTTATACGAGTCATCTATAACCTATACCCAAGTTAGTTGCCGCATATGGAGCGGTTTTCAACGTCATTTGCTCAGCGCGAGCTCCATTGAGCATTAAATTTAATTCGTTCGTATTCCTGTTGAAAACCAAGTTAACGCTTCGATATTTTTCCCCTATATGTATAGATTTTTAGATTTATGAATTTATTAATATTTCATATGAATTTAAAATTGAAATGATCGGTGGTCCTTGGGTCATGTAAACGCTATATCATGGTAATCGTTTAGAAGTGTATCTTCGTCAGAATCAAAATTTTTAATTTCTATCAACAATGTGATTTACTACGAAAAATTAACGAGATATACCAACGTACCCATTTAAACTCAAGTAAATATTTTTTTAGTTTATCCTGCACATCGCAGGTTAGACAGAGGAGGGCACCTGAAAACCTAGTGTTAAAACACTCCGTTCAGCACTCTCGTTACAAGAGAGTGATACCTCTGAGTGATAATCGAGACCTTAAGTCACGTTAACATTCGACGCTTGTGCCAATACTGAAATAAATAAATAATCTACATCTATAATAAGTCAAGTAATCTACACAAGACAATTTGTCAGCTCGTAAACAAATATAATATATCAATTGGTGGTATATTTGTTAGCAAATTGTCGTTGTGCCACCGCAAATACCTTTTATCTCCACCATACATTCTACTAAGACTGGTTTTACGCGAACGTGACTCGAACTTAGCTACTAGAAGGAGTATAATAAAATCTGAATCAACTTTGTTTCTATACAAGCTGAAACACTGAAAGTTTCTAACCGATGAGCAGTACTTGGGAGCGTATGTTGTGTAATATTAAAGCAAAATACGAATACCACATAATTTATTATGTAGTTCTAACTTGTAATCTTAACGTGGAATTATTTTGTTAAGTTCATCTTTTAAACTTTGTTCTTGTTGTTTATTATGTATTTATAATTAGGTGAAAAATATAACTCTTCTTGATGGATTCATAGCTGCATTATGTATGTGTAAGAATTACTTTGCTTTTAAAATTCATGTAGGTAGATAAATATTTTCTCCTTTTTTTATGCTCCAAAGCAAAGCGCGGAGTTGAGTTACGCCGCTCAACACGCAATGTACCAAGAATTCGGGGGAAAGTGGGAAAATGAATGTCTTAATACTAGGCTCTCTATGCCTACTATATGTGAAATACAGCATGAACCTAAAAAAAAGATAATTCCTAAAGATTTTAATGTGTAGTATCAAGTAGTTGACAAATCACTGCGTATTATTCGCATTTGAAAAATTTAACGATTGCTTTAAGAAGTACACTCTTTAGAGCTACTTTAAAAATATTTTGTATTACTGGATGGAATCTCGTATTCAAATTCAATACTTTGAACAAGATAGACATTTGCTGTCGCTATATTAAATATTAAAAATTATACACCTAATCCAAGCAACACCGGGCTTATTTACTAGCATCTTCACATTCAATTTATACCACAAATTAAATTATCGTAATTTCATAGCAAAAACACATTACTGTGACCTAAAAACATGCTGAGCATCTCGTATATAAGTATGTACGTACATACTATAACATGGTGAAACTAAATATAGAGCTGTTCAGCAACAAGTGCTGACCAATTGTTTACCCCCCGCGGACTGTTTGTGGTGCCGCGCCTTTTATAGATCAATCTCTGAAATTGAGACATTTACTTTCAAAATATGCATATTTTGTTTGTGTTTTGACTATAGACCGACGTCTATATGGCGTTAGTAGTGAATTCAATTTCGAATATTTTTTTAAAGATTTTTTATAGTGTTTCAAACTTACAGCAATGGATAATCAATATTTATTGAGAAAAAATGAAAAATTCTCTTATACTCTTTTATATTTGCCTATTGCTTTACAGTTAAAAAAAATATATATGCACATTTCCATATTAAACAGCAAATGTTTTATTTAGTTAATAATAAATGCGAATATACAAAACAATCAATATACCTATCTCTTAACTAGGTACTAGATACTCCCATACGTAATGTAGGTCACTCACAACAGGTGTATGAAGTCACGTAAGTTTGTCCACCTATTTCCTTTAGTGCTAGTATTTTAACTACTTTAACCGCTTCCTATATACCTCGCACTGAAGTGAATTGTTCTTTGAACTGGTTAAAATTATGTCCTTAACATTTAAAGTTAAACTTAAAGCTTGTCCGATTATTCTACTTTTTATGTACTTTTAATACAGCTTTATAAATTATACAACACACACACACAGCCATAAAATCGATACGTATTGCACCCAGTATATGAAATGTGAATGCAAAATATTTAAAGTACTATTTATTATATCTCGAAAAGAGTATAAATTGAGCTAAAAGAAAGAAAGTGATGGTTGTCGGATTCTCAAGGCATCGCGTGTTGAGTAGCGAAACTCAACTCCGCGTTTCGCCTTGACACCAGAACAAGAAAATGAAAATATTAAATATTTCACTCGCTTGTGTCTGCACCACGACGGCCTCATATTTATTTATACTAAAATAATAAAAGTATTAACATATCCCCTCTTTCCTTCGTAACCTTCAGTTTCCTTCAGTTTTTATTATGAAGTGAAACACTCGGAAAGACAAATTGCGTTTTACAAGTTCTACGAAGGCCGTGAATGCAAGTTGGCTTTTTATTTTCAACTGTCGTCGGCAGTCGGTCAATTTGATGGTACCATTCCACCTTGTTTTCCGTGCAGTAACCTTTCTATATTATTAGGTATTTGTGCTGAAAAAAACAGTAAATTCACTGCTTTATTGGGTCTAGTGTGGTACAGTTGATATGTCTGAGTGTGTATTGTACGGTGCGGTGTGTGTATTATACTGTGAAATAAAGAAAGATATAGAATATTTAAAATGATATTATACAAATCATTTTTTTTCCTGATTTAAACTAACAGCTATCGCGTTTACTTATACATACAATCTCTCGTATATAACACATGTATATGTAAATATAACGTAAAATACGGAATAAAACACGAATATAGCCCCCATAACGTATGTTAATAGTGTCACGCTTATCACGTTTCAACAAAAAGTATTCAACGAAATCCCCTCGATATCAGGGTGTATTAAAGAATTTACATTTCAATCTATGGGTGGATCGTAAATAATTGAACGGCGAAATGGTAATGCCCAATAATCGACAAACAGTCGTAAGATCGCAATATCGCTTCCCTAAGCCTTGAGCCAGTTCTTTATGGACTCGTTTTCGGGAATATTGGATGTGGAAATCTAAAAATAAAACAATGCTTAATGCTTAACTTGTCTTTTTGGCTAATGACAGTTGAAATTATCTTATTATTGGTTTTTACTACCAGCTTTGCCAATGTCAATAGACTATATATAGAAAACATTTTTTTTTGTTGTTTTTAGTATTAATTATAGACGAGATTGTTAATAAATTAGAGTCCGTAATAATTTTCTATGCATATTTTTTGTGTAGTTTTAATATGATTAAAAGGATGCAACTATAAGAAAATTTCCATATACGGCATACGAACATTCTTTCATGTGCTCGCCTACCACCATCTTTTATCTATCCTAAGAAGTTTCAAAATCAAAATACTAAAGTAACCGTTCTCGAAATATTTTATGAAAATTAAGGCAGTCTCTTATAAAAATTTAAAGAAGCCACATAAGCCACTTTTATACTTCAACATGGGATAAGAATTTCCGCCTATTTGCTTACATTTTTAAGTGTAAAGGAATAGACGAATGCTTTTTGGCTACTTGCCAGAGGCTTGCAATACTTAGTATTTAGAGCCAATTTCCAGAAAGACCGACTTCAGCCATGTTTTTAACTTTAATATGACTTGAGTAAAAAATTACACAATTACAATAAATTACAAATTACAATTGCAAATGTATTGAATATTCTTTATCGTTGGTTATCAACTTTAAGTATAATTTTTGTTTTTCTTCCACACTTTCTCTAAATATATGAATTTAATAAGACTAATATATGTTTCTTCTTTTTTTCAGGTAAGTAGCTGATGCATATCACATAAAGAAAATCTGAGCAAAACTCCCAAGATGTATACGGTAATATTATTGCTTTAAACGTCTAGTCTATTCAAATATTGTTTGAAGTACTTTTCAAATGTGACTTCTTTCTTTTGAGACAATTCTGAAACAAAAGCCTAATACATTATTCTGTTAAAGCAACTTCCAGTCTATATCAAAACGATTAGTATAATACGAAATCTTACCATCTTTTACTTTTCAATGTTTCAATGTTTGAGATACTGAAGATACGTTAAAAACAATTTTACTTATATTTCAAGGCGCTTTTCTCGATAGTCGAAAAATTCAATATGTTAAAGACAGGTTAAGTAGAAAGGGTCTCTTTGCTCTGACGCCAGCGTGGAAGGCGATGTGGCACAAGCCACAAGCTATATAAAATCGAATTTTAGAAGTTCGTATAAATAAATTTAACAGATAACAATTGCAATATCTATATACATACATACATAGGTTAATATTAATAATTTCTGTTTTGGCCATATAATATAAAATTTATTCATTTAAATAATCAATTTTATAAATTGTAATTTTTGTTCATTTCGTTCACGACCTCGTCGTACCTACGTATTTTATTTATATGATATATGATAATCGATCCCACGACTTCCGGTCTACCAGACAATACGAGTAACGTGACGTGACTTAAATAAATTGCTACAATGTCGCTATGGCTACGTAAAATAATGTATTACGAAACATTTAACACCGCCATGACTTAAAATAACAAGTATCTTATCTGTGTATTATGGATTCAAACTTCAAATGAATCGTAAGGAAATGTTTAATATTTCACATATATATACTATTTATACTATTATATACTTGAAAAATATTTTTTTTTTGTTGGATAGTCCGTTTATCGAAAAAGGCTATATAACATCAAGTTAATCGATTCCCGATCGAAACCCGTTGTACTTGTGGTTAGAGTTACACTGGCCACTTACATATTTCCTAGTTCTTCTTCCATTTGAACACCGGAGCGAAAACGCAAGTAAAAAATAGCTATTTTTTTAAATAATATTTATTGATATCCTTCAAAAGATGATTTTTGTTGTGATATAAAAAGAAAACAAAAATATCTATTTTATTATCTCAGTTGACGATCAAATATAATCTTATATCTTGGACCGCAGGCTACAATTTGAGTAGACGCAAAATTAATGTCCCAACCGATAATGCGACGGTGAATCTTTTTATCCTTTGTATTCACGGACTAAGGTAGTTTATTTACGGCCAAGAAGCTTAAGCCTACTTCCAATCGCGATAATATGAGATATTTATGAAGTTCTATTTTTACGCATTTGGTTTTTTTGTTATTTTGACCATTGGGTGACAAAATATTGGGTTTTACGACTCTATTTTTTTTATCGTAGAACAGTGGCTTAATTCAACTTTTAGGTAGAGTGAAGCTAGTGTTAAGACATTCCTTTCCTCATTTCTCGCCTTATTTTCGAAACTGTGTGTCGAGTGCCGGGACTTAATTATCTGGTGCCTGCCTGTGAGTACCTGCGCCACGACAACCTTGATATACGTTTTTATCTTCAATACAAATCAAAACAGTAAATTTTGTTATATGCCAAATATTTAACAGTGTTACAACTTACAACAGAGAGTTCCCATTACTGCCTAAATTAAACTTGTAAACCGTTGGAACTAATTATAATAATTGCATAGATAACATCCTTATTACGATAAGAAAAGTTTTGCCTACAACTATGACCTACGAACAGACAGACATCTTTACTCCAGAATATATATAAAAATCATAAATGTTAATTCATATACGATATACTAAAATAAACATATCCCGTAACAGTTCGTTACAACTTCCCCTACCAAAGAAATTGACTGTCTCCAAATCCATATTCGAGACGAAATTACGCAATCAAAGCACGCTCATGCTGTCTTCATTACAATATTAGCTGTTAACCCCTTCTCATAAGGCTTATATTGGCTTGATAGTGCTAAGATGAGGTTGCACCGAGGTCAGTAGATTCTGTAGTCCGCTGGGAGGCGTGACCCGATGTTTACGATTACAAACATGTAAATGTAATGAAACGCTTTGTTCTACATCCGTTTATTCGTGGGTGGTAAATAGGGTTGCCATGTGTGGTTACATGTTAAGTGAATTGGAGATTTTATATCGATTTTTATATACAATTAGTTTTTGTCTAGTACTGTGTCATAGATAAGTGGTGTGTATGACACGTGATTGATTCTCAGTGTCCGATGTACCCAAAAGTATAATAGGTTTCATATGGAAGGACTAACGTTATGTAATATATCCTTTATCGATATATTAAATATCCACCGTAAAAAGAATAGTTCAATTCAAAAGTAGTTCGTGAGATAAGTGCGTTCAACCAATGAAGCTCTTTAGTATGTAATAATGTGGATTTTATTACATATTAACTAACTAATCACTATCTTCTTAAACTGAACAACTACTTAGTAAATATATATAAATACATATATATCAAACATGATCATTATAATGCTTACCATCATTCTCGGTCCAAAATATAAATATACTTACATATGTACATATTTAAATATTTATATTGTAAACAAGAATTTTATGACCAAAATTTATTAATTAGGAGTGAAATAATGCATAATTAATATCTAAATTATAACAAACAAGATAAATAAAAGCACAAATTATTTTAAACGAAACAATGTGCCACTTTATTTTTGTTAATAATATACATAGTTTTACAAAAAAAAAAAAGCCTCACATATTTTTCCGCATGGCGTGATAGGCAAAGGTAACCTAAGGTTAAGACAATCCGTAGATCTCCTCTGTTTTTATTTTGTTGTTACTGTTCTAATAATGGCTTTTCGGTATAAATTATTAAAAAAAAAAATAACAAAAACCATTTTATATAATATATATGCATATTTCTATCTACATTTACAGATAATAAAAATTTAAAGCAAACAAAAAAGTATTTGTCCAAAACGGCATGTGTTCTCCACATTATATAACAGCTTTTACAATACACTATTACAATATCTATAATCGTTCATTATAATGCACCCAAGTTCCAATTTAATTCAACGGCTGAGCTTAATTCCTCAGTCCCCTGCATGTCTGACACGCGTCATGGCTACGGCTAGGGTGACCGTAACCAATTTACCTATAGGTACATAGCGTTCTCCCTCCAACATCAATCAAATCAACGGGTGCAAAAGGGAGGGTAGATTACGGAATGAATAGAGTAATCCTTTCGTTTGTTAGCCAAAGGGGAATGTCTGTATTTATGTCCAGGGGAAATTAATGGGAACACTGTGTTGGAGTGTCATTTTATATATTTTTTTATTAAGAAGGATTAATGCGTTGGCCCGCAATTTGCATTAACAATGTGGTGCAGAGATAAAATGTATGCATTTAATTAATATTTTGTTGTATCTGGTTACTTAAAATTTAACAGTAAAATAATAAGCAACCCATCTTAAAACTATTAATTTACTAATAAATGTGTTTTAGACGTTTCATTACAATGAATGAGTCACTTATTTCTAAACAGTACAATTTGGGCGGGATTTCGCGACAACGCGCGTATTTCTTGATGGCTGACTAAGCAGAAACGCTACATAAAACGGAACGTTAACAAAAGACTAACTTATCCGACAAATCGCGCATTACGCGCAACGAAACGCACAATAACGTCAAAAATGGCGCGAAAAATGACAGCTATACATTCAAAATGGCGTCATTTGTAAGAATTACACAATTTGTCGTGTTTACTTGTAACCTTATTAAATGAAGTTAATTAATATTCATCTAGTAATTAAACTCTGGGTGAGTGTTGTTTTTTCAATTTTATATTACCATGTGCTAATGTAATATCGTTAATATTATATTCTATATGTGTAAGTGGATATAAATAAAAAAAATCTTTCAATATACTTTTAAAACCAATGTTATTAAAAATTATAATAATAATAAAATCTATAAAGGGCTAAAGAATATAGTTTCTTAATTATAAGTTTTAGATAGATACTGAAACGAAAGTAACATTAGGTAAAAAAATACATTGTAATATGTTATACAGAAAAAAGAGGTCAAAATATACTTGCACCTATAATATATATTGGGTAGGTAGGTATATAGTCAAATCTATATATCTCAAAAAAAACTTATAAATATGATTTTAAAAAAACTCCGTAATAAGATCACCAGACACTGCAATTAAAACGCGTAATTACTACATTGTAACCACAGTATATAACTAACTTAATTATAACAATTTGTTAGATTATGATACACAGGCAGTGCAGTGAAATGTCATATTTTTAATTAAGAAAGAAAAGTGATGCGTTATACATTTTCAGCGTAGAAAGTAGTCACTAAGCAATTCTATTTTCTTCATTTTATCACTAAGTTATGTAATGGCGAATAATAAATTTATATATGTAACTTATTTTATGGTCGTCTTGGTGTAGTGGAATAGCGTTTGACTGCAAACGGGACGATTGTGGATTCGATCTCCGCTTATGATTATGTTTTATTGATTTTCAATTTCCTGCTCTAGTAGACGAAGCGCGGCCTTAAGCACTTCCACTCCACACACAATTTAATTGGAAACCTAGTGTGTTAACAATACATTCCCTCTGTACCCTGCTATCCTAATATAATTATTTTGTAGACCTGACCTGTTCCCTAAGTTCAACGGTGTTAGATACATACGTCTATGTGACACGTGTTCAATCTATTTTATAATATATAATGTTGGTTTGTCCGTCCATTTGGGGATATCGATTGAAACACTATAGTTGGGTGTGACAGACTGTTTGTACATGTATAAGGGAAGTAGGGTAGGGGCGAAAAATCGAATAAGCATATTTGCACAACTAACATTGAAACTTTTGTTTTGCTTCGTTTACTATACCATAGTCTATATATAAGTAGATCGTAACGTGGTTTGAAAATTTTACTTTTTACTATTATTTTGGTGAACAAAAAAAAATAAATATAATAAATATTTATTATATATATTTTTTTTTGTTGCTACATATTTTTTTATTTTTAAAGCTGTGTATTAAGCTATTTTGGTACGTTTAAGACATAAAAGAATTACAATTACAGGACATTTGCCATCGGAGAGATCCGATCATGGAGTAGGACTCGCCCACCGAGGGTTCCGTTCAAATATTCGAGGTGTCGAGCTTTTTCTGAAATTCAAGCTTAGCTTAGCCAGAGCGCTTTCATCTGATACGTCACTTGTCATTATTTTAAATATTATTATTTTAATATTTTTAAAGGCTTTTTTTGAGATAAATCCTCACCATAAATAATAGTTTTCAGATTTCCTTAAAAATTACGGAACCCAAAAAATTTAAGTATTGGCACAATTTAACATCTTCTTTAACACTACACTATTTTACATCCAAAATTTAACTTATCCATTTAAAATATAGATACATAAGACAAAGTAATATAAACACATGAGAAAGAAGACACCGTTTAAATTATATAACACATATAAATCAAATTTTGGAATCATTTCATATATATTATCTGTGCAAAGCTACTAACACACAAAAACTATACAATATACTGAGAATTACTTGTAATTGTGGCCATTTTTCAAATATAATAGTCCCCAGGGCTTAGCGAAGCTAATTTCTGTGTAAAAGCGATACACACGAGATGAAGTGGCAACATTAATAAAATTTATGTGCACGTACACACACTGTATCAACGTGATGGAGGGTTGCTTTGTTGTTGAACAAGGATAGATATACCGTAGGTGTATGGACAGATGCTACATCTGCCTCTTTCTAAAGTTGCTACAAGTAAAATATCCAAATTGAACAAGGAATCTTATTGTTAACTTTGGATCACGTTTGATATTATATTATAAAGTTCATCGCAACTGTGCTGTGCAGGCAAATGCAGACATTTATAAACAACTGGCTTTTCTGTTGCGGTTTTGCTCTTGTTGACTGCTAGTTTTGCTAAAGTTTTAAATTAATCTATCAGAGCAATAAAAAGTTACGTACAAAACTTTTATTTCCCCTTTTCACCCTCGAAGGAGTTAAATTTTAAGAATTGAATAGCACTTTTAGAGTATAATCGATGTGTCACATTTGGCATTTCTATCTCCAGGTTTTTAAGCTTATATTTTATATATATAATATATGGATAAAATATATCCTAATTCTATACACGAATCGTAGAATAGACGAAACCATTTCACTACCCTCAAAAAATCGAAATACCAAAACCAGCTTACTAACAAAAAAAAAATCCAAACAATACCATCAAAAAGCCCCATAAAATAATAAAAAAACGTTCCTTTGTTGATATGATACGTCATCGGGATTCGAACTGCACACCACATAGCAACTGTTACAATATAACAGTAATAATAAGAGTGAAAGCGTGCCTTATATAAGTATAATGATTTTATATAACTAGGGGGCCACCAGCTGCCCTCACATCTGCCGAACGGTTTAAACTGGATGTGCGTACATGTAGGTACCTACTACTTTTTGCAACGCGTGTCATGTAAATGATTTGACAATTATACTCTTATACACTTCTGTTATCTGTTCGTCTTTGTTTATTTTGTGAAAAAAGATGCGTTTTTGACTTGATCATTCTTGAGTAGGTGCTTTAATTTTCATTTTTTTTAATCAATTTATCAAGTAAATGCCATGGTTTAGTTAGACATATGCTCATAAAGTGTGTGTAGGTTCAAATTTCGGACTTCAGTTAAAAGTATTTTTTTGTCTATTTTAAATATAGGTAGATAGTTAATTTAAATAGATATAGATTTATTTAATTAACTCTTGACTTTTATTTTCATTGTAAATTGATAAAAATCTTACAGGTAATTTGTCATAATACAAACTCCCTTATTCGATAGTGTAATACTTTGGTAAATAGTATTTTACAAATTTAAGGAATCTGCGGACGGAGCGTAAAGATGTTTGCTGCATCTATCTATAAAAATATTGTATTGTATTCCTATATCAAATACTAATATAATAGTTTAAATTTCTCATAATTACAAAATTATATAATAATTTGGTAAAAAAATCTTATTTAACTATACATATGTCTAGGTATATTTAACTGGTTAACCACGATAACTGGAAGCCATACTACTTTTGCAATAGGTATTATATGAAAACTCCACGTTGCGTTGGTTTTGTTTTTACTTGTTGATCGTTCAGCTGTTGATGGATGATACGAAATGATTGATGGAACATTCGAGACTAATATATATTGAAAGGCGAATTTCTTTGTTATATGGAGGTAGAATTGATTTTACAACGTGTCTGTTATCTATACTTATCTAAAATAGCTTTTAATTTTAACGTAACAGTTTCAAAGTCTATAAGTAGCTGATTTTTATATATATTTGGAATGTCTGCATATACCAGAAAAGGCAGAGCAAAACCTATTATCAAGACATTTCGTTCCACTTTCCGCCTGATTTTCGGGACATTGCGTGTTGAGTAGTGGAACTCAACATCGTGATTTGCCCTTTCTCCGCTCTGTTATACTTATACCCCAAGTGGGAATCGAACCCACAACCGTCGCATTTACGATCTGGCGCTGTAAAGATGTGTTTAAAATGATCGTAAATAGGTAATAATATATCAACTCAGATCTTTTGTAACGCGTTTTTATCGCAATATGGACATAAATAGCTTCATACAATGGTTGTACGTTCAAATTTCACACAGGGGAACATTTTAGATTTCAAATAGAAATGTTTCATCACTCTATTCTTTTATTTTAACCTACACAACGCATAATGGGCGGAGAGTGAAGAACGAACTGACAAGTTACTACATCGTAAAGTGCAGAGGGTATATAAAAAAACCGTATTTGTGTAATTAATTGTGATGACCCCTTAACTTAGAGCTTACGTTTTAGTAAATAAATAAATATGTGAAATAAATGAAAGAAAGAAATATATAATTCATTAATTTTTGAAAATAACAATTTATTTGTATAAAATATTTTTAGGGCTACATAAACTTTTTATGTAAGTGTCTATATATGTATGTATTATATAATAATCTTACGTTTTAATAAGTTTTTGCCATTTATCACGCAATGCCTTGGAAATTCGGTGGAAAGTTGGGAAGGGATGTAACTTAATGAAAGTATTCTAATAATAGGCTCCTAGGTTCCCTCTGTCTATCTTGCCACATACATTGTGCAGGCGTGAAGCTAAAATAAAAACTTCCGTTACTTACCGTTACCGATCGACAATGCACATACGAAACTACTACACTTAAAAACTTGAAATTTGGCATGTATGTTAGGGAAAGTAGGAGGTTAGGAGAGCACTTGAGAGAAATTCCCGAAATTTCTGCGCTAATAAAAAATGAAATTTTCCATTTTTTATCTTAAAAGTCTACGCAACCGATTGCGGGCGACAACTAAAAACTTTCCTTATAAGCACATGCCCAAAGCTGAATAATATGAAACGAATAGTCAAAAACCATTTATATTTCTATATTTCTTCAGTAAAATATGATTCGTAAAAAGAACTAGAAAAAGTAAAATCAGCTGTAATCCCTGAGGAGCTTCGACAATCAGCGAGAGCTTTTCATAAAAATTGATTTTTATTCGAATAAGCCGTTGTTATTATTGAATGCAAAAAGTTAATACGATTTGTGTGTGATCTTTGGGCCTTTTCTGCTATATTTGTAGAAATTAAATGGTTACAATATTTATTATATTACTAAATGGGAAATATATAACTTTTCTAACATATTAGTTTTTCCACTTATGTTATCATGTATTGATACACGGTTCTTATTAAATAATTTGAACAATAACCGAATTAGGAGCTAGCAGTCGAATTAGTTATGGGTAAATGTGGTATATTATTAATGACATTTGTCACATTTTTTTAAATATTTCATTCTATATTTAAAATTTTCCCAGTTATATAAAAGTACAACCCATATCAATGTAGTTGTTGCTTATCACGTTCCAAACGTATCATTTAAGCACCAATCACTTCGCCAATGTCACTTTGTAAAAAGCATACGCGAAGAAAGTTGTATACAATAGAAAATTGACTATTTAGATTTTCTTTAAGTGACAAAAGAAATACGACACTAAAGGATGCTCAAATTATAAAACATATGTAATACTTTAACCGTTCATAACATTACCCTCCTTTTTTCCACGGAATCGAATAAAAAGTGGCAAATATTCGAGTAGCACCAATAAACATCAAAACTCAGCGCAATCAACTCGATTTACCGGCTGGATATCCAATTTAATCAGTTAATGTATCACTCGATTTACTTTTTACGATCTGAAAAGCCACTGTTCTTTAAAGGCCACCCCGAATTTATGCTCTGTATAAAATAGTGCTATAAACTACTGGACAAATGAAATACGACGACGAATTTGTTTATTTTTTTTTTGGCGTTCAATTTTAGTAGCACTTTGTGTTATGTTGGTAGAAGCGTCAGTGTAATTGGTTAGTGAAAATTGCCTTTCCTTTTATGCTTCAGCACTTGAAGCTTGGCTAATATTATTAGTATGTAGGTAGTGTAGAGTATGTAGGTGATCGATCAATTAGTATAAAACAACTGCTGTTAGTATCTAATACTACTCTATTTTGTCTCTTAAATTTCTTTTTAATTGACGTAAACATAACTTTTTAATTAACACTTTTTTTTAATTACCCAAAAACAACAAACACTGCTACTCAACTTAACATTGCAATTTTCGAGACATCGCGTGTTGCGGAACCTCCCGCCTTTCATCTTGTTACCTAAGCAAAGAAATAAAAATACTTCATTTCATAGGTGGAAATGAAATCCACAACCGTCGTGTATACATTCAGATGTAGTGCCGCTATGCTACGACGGCCTCAATACACATATAAGATAAATTCAAATATCAAATATTTTTGTTAAATCTCATCTACCGCATAGGGACTACCAATAATACTGTATAAGCAAAGTAAACTCGAAGGGAACTTCTTAATCCCTTAACGTTTTATTGGCTTTCGTCCTAAAAGTTCCCTCAATGATTGTCTTGCGACAATCCGATTTTGGGTTAGCCGTAGATTGCTACCCATTGTCTTTTATTGCAGCCTTGACCCCCAATTTATTCAAGTTTTATACTTAATTTACTTTTGAATATGACCAACATATATTTTTTTACTTTGAAAAATGTAAACTCAAAATTAAAGCAAAAATTGTATTGATAAAATGTGAATAATTTTAACTTTTAAACGCGGATGTTTGAGGCAAGCCTGTTAAAAATAGCACAAAGGTTCAATATAAATAACTATTTTCATTTCACAGTTGTTACTATATAAAATGGACAGTTTAAAAATAAATCAATATATTCTCAATTAATTTATACCTTTATGACCTTCAATCCACAATATAATATCAGTATTGTCAGTGATACATGAAAAAAAATACCATAATCTACCAAATCTATTGTTATTTAAGGTTGATTTCCGAATTCCCATTTAGGTTGATTTCTGAAAATCAAGGTGTCTAGAGAATAGGCCAGTTCGTGAAAACGGATGCTATATGTAATTTTTTTTGAGTTAAAACGGGACTCCCCAGGATTAGTCTGTCCGACCGCCTGCCACCAGGTTGTATGTATCTCACGAACTGTGATAGTAAGACAGTTGTAGTTTTCAGAGGTGATATATTTTTGTTGTAGCTATAATAATAAATAACAAAATAAAACAAATATTTGAGGAGGTTCGGATACAATAGACGTGATTTTTTGCGGTTTTTGGATAATGATACAGAACCCTCTCTGCGCATCTTCCACTCGCACTTGACCGGTTTTTTTATTTTTATAATATCTAAAGAATAACATAAAGCCATACACTACGAGATATAAAACTAAATCTATCGATATAAATTTCAGGCTATCTGAAAATATTTACGGTCGGCACACGTCACACGTAAGAATTAATTTCACGTGGATGCTTTCTCTATCGGTTATTGATTTTTATATCTGAACTAAATATCGACACGAGTTATTAGATTTTAGTTTTGCTTCCTATGGTAAAATATATGTTGGATTTATTATATTCAATGTTCTACATGGCAAGTTGATGATGAGATTATATTTAAATTACTTTTATTTTCCTTCACCGATTATCAAGTGGGGCACCGAGTGTCTTAACACTAGGTTACCTCTGCCTACCCTGCTGTGTATAGCGGGATACAGGATACGGGACGGGATACAGCGTGAAGCTAAATCAAAGCATAGCGTTTAATTCCGCTAATGTAGACGCAATGTCTCGCAATTGTGTCAAAAAGCGGCGAACAGACTGAGATATAAAGTATGAAATTTTAAATAATTTTGATTTCACCTAGATAATAAATAATAAAAAATTCTTTACATAAGTATATTACTATACGAGAACAACAAAGTATTTTTTAATTCTAGGAATAAGGTATTTCCTTCAGAGTAATTTATATTTAACCTAGATGTAAGTGCTATCTATATAATTATCAGTAACTTTATCAAACTGGGTCTAGTGTTTCAGATAGCAAAGTATTAACGGTGCGTGTTTGCTTAATTGATTTTTACAATGCAAACAGTAAATGGCAGAATCATTATATTAATATTATATTTATATAAAATATAAATTCCCATATTATTAAAAAAACTACGCCTTTTTTTCATAACTAAAAATGAAAAATATTTTATTTACGGTAAATCAATTTTCGTCGTACGAAACCGCAGTGAGGCGCCAATAAGGCCATATTATATAAACATATAAACGGATATTACTTAACTAAGTAGATTTCTAAACGAATTATATAAAGGGAACAGTTGGTCCTATGAATTAATTATGTCTAAGTTTCCTCATATTACGGAACCTTCGAGCTTTCAAATATAAATTTCAATACGAAACTTGAGTCGTTTTCAAAGATTATTTTATTATAGACCTTAAGAATATAATCTTAAGAGTTACGAATTTATTATACATATTTTACCCAAAATGTAGAACTTTCCAAGTCGAATTTGGATTAATTTTCAATAAAAATTATTGTTTTAACTATTCATAAAGCAACTTATCTATGAATATGTTTCATTTTGAAATACAAAAATAACATTAACTTTATTAGTCACTAAAATATGTTTGGATAAATCCTTATATTTACTTACATTACTTTTTCGTCTTCTAAATGTATAAGGTTAGTAAATCATATTTATCTTCCGTACCGTACAATTATTGTTTTCTTTAAAGGAGAAAAAGTCCCTCGAAAAATATTTTTCGATATGCATCCCAGCATGGGTTCAAAGTGCAGCCATATGTTCACATATAGAGCATATACAGCAGATGGTCGTGTAGAGCTTTTTATTTTTTTTTATTTCTGAGGTGGACACTAGACTATTATGGGGTAGGCACGGACCTGCTGGTCCCTTGTATTCCCATGCCCATGATAAGGAAATATAAGGAATTACTTCATTTCCCCGTTATGATAAGACAAAGCGTGACGAGTGCTACGACGTAACCTCGAGTAGTTCTTAATATGGAAACCAGAAGCTAAAAAAGACCTAATCATAAAGAGGGCGTTAATAATTGAGTATTATATTAATCACATAGATATGGCCTGATTTTGAAACAACAGCAACTGTATTCTAGGAGTTTACAGGTGAAAAATAACTAATGAAGTCCAATAAAATTATTATTTGTTTCTATAAAAGTATGAAAAATACTTTCGCATTCGCGCGAACCATTTATGACTCATCAAAGTTTAGTCATAGTATGTATGGACGATCTTCGAACCAGGCGACGCGAAGTTTTACGCAATTAATAGTTCTCCCATCAATATTTTATAACCCATAAAATATTAATAACGAAAAGAAAAAGTAATATTTATAAAGAAAATTATCAATTTTAGTAGTAGCATTAAACTTTATTATCAGGTACAGTGTATTTTTTTACCTTCACACTGTATCCCGCTCATAAGGACAGGCTAAGGGAACCTGAGAACCTCCCAAGAAAGAAACATCCTTACCCCACTTGCCACCGAATTCTCAAGGCATGGCGTGTTGAGTGGTGGAACTCAACGCCGCGCCACCACGTCTTACCAGAGCGAGAAAGTGAAAATATTAATAATTTAATTTCCTCGAGTAGGTATCGAACCCACAACCTGTTACGTTCATAGTCGCACGCTTGTGCCGCTATAAACGTAACAGGTTCGCTGCCGTATCTCCACTATCTATAATAGTATTATAAAACTAAAGGGTTTGGCTGATTGAACGCTTTAAACTAAAGAACTCACTTATTTCTTACTTAAGTTTGATAACAAAAAATATGTTTATGTTGTATAGTCATATATTTAGGAAGGGTTACATTACGTTAATGATTTTAATGTAATCTACTGTAGTAGTATATGTTAGTTATTACTGTTTCACCACGGGGGCGTAGGCCGCGCATAAAAGTTCCTTATTTATGTACCCTTTTTCTTGAACCGGGTAGTAAATGTTAAAACAACACTTTTATTCACATTTCACGTCAACATTTTCATTCGATTGTTAAAAAAATATAAATTGTGGCAAGTACAAATTGACTTAACATAATTAGTTAGGTGCTTTTCGAGTTTTAATTAACCCGCGAGCAAATGAATGTTTTAACTTTACTTTATAGGGCTTTCTAATTTATTGGCCTGCTGACCTATCGTTTAGTTTGTAAGGTGTAGTAGGTTACAGGTTCGAGTTCGAGTCGAGCCTTATTCGGCTTTTGATAATAATAGCTGGTTGTGTATTATAGTTAGTGTAAATTAAAGTCAAACTTTTAGGAGAACTACAATTAGAAAAGACAAATATTGCATGTCGAGGTGCCATACAATTTAAAGCTAGGTAATTTTGAACGACTAACCAATGTAAAGTTAGACTGCCGGTTCATTAGTTCCTCTGCATTGCAAACTTTGGCGATTTGTTTTTGGAAGTGAAGGAGTGTTTTAGTAAGAGACACCAAGTGTATTCTTGTATATTAGTTAGTATTTGCTAAAGCTGGAGAATTGAAACTTTACTTAACTCATTTACTTTATTTTCGCTGTTTTTCTTTTGAATTTCACTTTTCTTCCCGAATATGGCACGGTAGGCAAAGGGAACCTGGTAAAGACATTATGTATCTCTCTGTCCTTCGTATATTCAAAACATAACGCGTTAAGTGGCGACACTTGTGTAGTTGAGTAATTTGAAAATATAATCATTCACAACCATTCACCACCGTGCCTGTTTACTCTATATATATTCTATTTTCTAATCTAAAGTGGTTTGTATACATAAATACATAAAAGAGCATTCCTATATTAATCCTGCAAATTATCGTAAAGTTGGCACCGCGTGTTGCAGATGTGTAGAAACATTTGTACCCGTCAATATTGTAAAGGTGCGTTCACATGTGGTAGTTTTTGTCACCTTTTAATGGGAAACGGAAATTGTAAGAAAAAAATGTTGCGAAATCTCTATTTGTTTGTTTAACGAGCGTTATTTATGATTTTTGGCGTTTATGTGAAATACTTATAACAATACAAGCCAAAGGTCGTCGATTCAAATGCTACAAAAGTGTTTTTATTAGCTATATATAGCAGGGAAGGCAAATTTGACCTTTTAAGACGTTCTGTTCCTCAATTTTGGGGATATTGCGTGTCGAACGGTGGAACTTGACGCCCCTGTGTCGTATTACCAGATCCATTCCACAAGGTCATGTTTAAAGTCTGATTATGACTGTATCTTAAAATATGACATTTTGTCAGTTATATTTTTTGTTCACTCTTTTAACCTTTAGTAGAATGAGAAAGTACGATACGATGTAATATATTAGTTGTATGAAACGTATTAGTGTATATGCTTGACCTAAAAATAAATATAAATATGATATGTATATAATAATCTTATAATTACCCAGCTAAATTAACCCTTTGACTGGAAATGAAAAAGAAACAAAAAATTAACTTAACCTACTTTACTTCTGTAATGGAGACTATAACTAACTAATTGTTGAAAGTATGATAACTGTCAAGGACCGGTTGTTTAATAGAAAAAGTTTTATTATAAGAATAATACGTTATTATTATTTTAATGCTTTTATATTGAATTTTCTATAGAAACTAAATTCATTCTTAACGTAGAATTTTGTTTCAAAATTACTAATGGTCATCGTGGGTTGGTGGTAGTGGAATCGATGCCTAATTCACGAACTTTCTTATTTCCTAGCTCCTGTTTAGACAGATAGAGTGCGGCGTTGAGTTCAACCACTCAACACGCAATGGAATTAGAACAGAGAATAGAGTGTCTCAACACAAGGTCTCTGCCACTAAAAAAAAAATAATTATATTAATAGTTAACTTGTACTAGTGTGAACTCACTACAATAAGAATTGCTCAAGCATTACAACAGCGAGGTGTACTGTTTATCGAACAATCGGTTTGATTTGATCGATTATTCGATTTTCATGCGATCATGACTCGTTTGATTATATTGTTTGCGAATGTAAAATCGATTTTGCTATTTTTGACAGATGCATTGAACTTGTTCAATTTCGTCATGTTTCACATTTAAATATCCGGATTGTTATATAACAAGAATTATGTATCAGCCGTAGATATCGTTTACTCTGGCCTAGTTAAGCAACCATCAGTCTAGTCAGACGTAGATGGGTGTGCAGATGACCTAATATATGTTGTGAAGGACATGCTTAGATTCTAATCTAGAAATTTAGGAGAATTGTTAAAAAAAACTTAATAAATCAATATCTTAAAAAGTACTGAACTAATTTTGATGAATCTGTTCAAAAATTTAAAATACATGTAATTATATAACCACATATTTTTTAAATAAGTTAAAAATTAAATTTTAACAGACGTCAATGTTTAAAAAAAACTTCAAGGCGTAAGAAAAATTATGTACTCGGTGATCAGTGAACAAAGGGTTTGCAAAGAATTATATTTACCTTGAATTTAACGCACTTAACGAGTTAGAAAGAAAAGAATAATACGTCACCCTATTCTCTACTTTCTGCCCTCTTTAGAAGCGTGCGAGTACTAAATAGAAATTAAACCTACAACCTACAGTAATAAAGTAAAAGTAACTAACATCACTCATATTTAATAGAATAGATGATCATCACCATCATATTTAAACTTACAACTATCCCGTGCTAAATACGTTCTAAACGCTTTATGAAGGCGTCAATCTCATATAATGAATAGCCTATATTATTCTCATATCAAGTGTATTAGATAGAGCCATAATAGAGCTCCCAACCTGGTCTCGAAGTCTTAATTACCATTTAAATGAAATTGTATCGTTCGTGTATTGAAATCTATATAGATAAAGCAAAGGAGAATATTGAACAATATTTCTTGGCTGTCCATAAATTAATATCTAAACGTATATTGTAAATCACACAGCGGTAGTTGTTGACCAGAAAATGGTAAACTAAATTGAACTTTCAACAACCGATCCCCTACTGTGGAGGATGTCGTTGGTCTAAATATAATAATTACAGTCCCTACAATTCCCATAGAAATAGATTTGATAATCTTGTACAAATATGTTACCAACGCCGTTTAAAGGTTCCATATCACCAAAATAATAATTTAGGCATCACTCAAAGTAAGATTTTTTTATTTTTAATAAAAAAGGTAAATTTGTAAAAGTATATAATAATATGGAAAAAAGAACAACTAATGAATGTTTTTAGATTTTAGATTTATACGAGATATAATAAAAAACAAAATTATTAAAATTACTTAAAAACTATTCTAAAATAGAAATGAAACTTGTCAACTATCCCACCACTCAACTACAAAGGTCAAATTACAAGGAAGTTCCAACACGAACACAGAAATATGCGCCATTATGCAGCAATTGGGGCTTCGTGCAATAAAATAATGTATTTGCAAGTGAATTTCATTATTGTTCATAAATATTAACATTTCCTAATAAACCTTTTTAATTTAACATTATTAAGTTGATTACTCGGTTTATATATGACCCAATTGCATGTGACATTCTTGTTGTATACACGATATAATTATGCTGGGTCCTCTCTGAGAGGAATAAATCCCTCTTAGACCTGCTAGGTATGAAGCGTGCACTTAAGTTAAAATTGTAGTGCTAATTGTCAGCGGTAGGTGTGAGTTCAAAATCTATTTTATTTTTCTCCATTCTGGTAACAAGACAAAGCGCAGAGTTGTTCTGTACTGAACACGCATTATTTATATATGTATAAAGGTATTAATATATAACGATTTAAATACAGTTTTCACTTTTATATTTCACACTTTAACATGTAGTGTTTGCTTTATTTCATTCACTTCATAAATAAGAAAGTTAATATAAATTTATAGTATTTATTATGTTCGTTGTGTTGTTGTGTTTTTTTATGGAAATATCTGTAACTTTAGTTTTCTACGTTGTCTCTCTCTCTTTCTCTCTCTGTCATAATGTTATTAGAATACGAAAGTAATTCTGATTACTAAATAAATAATCCAAGTGCACGAAGCCGCTAGTAAATAATAAAACCCTGTACCCATTTAACTTCAAACTAGACAAAAAAACGTTTAAATATTATGTATTAAAAAAAGGCTGCTCCATTCAAAACAATATAATTTTAATACGTGCCATATTTTTTAAAATTTGTATCTAAAATCTATAACAAACGTACATCTGTCGCATCCATTATTTTAACAGCCAGTTACAATTTATAGGAGCCGTAAAGCCATTTCGCATAAAAACAAAACATTTAAAGCTGTATCAAAAAAATCGTTGGCCGATTAAAAAAAATATATAAAAAAAAATATGACGTGACGCCAGATGTTTCCGAACAGCTGATCGAACGGATATTGCCTGTTAAGTGCCGAAGGAACTGTTATAGGGCTTTTACGCTAAGTCCTTGATGCTTAATGAAATCCTGGAGAGATAAAAAAAAATGTTACATCGTAAGTAATTTACTCAGTTTTATATAAATATATATAACGGTGTACATAGTAGATTCAATTTACAATCAAGGCTAGTATACGCCTACGTAGCAAATAGTTCAATTTAATATTGCTAAAATCACTTTTAGTAATTTTGCAAGATTCGTTAAAGGTCACGTAGAAAAATCCAAAGTAATTTAATTGACGCATTACATTCATAGTTTATGTCTGGATTAATTATTTTGATTCTTTTTGCCAAGAATGTATTTCTTAAATAAATATTTTTTTATAAATTTGAGAAGTCTCCACTTTCTGATGAACAGACACACATATTTTTCGATTAGTCGAACTAGTAGTTCTCCTGAGCTTTATAACATTAGTACAGGTAATTACTTTAAGGAAGTTAAAGTATTTGAACACACAACTGTCGCATACAGTGACAAACGTACCAAATATGTACATATATTTACATATTATTCTAGATGGGTGTAAAAAGAACTGTTGACTAAAATCCTATATCCTACTTTTAAAAAAACGCTACGTACATTTTCAAATTAGGTATTGCAACATATTGCTCGTTTCCTCTCAAGTTACCCTTAATGAGGTCTTCCAATCGAGTGTTTTTTGTTTGTTAATCAATTTTAATTAATTACCCTGTCAAGAAACAAGGCCGATGGCTAAATTATAAGCGATATCCATTTCACTTAAAACGAAATACTTTTGTATATTGATGTTACAATACTATTTCTATGAGTACGGGTCCTAGTTTTAAAGCTACTTTTGTAAATTCGATTCAACAATTTCCGATATCAAAATATTTATAGTTAAACTTTACCGTATGAGGTTCCGCCACTATGTCGAAAACTGATACAGAGAGATTCATCACTACGCTCTCTTTTGTTCATAATCAAATCTGTTTCTGTCTGTCATAAATTTTAAGACCATCATGGCGCAACATATGGAACGGTATTTGATTTTGAACACAGTCTCATCGGGATTTAATTATTTTAATTTCTCTGACCTGGTAAGACAAAGTACGGCGTTCCAGCACGCCACAGTCCACACACTGTAACTCGAATTCGGGCAGAAAGCTGAGGATTAGGCTCCTAGGCTCGTATTTATAAGTCGCTCTCAACTCTAAGATCGATCTTGATCTTAAACAAAATCTCAAAAACGATCTCAGAGTTGACATCAGTTTCTAAATTACTGGGCTTAGTGTCTTGACACAACGTCTACCCTAATGTATGTAGACAAAGACTACCTACTGTTGAAAAAAACACAATTTGATATAAAAATTATTCTCCTAGCAACAAAACTAACCCAGAACTCCTCTTTTACAGTCAAGCAAAATGCAAGTAGAAGTAAATAGCTAAAGTCAAAGTGGTGTTTGACAAACAATACCGAATTTCTAATTGAATTTTGAAACATGTTTTAACACGCCCGAGGTGGAACATGAAGGGACGATTACTTTTGCTTCGTAGCCGTTAAGTCGACGACATGTTTACAATTGTGCCGTGTTATACTTATAAATGAGAGAGTAACTTAATTTTGTATATAAATTTATATTTTTTAATTAAATTGGATTACAAATTTTATTTTATTTAACATAATATGGCAAAGTGGAGGTTTAACTGCCTGAATCAGATAGTTACATATTCTTACCTCATTATGGGCAAAACTTGTATTTATAATGTGTTTCTCTGGTTTGACAGTGAATCCGATATAGAAATTGAAATTTAGAGTTTTTTATACGAGTATGTATACTTTTTTCATTACATATATTTTATATACCTACCGATAACTCTATCAACACCTACTAATCTTTCAGATTCTACACCAGAATAACACAGACATTTTTGTAAAGATTTTGCACAATTTGGCTATACTATAAATTTGAGCACACAAAGCCGCGCTTGGATCGCTAGTATTTAATATTAAAACTTATCGTGGAATATTTAGATCTATTTGGAATGTACACTAATACGTTTACTAATACACAATATTTAATTAAAATTAATATAAACAGTCAAATATTTTACATAATAACTAAACGAAACTGAATGAAGAAACAAGATTAATTTAAGATATACAAACATGACTAATTTCGTTTCAAACTCGAAATCTCCTAATTTCTTATTGAAAATCTCTCTAAGAAACTTTCATAAAAGTCACCTTAATTAGCCGCTTGGATTAATTAAGAGAAGTTTGCGGACAAGTTCGGAATAAAAAATTAAAAACGACTTCGTTATGTCATGCCTTTTGATAGCTATTATATAAGGGGATAAAAAGTGTCTACATAATAAGAAGATATATACATTTTCAAAGGAAATACTAGAAATATACTGTGTCGTTATAAATTTCAAAGGTATTCTGGATATTCGAGTAAACCTTATAAGATTTCAAATATTAATTCTAAAGATGAGGCCGTCGTGGTGCAGAGGCACATGTGTGCGATTGTAACCGCGACACTTGTAGGTTCGATTCCCATACCATGAAAAATTTTATCCCTTTGTCTACTCTGATATGTGCGTGATACAGTATGTAGCTAAAATAATAAATTCTATAGATGCAATGGAATATGATGATCATGATTTTGTTGTTTAAAAATTATTTTCCTCACCCAACATTTTTTAATCTATACCTATATAAAATCTTTCGTTACCGAATGACTGATAAGGCACAGCCAAAACAATACAGAGTAGAAGGCGGAAAATTTGATAGAGATTGATTGCTGAATTCAGTGGAACACTAAAACAGACTTTACTGTAACACCTCCGGGAACGGGAAAAATCAGATGATCACATTTGATAAGGAAGTTGCGGGCGGCCACTAGTTATGTTAGTTCCTTACATAGTGCCCGCCTTCTGAACTCACGTTATACTCACATCACACCAAATTTTTAACACTATTACAAGTTTTATTGTCACCATATCGAAATTACGTAAAATGTTTTTATTTTAAGCAAATTTCTAAAATTGCAGTAAATGAAAAATAGTAATGTAGTCAAAATATCGTACCAATTAAACATAACAAAGACTCAACGTAACTTTGTACTAAAACAGTGACATAACTCTCTTTTATTCCCCGAATAAGAAGAATAGAAATTAGATTCCAAACGCCTTGTAGCTCGTTTACAAAACAAAATTATAATTATATACATTGGACGAACTTAAACTGCTTCAAATGAATTGGATATAAAAATTTTATTTTCCTTTTCCTTTTAATAACCAAGTCTTTCAGTGGGAAAAAGCTGTAAAATGAGAAAGCTTTCATAATAAACCTTTAGCAACGAGCTTTTGTATACTTTTATTTTATATTCATGTGTTCGTAAAATAGATTTTAATTATGCTTTTTTTTTTCATTTTACAGGTAAGTGTTACACTCTTTGGACAATCTACATGGAGGTGATTAATTTTCAGTATAATGCACAAGTGAGTTATGTTTTAATCATAGTATAAGTAACTTAGAAACAAAAATACCTACTTCAAATACATACGTATTTGAATTATAGAACCCCAACAACTACTGACTACAGAACCGATTTTGATGAAACTTAAGACTATTATTTATATATAGAAATAAACCACATTGAAATCAAAAAGGATAATTCCGATATAACTTTCAGTTGCCGAGATTATTATGGACTATCATACGAATATATATTTCTATAATATACACTTACAGCATTTGGCACACGTGCTTGGAAGCCAAACTGGATCATCATACTTAAATGTTTTCCAATTTTGACAATATCACATACATATGTATATACAAGTTTAACTGACAACGTCTCTTTTTTTCAAGTCGCTTAGTCGTAAGTAGAACTATTTAAAAAAAACAGTTGTCACAAATAACGAAGTGACAAGGAATCAGAAATACTTTGCCTATTACTAACTAGAATCAATTCTTTCCTTCACTTAAAATGATGTAAGGGTATTTTATATACTTATTAAGAAAACTTATAAAAAATTGAACGTAGCGGGATTTGAACTCACGCCTCTTTGGAAACCGTTCAAGCGCTGTGACCAACTAACTTACATATGACTTAGCTGGTGAAATAATACTTCCAAAATGTTAAAAAATAAAAAAAATATTCTCTCTTGCCAACGCCTCTTGCTAACGCCTTTTCCTGCAAGGAAGGTAGAGGGAATATAGTGTTAAGACATTCAGACTCTGAGACTGACAGACTCAGAGGTCTGTTGAAAGGCGGAACTCAACGCCGAGCGTTATCTACCAGAGCGAGACTTTGTCTTAATAAAGCCAAAATGTAATTTTGGAGTTATTCGTCTGTTAAAACAGGAATTAAATGAAGGTACAAGTAACACGACAATGGTAATATTATAATGAATACGACGCTGCAGTGTTAATGTACTGGGGCTCTAATTTATAATTCAGAACACCTATACCTCTAACAAAACTAAATAATTTTGTACTATGTATTTCATTTAAATTTGCAGAAGGGAGCTTTCAAATCTATTTTAAACACAATATTTATGAAATATATAAATAAAATTAGTAGTTAGTTATTACACACAAAACACAACTGTAAAAAGGACGCTTGTGAGTTCGATTTCTACTCGGGTAAATGAATTGACATGAGTTCGCAAGATTTTATAATTTTAATTAAAAAAAACTTTTAAAAAACAAGCAAACCCAATTTCGACTCTATAGACTGGGAAGTGAGTCTAATTGACCTCACAACATTTCTCATACACTTACACGGCAAGTTAAATAAAAGCTTGTAGGAACATTGCTATGACAAAAATAATTGTTGACTAAACTAAATTGTTGTATAATGTTGTTCTATAATGAATATTTTACACAATTTGGCAAATTAAGGTTAAACCTAAAATTTCGTGCCTGGCACGGCTTAAACCTACAAATACTTATACATAAGTCGTTTTGTAATACTGCAGTAAAGGAACTTTTTAAAGAAACAATATTAAAATCATATTTTTGAAAGATAATTTTAACTATAAACAACAACGATGTTTGTGGGTCCGAGTAGGCACGTCTCGGAGTGCTGATTATGTTTAAAACTCCGTATTTTCATTTTTAAACCCTGATAGACACATCGCGGCGTTGAATTCCGCCACTCATGACACAGTGTCGCAAAAAATGGCCGAAAAGTGAGGACTGAAGAGTCCTAACACTAGGTTCACTATTCCTACCTGCTATGCGATAAATGATATTTTTGCCGTATAGTTTTATGATAAGTAGCAAAGTAAATTGCACAAAACAAATTTATTTTGAATGATAAACACAAAACCTAACTAAAAAGTCTATGTTTTAGGTTCACTCAATAATTTGGAAGTTTCGTCCCAGCTCATACATTATTTATGGCGGGGCGAGATTTGCATCGTTGTTATTGAACAACTTTTACATTTTGTCCTTCACTTCAGATACTCAATTTATAGTCTTGTATATCTTTGCGCTAATTGAAATTTAATATAAAAATATTTTGGGGTTTTCGTTTTTTTTTTTCTTTATTAAAATACCGTCGTGGCGCAGCGGCAGTGTACTGCGCACTGTAAACGCCATGTTTGTAGCTAGATTTCCGCTTGGAGGACAATTATTTTTATTTTTTCGCTTTAGGATCAAGACAGAGCGCAACGTTGATCCCCGCCACTCAACACGCAATAAAATATAATAAAAAAAAATTAAACATGTAGGTACTCTGTTTCAGAATTCTATTATTATTAACTGTCAATATGTTAAATATGTAAATCCAAACAACATAACATTATGAAGGTAGCTAGTCAAAAAAATATCTCGAGCTTCTATATTGGGAAGCTTGTCAAAATTAAACTCGATTTATTAGCCGCCTTCCACTTTGAGGCTAAAATGGTAACGCTACGCGCATTCTTTATTAGGAACCGTATTTATTAGAATATTGATTTGACGTCTTCATAGCCATGTTTCACAAACAAGGCCTATGTATAATTAATATATTATTATTTTTTATTGTTACTACGTGATCATTTAATAATTATATCTATTAATGAATAATCCTACCTACAATGTTTTCATTTACATATAACTAATAATAATAATGTTACTTTGTAATAATAGACATTATACAAAAAGTTACAATTTTGATTTCTTTGACTATATATTTATCTTATACAAAGTTTTATTTACTTAAAGAATTATTACAACAAAAAACTTGAACGTAAAAACTTTTCTAATATACAAGCGGAAATTACAAATTCGCCCAACAGACGCCTATCCTAATAACCCCCACTTTTATTCATATCCAAATATATTCAATTCCCCGAAGTGAGACTTTCACATTTTCACAATACGAAAGAAAACATACTAATCCTTGCGCTGAAAAATTAATCCAACCGATCACATATTCGTATGAAGTAGCATGCATAAGAAAAAATGGCATTAAGCCGCCGAAACTGCTATATACATTAACGTGTTACGTGACGTCATAAACGCGGTGTTGCCAGCGAAAAATATGTTCAGTGTCCGCGACATACTCATGAATTTTAACCATGCCTTCGGGGATTTAAATATCTCATGGCAACACTTTGTATCCAGTTCCTGGGATAAAGTAAATATAATTTTAAAACTGTTTTGGCAACACAAATGCAGTTTAAATGTGCTTTTGCGAATGTTAGATGTTTCGTGAGAAAGATAAAGTGAAATGGCATTAAAATTTAAAGAAGATTACTGTTTGAAAGTACAAATTTAATGCAATTGAATTTATTTTGTAAGGAAATTAATAATTCTGAGTATCAAAGCTTGTGTACAATATAAAAACACTGATATAGAAATAAAATACAGCACCTTCTTTTAATGAAAGTAAACTAAATTTACTAGAATTCGATCCTCAATCTTTAGATAGTTGAATACTTTCGAACGTAACATATTTCTTTAAGTAAACGCCGAATATATAAATATACAAGGAAATGAACCACGAGAGTTATGCATGTGTTGGAAATATGACGGCAACTTCTGAAAGTAATTTTTAGGATTCTCTATCCGATGCCTTTGACTTACAAATACAGATATATAAATATGAAGTTATTTTAGTTCACATAAATAAACAACATGGTAAAGGAATAACTATATTTTCTTTTCTTTTGTAGTAATTGTTTGCTTTATACGAAACGTTTATCTTAGAGGCACGTCACTTCATAGTGATAAAACTGCTTCAGGTCATTACGTTTGATCTCCAACTGAGTGGCCAATTAATAACAAATTCAATCGACCCTCCCAAAAAGAAATGTAAGGGAATTAATTTAATTCACAAAATAATGAATGGCACGAAAATATGTTACCATGAAATAATGCCTTTCGCTCCACCTTACGCCTGTCGGATGACCACAAATCCTAGCAGTATAAAATTCTATTAATTACTAAGTACAAGGGAATTCCTACCATAATACCTTTGTACTGGAGTTTAATTTCCCTGCAGTGTCCACATTTCAACAAGCTTTTAGTGGCTTAATCTGCTTGGGTCGGATGCCAATTAATGTGGTCCCAACAGAACAACTATTGGTGTACAAAGATACCGTTCGGAAAACTAGTGATTCTTGAAAATTTTCCATACTTTCCCAGGAGGAGCTAGTCTGCCAAGTTGACGATGTTGACAGGGGTTGGTTTTCAGGCGGCGTCCCGCGGGACAACCATGCCAAACTTTGGCCTACAAACTTGCCAAGTTCTTTAGACATAACATAAAGTTAAGAAAAGGTTAGCTGGGGTGTTTGTAAATTTAATTCGAACATTCATATCAGTACGATTATGCAAAGATAAAATTTCGGCAATTCAACCTTTTCACCATAACCTTATTGACTTTGGTTAATTATTTTCTGTTTAATTCTTTGATTACAAAGTTTGAGGGATACAAACATGTGAATTTGGGAATTTAAAAGCATTTCTTAGATAATCTTAGTATTATTAGGTTTATTTAAGCACCATTCGAACAACATAAACCTACATGATGCGTAGTCGCTAATAAAAATTCACGTCGCACACCCAGTACCCGGCGCTCGTGTAAAACACCTCAGCAGATTTGTCGCTAACAATAGGGTACAATTTTCAACAATTCCACCTGAAGTGGGAGCCGATACAAACGTCTCAAATTGGTTTCCCTTGGAGCTCTGATTACTTAGTGTAATTGTGTCATTCAAATGCTAAGCTTCGCCTTTTACACAAAGGGAAAATATATAATTTCAGTTGAATAGTAGGTGCGTATCTGAAATTGGAAAAGTATGAAATGAGTTTGATTAGATCTTAGATTTTTATTACTTACGCTCTTGTTTATTTATAGATAGCCGATTTATTTTTAAATTGTGGATTTACAGAGTAACTTTGAACATCTGTTTTTTTTTCTTTATTTTGTTTTGCTACTTGTTTTACTATTTTATAAATTTGATGGGACTCATGTTTATACATATTTAAATTATTATTTTGTCATAAACGATGTGACCCCAAAACGACCTCAAGAAAATACATAATAACACCGCAACGGGGTCATATATCAAAACTGACCTAATAGAGTCTTATTTCCTTTTCATTATTTGCCGTAATCGAGTAAAAGCTCCCCGGGTACAAGCCAAACTAACCAGAAATACGTAGTATGAAAGAAATAACTTCAAGTCAAAGTTGGTCTAGTAGTACCAGGCAATCAATAGTGAAACAGAGGTGCATTGCCTCAGGTCCTTTGTAGTTTGATACAGGAAGATGGACCTTAAGTTGTAAGAGATTAAGATGATAATTAAGTAATATGGATTGTCCATTAGCTATGCCGAGCAATCGGGCTTTGTCTGCAGTAATCTATTATGTAGCGGATAAATGTGTGTTTATATACACACTGCTGTTAAGATTTTTTTAATTTAAACATAAATATTAATATGATGTTATTTGCAACATTTAGCATCATCTTGGTGCAAAACAAAACCACTATATATACTTATCGAACTCGATTATTAATTATTCAAAGCTTAGTCTTGCGGTTTTGCCTACATGGCCAAATGGAAATAACTACTTGTTATATATGAGACATGACAAATTCTAAGTGCGAAAGATGAAGACTTCATGCAACTTAGCCTATAGGCCTTGTATATATAAAACCTGCCGTAATAAATAAAAAAAATGGGCCCGTTAGTTCCTGAGCTTAACGCGTTCAACCAAACAAAGTTTTTAGCTTTATAATATTAGTAGAGATATACGTACGATATTTTAACTGTATGTATGTCTCTGTATGTAACATGTTACAGCATCAATAATCACAATCAACGTTGCTGTCTAACTGTAAGATTTAATCAATAGTGTAAAGCAATTAAGTTTGGTCTATTGCTTTGTTTTATATATATAATACATAACTAGGTCCTAATAAATAAAATCGTAAATAAGTTTTTATTATCCCATTTGATAAAATATCTTACAATGTTTCTTATTCTTCGTTCTGATTAATGTTATTAGATACAAAGTACTTTGTTTCTAAAAATAAATGGAGTATTTATTATTATGAAGTTTTTATTAATTATTTAGCATGAACCTTAAAAATTAGAAAGTAATCGTGGGTAGGTTCCTCAATCTCTTCGAGCTTTAGCCACCAAAGGCATAAACTTTTGTACCCGAGGTTTTTTGTTAAAATATATTTAAAAAAACTTAAGATTTCTAATTCTAATATTTCTTAAATTTATACTTAAATACATATAACTTCTAAACAATACGTTTTAATAGTCAAGTTCATTATGATTCATTCCCAAGTTACACAGAAAAAGGGAAATGGCAGCGTGATTCGCAATTTATTATCACTGATAGGCGATTATCCGTTGGCAACTCGCCACTTCTATCATATAAATCTTTCTGCTCCACAGTACATTTGAAGATAATAATATATAGTCTATTATGTGAAAGTTATGCTAACCAAAGTTTTTAACTTAATTTTCATTTTATTATTCATATTTTATATTCATTTAAGATATGATCACTAGATAGAAATGGAGTCAAGTCAGTGTTTGTCTGTTTATTCAACCAACAGAAACATATAAATGGCTAAACAAAATATATATCTAAACACCGACAAAACCACCATTACCGACAAAAGAATGAGAGATCGATATGGGACCCCAGTTCACTCAGAATAAAATTCAAGCTCAAAATTTAACTTGGCTATCTTTTACCACCACGCACTAATCAAAATATCAACCTAATAGTCCAATATAAGTTGGAAATACACTAACTAGCAAATATAATAAAGCCGTACGTAAAAAAATGTCATGTGATATGTGGAACTTGAATATTATCTCGAATGAACACAGAACTCGGCACCCATATAGATCTCCCATTCTTTGCTTCGGTCGCATTATTTAACATTTAACTTGGCTCTCATTTCACATTTATGTTTTCAGGGGATATTATGTAACTATTATATATTGTGTAAGCTATATACCGTGCCATTTCAATGGATACATCGCTTGATCGAGCGTCACTGGGGACGCGTGTAATGTATTACCCAGGTTTGCATCTATCACGTAAATGCACCGGTACAGGGCACCGGCCATCGATGACAATACTGAAATTTTATTTATTATTTTATATTATTTAGTGTCTGATCACTATTTTCACCTAGTAGAATATAGTTGTGGGTCACTATGGTCACAACTCTCAAAAAAATGGCCAATATGTATCATTAAATATAAATAGCAGACACTTACTGAGACATTTTATCCAAACATTACACTTTTATGTTTTGTTAAGCAAAAATTGGCTTTTTTTATGTTTATAAGATCAAGATATAAGTGAGATATTATATTTATAATAATTCGGTACTTTCTCGATACATTCCGTGGAAAAGTCTTTAACGCTTCTAATTTTATTGAAAATGCCAAGGTAAATAAGAAAAATATTTTAGTACTGTTAGCTTTTGATCTGGTTGAATAAAATTTCAATTTAACTGCGGTAATACTAAAACGTATTCGCTTAATCTAAACTAATATTATAAAGCTATAGAGCTCGTTCGCTTGAACGGGATAATCTTAGGAACTACTAGTATGAAATGAAAAATTATTTTTGTGTTGGATGTAGGCTATATTACGTCACGTAAATCATTTTCATTTATACCTGCGGACTAACCCTGGGAACCTAAAATGTGTAGGATACATAATCCTACATAGCTCTTATTTATTTTCATTCCATCACGTGGGCGAAGCCGCAGTTTATCAGCCGGTAGTTAATTTACTTTTTAAAATGTTATTTCTTATATATTGGATACAACCCTATAAATTTCCGGTAAACTTGCAACTCTAGAATTAGACGGATAGGTCTCGTGATGTATTGTTACGTGAATACTGACCTGGCCTTTTGGCAAATAAATTTTGCAAAAGATAAATGGCTTGTGAAGTATTCTTTGTATAAAAATACAAAATTTGGTTTTAAATTATTAAATAGTATATATAGATAGTAATATGAAACATTACTATCTTTTTATTTATGAACATTTATTCACTGTTCGCCATATCGAAATGTTTTATCTTTTAGTAGAAAAACGAGGTCAATGAGAAATTAAAGACTCTCCGTTCTCCGCTATCCGCCCGAATACAATACGTTGCGTGTTAAACGGTGTACCTCAACGTCGTGCTTTGTCTTGCGAAAGCGAAGAAATAAAAAAAAATATTAATTTCTGTCACTACACCACTAGGCCACAACGGTTAAAAATTGAATATTACTAAAATAATAAATGGAATAGATTCACAATGACATTGAACAAAAATACGAAAGCTTAACGCATCGGCCGTTCACCTTAGGTTCCCCCTTACACCAAATATATCCACCCTCACCCTAATTTAATACCCCTCACTGGACGCCCTCACGTCGCTTAGCAACCCTGCCAAAGTGCATCGCTGTATATCACATAGACTTTTATTGTAAACAAAGATTTTTCTATATATTAAAAGATAAATATTATCTATATACATATCTTTCTATTTTATAAAAAAAAGTGATTTTCATATAGCAATGTTGTGGTTGAAAAGGTAAATTTATATTTCTGATTATATCAGCTCTTGTTGTTCTTATTTACTTATTGATAAACAATAAGTCGAAGATGAATGTAACAAATGCACTATGTTGAATGTTGCAGCTTTTTTTTTCTTATACTATTATATGCTATATGCTATGCTTCTTCCGTCTGCCGCGCGGTTTAAATATTTAAAAATATTTTTACGTCACTATGTATTTAGAAGTATTTCGTCGCTAGGGCATAAGTCCCAATAATGAACATTATTTTATCTATCTAGAAAGTATATAAAGCAGAGAATCCATAGCAGCCATAGCAGAGAAACGCTTTTTTTTTATTAGATTAAACATTCTATTTAATAGTGTTAGAAACAACAAGTAGAAAATACGTGTCAGAGTTTTTATTTGAAATAAATAAGAAACAAAAATCTGAATATTATTCTACGCGTTACTGGTTTACCTACCCATGGCTAATCTGAAATGGTTAAAGATGATTTTTTTTTTTCAATTTTATCTCATTTATTTGTTTATCTTTAAATATTCATTAAATTAGTTATCCACTAAAACCATCATATTTTTTTTTTATTTTCATATAAACAAACAGTAATACTATATATATAAAACTCAACATACATATCCAAAATATTACTAACCTAACCTAACTCAGTCCGTACCGACCCCGAATGTATTCACCCTCCTAATGTGATTATTTAATATTATTCCCCTCTTCCCAACCGTTGCCTAGCAACCTAGCAAGATGCATAAAGCAGGTATTTTCTTTACAATGCGTTTACATTTATTTGTTATCTATAAAAATAACTTAAATTATTAATAATCAATCCGCTTGATCTTGACTAAATGCGGCGGTCGTGTCTTGAAATTAATTTAGGGTTAATTTTAATTCATAACTTAGATACATAAGTGATATTTGGCTTGGCTTAAAAAATGTAAAAAAAATAAATAAATAATGTAATGATAGATTAAGCCGGTCGTAGCGCGAGGTGACAGCGTCTGATTGTAACACGACCATTTTGGATTTGAATCCCAATCCTGAGAATAAATTATTTTTATTTGGTCGCTCTGGTAACATATACGCACGCGGCTTTGGATTAGGAAATAATAATATTTTGCAACATTTAATATTTTCGTGTTCGTTGAGCGCAGCATTGAGTTTTGTCTCTGCCTCAAGAATACGACGGAATACGAATACGACGGAAAGTAGAGAACGGACGTGTATTAATGGAGAACAGAGTGTTTCAACATTAGATGGTCTCTGCCTACCCTACCATGTGCGGGATACAGCGTGAAGCTAAAAAAAAACAATAAGACTTTCACTACTTTACACTTCAATTTGAATATCTAACATCCGATTATTTTAAATTTGAATATTGTCATGGGAACCCGTAATCACCGCGTCCAGACATAAACATTTGTTATCCGTGTAACCATTAGAAATGTTATTTAATACTACTATTGCTATTCGTAAACGTTTCTCGGTTGTTCTAGTCTCATAGACTGTTATTAATGTATTTTGCTCCCTCGTACGCGGGGATCCCATAAAATAAGGTATTAGGGGTCGCACACCCATCTCAACAAAAATATCGATTTTGTTACCTTCTCTGAAGAGGGTTCATTTGTGCCAAATGTATAAAATAGAAAATATGTTTCGCATTTCTTACCAATTCGTATTTTCACTTACTTAATACTTATCCTGTCTTATCTTTCCTTATTTGATGGAAAATATTGTTTTGTTGTTTGTATATTCTTTTGTTCTCTAATGGTACTTATATTTTGTAATATGTATTTTGTAGTAAACTTCATCCGGAATAAACGCTGAATAATATGATTCTGGGTTCGAATACTTTATAAAGTTAAATATTGTCTTTTTTTAAGGAAATTTATGACTAAGAGTCGCAACGGCACCACATCTGACTGATGTGAGTTCGATTCCCATTCGGGGAAATAAATTATTTTAATTTCCTTTGACTCTATAACTATTGAAAATTGTTAAACACGTAACAGTACCTCGGTAGATAACTATTCATATCCCTATGTACACTAACGTACCGCTATATGAAATTTATCAACCATATTCGATGTTCACGAAGTTATGCTCTAAAATGCATTTGCGGTGTATCACTTACCCGGCGCTTGCAAAATGATTTAGGTAGCTTATTTAAGACTTAAATGTATTATATTATATATATATTATATTATATTGTATATTCTACATATTCCTTTATTAATAATTTAACTTAAATAGAAATGTAACAGTAACAAATAAATAAAGGAAATAAAATAGGCCAAAAATTAAGTAGAGTCTATTCATTACTTATAATTGTGCACATTATTATTAAATAACAATTAGATTTTTTTTTATTAGAAATAAATAGAGAAATCCTCCTTTTTAAAATTTAACTTGTTATTTTAGTTAGCTTACTTTTGATATCCGCATATAAAACATACGCTCAGTCCAAACTTAAACGACTTATATAAATATCAATATTTTTTACTTTATAATTAATAACCAGTTTCATAGAAATGACACTAATTGAAAAACCTTACAGTCTTCAAACATATTTACTTCGTTAAGTTTTTTTTTCATATTTCTTCTAAAGATTTGTCACAATTTTAAAGGTAAACTTTACCTCACATATTATACGTACATAGAATTCCTGTATACCGACCATCTCAATATGAGCTTTATTTCCACATTAAACAATATTATTACTGTAGTTTCGTATTCCAAAAGAGAAGCAAGTTATTTCGATTCACGAAAGGAATATTACAAGTATTGTTAATAAATAATATTCGTGTGTATAAAACGTCGTCTTGGTCGGAATATACTGGAAATGGATACAACTGACTTCCTCTTAGCAAGAAATATTATTCGCCACATGTTATGCCACGAAATATTTCTCACAAGGAACTTTTAAGGCGTTTTAGTTGTCAAAGGAAATATTCATATGTTTTAATATACCTCGATGCTTGCAGTCTTTGCAGTCTTAGTACTTGCCTGAGAGCTAGATATATTTATCTTGACTTGAAATTGTCTGACATTTTAATGATAAATATTTATATATTTTAATCATTTATAAATCATCATCAAATTATTTTTTACGTAAATCTCTACATTTAAACAAGCTGTAATAGGAATGTTATTTATTTAATGTTAATTTATTTAAGATACTACCCTAGCCCTAATAAGACCAATCGTGACGTAGAGTACAAGCGTGCGATTGCAAACTTGACAAGTTGTGCGCGTACACTCTTCATTTAATTATATAAAATTTATATTATATAACCATATTTATTTCTTTCTATTAATAGAAATAAAATCCTTTTCAATTTTTTTACTTAATATTTGTTCTAAAAATGAGTGTATTATTGAAATTCTATTTATGCTTATGATTAAACCAAAAATTCACAAACCCAAATACAATAACCAAGAAACAAACTATAACAGTGTCTTTTACAACAGTTCTATATTATCTTTGAAAACGATGTACTATGTCTAATTTTCTTTGGTACATCGTAGGATATGTAAGAACCTACTTTTCCTCAACGCTACGAGACTATGGAGCTTTGAATATTATTTATTTTATTTCTATATAGTACTGTAATAAGTTTCTGAACATGTAGCAAATTGAGATCATATCAATCTACCTTATATTTTATATGCCGCTACTGCTCTGATGTTCAAAAACATTCGAGAATATTAAGATCGTATAGTACATTTAGTTGACACTTATTATAAGTTTGAGCGTTGATTTAAGTTTAATATGATAATAATTTTAGCTTTTCCTCTTTACAGCCACATATTTGTTGATATTCTTTTTGTAAACAAATGAAAAAAGAATGTATGTTCAACCTAGTATTTCTGTTTTTTCCAGGGATGCCGGTTTCCTGAAGATGGCCTCACGCACCCCGTCCCTTGAGTCGCTGCCCGGTGCCAACTCTATAGGTTCGCTGGAGCGTGGCTCCTTATCGCCCTTGACTTTGAGCGGATCCTCGCCACCTGCGAGTGACTCCGCCGTATGTGACCTTCGTGAATTCGACGGCCTCGACACCACCTGTGCTATTTGCCGAGAAACATTCGTCGACCCTAAAGTACTGAATTGCTTTCACACATTCTGTCGTGGGTGCCTTGAAAGAGAACAAACCCACCCCGATAAAGTAACCTGTGTCACGTGTCGCGTCGACAGCCAATTACCAGCTGCTGGTATACACGGATTGTTAACAAATCTTGTTATCGCTGCTGCCGTAGAACAAGACGCCGACCTTTTACCCTCATCTCGTCAAACTAGCTCTCCGTCAGCCCGCTGCACAGGCTGCAAATCAAAAGAATCGGACGCTGTAGCGCGTTGCGTAGATTGTGCTAATTTCCTTTGCCCCAACTGCGTCATGGCACACCAATTCATGCATTGTTTTGAAGGTCATCGAGTATTAGCCTTTACAGACTTAAAAGACGACAAAGGTATGCTGGGATCGACATTAACTACAAGTGGAGACAAAACTGCTTTTTGCCCACGACACAAGAATGATATTCTTAAATATTTCTGCCGCACCTGTTCCGTTCCAGTGTGCAAGGAATGCACTATTATAGAGCATCCAGCAGCGTTACACGATTGCGAACATCTTTCGGATGCTGGGCCAAAACAATTAGAACTTATGCAACAAGCTGTTAATGAGGCGAAAACAAGAGCCACTGAAATAAGGCACGTGGTTAAAAACGTAGAACATGCTGCAGGAAAATTACAAGTTCAGTATCATAAAGCTCAAAATGAAATCAACGATACTTTCCAATTCTATCGATCTATGCTAGAAGAGCGTAAACAAGAATTGTTAAAAGAGCTTGAAAGCGTGTTTTCAACTAAACAAATTGCTTTGACTGTGGTCGGCCAAAAGGCCCAAGAGTCAGTTGACAAAATCTACCAGACGTGCGACTTCGTTGAGCGCTTGACAAAATGTGCAAACATCGCTGAAATTTTGATGTTTAGAAAACTTTTAGACACTAAATTACAGTCGCTAATGAGTACTAACCCAGAACAAAGTGTTCAAACTGCATGTGAGTTAGAATTTGTTTCTAACTATCAAGCAATACAAGTTGGCGTAAGAAACACCTTCGGATATGTACGTTCGAGTTCAGAAGCGAACGTTGGGCCAACTAAGCAACCACCCATCGCACGTCCAACAAATGGCTCTCTTTTAAACGGAGGTTCGTCTTCAAGTAGCAGCAGTGTCAATGGCAGTTCTGGAAGTCTTAATGGTGGTATTCACCTACCTACTGGATTGAACGGTGTTCTAGATCGCACATACACTAATGGATTAGGATTAGGTCCATCGAGCCAATCGACTTCTCCATTTGATTCAAACCTCATATCCAAGAGGTTCAATAACGCTAATACCCTTGGCCCCTTTTCTACGGCTCTCGGTGACATGAATCTAAATGGAATTAACCCATACGAAAAATGGTCGAACGGTGGTTGTGATTCACTTTTTCCACCTACGACCACTGATCCGTACTCGCTTACATCTGCGGCAAATACAGATCCCATTCTTGACTTGACAAACAAGTTGATATCAACTGCCATTTTCCCACCCAAGTCCCAAATTAAACGACAAAAGATGATTTACCACTGTAAATTTGGGGAATTTGGCGTAATGGAAGGTCAATTTACGGAGCCAAGCGGAGTCGCTGTTAATGCTCAAAACGATATTATTGTCGCCGACACCAATAATCATAGAATTCAAATATTTGACAAAGAAGGACGCTTTAAATTTCAATTTGGTGAATGTGGAAAACGAGATGGACAACTGCTATACCCGAACAGAGTAGCCGTAGTACGAACATCTGGTGACATTATTGTGACAGAAAGATCACCAACTCATCAAATACAAATTTACAATCAATATGGCCAGTTTGTACGAAAATTCGGCGCAAATATTCTTCAACATCCACGAGGAGTTACTGTCGACAACAAAGGCAGAATAGTCGTTGTTGAGTGCAAAGTAATGCGTGTAATTATATTTGACCAAGTGGGCAATGTCTTGCAAAAATTCGGTTGTTCCAAACATCTCGAATTCCCTAACGGCGTCGTTGTAAACGACAAACAAGAAATATTTATAAGTGACAACCGTGCTCATTGTGTAAAAGTATTTAACTATGAAGGTATTTACTTACGACAGATTGGTGGTGAAGGAGTAACAAATTATCCTATCGGTGTGGGCATCAATGCATCTGGAGAAATTTTAATTGCGGACAATCATAACAACTTTAACTTGACGATATTTACACAAGACGGTCAGCTGGTTTCGGCGCTAGAGAGTAAAGTAAAACACGCACAGTGTTTTGACGTGGCGTTAATGGATGATGGTTCAGTGGTGCTTGCAAGCAAAGATTACCGACTCTACATCTATCGCTACGTACAAGTTCCGCCTATAGGCATGTGAGCCTCCCGTTCTAATCATAGAAGATCAAACTGACAAAAGAAGTTTAAGCCAAAAAATCGACACTATAAAACGTAAAATATCCACTTTCACTACAAAATTCGATTCTGGCCATTGGTGTCAATTTATAAATAGGTGAAGTGATTATTCGGTTACTGATTGAACTATAAGGTTTAGTAAGTGCAAGTGTTACTATGATTGCGGCTGTCTCGAAATGATCAATTAAACTACGGCAATCCTATATTTTGGCGTGAGATCTCCGAAGCAATTATTCGTAAACAAAACTGTAATGAGATTAGTTGTAGTATTGACATTGTTATATGAGTACCTATTTGAAGAATAGAGATTATTCCGTTAGTTTGATACAGTAAAACGAAATGTTCTCGACCCTTATCATTTTTTGATCTATTGAATAATATTTTTTCATATCCCACATCGTTAAATTAGGGATGAATATTAAGGGCGTTTGTATTATTTAGCCCATTTGTTGGACCAATATTTTAACTATTATTACTTAAAAATTGTTAGGCGTTAAGCGTGTGATTTTATTATAATAAGAGAGCATCGAGCGGTATTGTTGTTAGTTTTAAGTCTATTCTTCGGCACAATGGCACTTCCTGTTTTTAATTAGCACTTATTCTGTGTCGATGGAAACTTGATTATGAAACTAAGAAGTTGTTACATTATTATTAGGTAAGTGTTAAATTGATTGAGCTGATATGGACAATCTTTAGTTACTACCCCTTTTAATGTAGTTACAAAATTTAGGGAAACGTGATGTTAGGGGTTTTATCAATGACAAAGTTGACTGCGGCGTTCCTTAGGCATGTGCAACAATAGGCTTATAGTAAATCTACTATAGTTCGTTGTTGCCTTAGAAACCCAATTACATTTATCACAAGATGGCAAGTGATCGAAAGTGTTTTATAGACCTCAGTCAGTTTCAAAAGTTTTTTAAGTTACGCCGGTCTTTTGACTACATATAACCTTGAGTATTATAAAGCATTTTAGAATAACGGATAGAAGTTGGTTGTAGTTTTTTTCCCTTGGATTATTGGATAATTGTTGGAAGACAGTTTCCTGCATTCGACCGTTGACGTCATACCGCCTAGTCACTGAGAGCCCACGAACCCATAATTCCTCAGATTTCGTTGTTTTATTTTAACGATTAGTAGCTTTTGGTTGATTATAATTTTATTCGTTTTTATACAAATCTAAGTAGGTATTTTGAATGTTTTATTAGTAATTGAACACGGTAGTAACTAGTAGTGCACTTTAGCAAGTGGTCGTTTCGCTAGACATTTTTTATTAATGATTTTTTTTGAGATTTAAAAAGCACTATTATATTTTGCGCCTTTGCGTTTTGCTACTTACTGGAGTATTATAGCTTGCTCGACATACAAAATAATTATACAATTTGTTATTCTGGTAAGATATTTTTTTATATGAAAACAACTTTATTTTTGTAGCAGTAGTATTATACGGTGCATGTGTCGTTTACTTTCTTTGTATTTTATGAATATTATGCTATTATTATTTTTTTATTACATTACCGTGTGTTTGAGTGTGTTAGCAGAATTATTTTAGTTTGATTTCATTAGTTTTGATTTTTTAGTGAATAATGATTTTAGTATTCTTTTCATTTGCTGAATCTATGACAATAATAGATCTGAATCGATCCTCTCCGGGATCGGAGATCGTTGTTTAATTATCGATCTGCATAAGTTTATCCTTTAGTTTATGTGTTACAATATGGTGATATTCATTTTTAATTAAATTATCTCATTTATATATTTACATGAAAATACATTGAAGCCACGTCACATGATGATCGCGCCTGCGTTTGCCATAGTTCGTTTGCATACCTGCGTAACATGTGCCATAAAACCATGTTGTGATTTAATAAGTGATATTTAGTGTTGTTTGTAAATATGTACCATAAACTGCTGATCTTTTAAATTTAATCTTAAGCAAACCTACATTCTTTCATGGTTTCACCGCTTCTAGAAGTTAGTGCATCATAGTTGATAACGAAATGAATTTTATATTTATAATCTTGCATGACTGATGAATTTACTGTTACTGTTTTATTTTCAATTTCAATAGCATCTAAGTTTAAGAATATTGACTACATTTTGCACTAACCATAGAATGTTTAGGATCAAGTTTTTAATGAATTATAATTTTTATTTCTGCATTTTGCAATCCACGGTGCTCGCAGGTCGCCAGCCATATTGACGTGTCTTCGATAGACCCCATCAAATTCGTAGTACATTAGATTAGGTGAGATAGAATTATTGTCCAGTCCTTAGTATCCAAATTTCAGTGATCAATCACCAATGATTTTATGTATAGACTGCCCTGTTCCTAATAAATTATTATCTTTCGTAAGATCGGATACATAATATATTTCACTTAATCTACTGTGATCATAAATAAAATTGTTTGTAAAATGATTTAGTTTCGCCGTCGCAGTGTCTACTTTGCTTCAGATTTTTTGGGCGAATGACTCGCTTTTATTTTTAAGTTCTAAGGTGTCTATGATTATTTAAACACTATTCGAATCGCCCTCAAAATCTGACGTTATGCTAGAAACACTTGGGCTTTGATTACTTAGAATTTACCACCCAAATTGTCTTTTCTTTGAAAATTGCAGATCATATGTGATTTTATTGAAACGATGATTTTGGTTAAACATACGCTTCTACTTAAATAAAATTTTCAACGTATTATATTTATATTAAGTACATATAGTATAGTGTATCAAAATTTTATGTAAGGTTATGCAAATTATGACAACTACTCTTTTATGTTTTATGGTAAATCTGTGTAATCTATTTTTGTTTACTTATCATTCAAGACGATGAGTTTATTATCCTGAAATTATTTTAAGATTTTTTTATATTCAATTTAATTTAATTTGCGTTCACAATTAACTTTTTTATCATGCATAATATAAGTAATGATTTTAGTGAAAACAATTCATTCTTAAAATTGCATTTCTGAAGCTGAGGACTGATTAAAATTGAAACATGTTTTGTCTTTAAATATATTTTGTCGATGTTTGTTGTTATAATTATTATATTTTTTTAATTATTTGTATAAACAATTGTTCTTTAAATTAATGTACGTCGTTTTGTTTTGAATTATTTTTGTTGTATAATTGCTTTTTTTATAATAATACCAGTTCATTGCAGTTTTACAGTGTGTTTTATTTTTTTTTTATTTGCCCGAGTAGTATAGTATTTCGGTCATGGCTAATTTGGTTTCGCTAAATTAGTTTCGACTGATGGACAAAGTTTGTGCTTTTGAATCGAAAACGAACGCCTAAAACAGATTGTGCCTTAAAGTTTAAATGTTCTTAATATCTTTATAAATTATCAATAATGCTGATTCTACGCTTCAAAAGCAAATAATTTTAAACGGCTGCTATCAAATACTTTAGATAAAACATATTCGAAAGATTCTCTAGCACAAACAATTGAATGTGGTGATAGTTCATGTGTGTGTTTACCTTTATGGATTCACGTGTGTGTGCATTTTATACGATTTCATTTGAAACAGTTGGTGTTGGGGAACAAATGTTGGCATGAGATTTGTAAGTATTGCTTTAGATTTAATACACATCTTAGAAAGGCACTTGCCTAAATTTGCTCCTAGTAGTGTTTTCAATGCACAGAAAATTACTTAAGCATCGAATCTACAAACGAAAATATAGCACAAAAACAACGGCGCTGGTCTCAGTGGATTAGGCGGTAGTCATTATCATTTCACACGCTATATTTCTAAACTACATATTCTTATGAAAGTAGGCTATAATTCTACGTTGTTAAGATCTAATTGTATTCTAAAATAAGTAACTTTAATATCCCAACTAAGCTTTACTTTTTTACGAGTAGCTATGAGACCGATCTAGGACTTTACGGATCCAATTTTCCATTTCCCTTCAGCAGCACTGCTTCTAAGGTTACATAAATCGCTAACCTAATAAAAACACTATTTCCAAGTCAATTACTCTAGGGAACATTTTACTACTTACTTACTAGCACCTATTAGTGTAACGTAAGCACGACTTAGGCTTACAAAGATTGTTTATAATTTTATACTCAGCAAATTTCTTAACATTAAATTTAAGACTTTCAATCAGATTTCTTTATATACTTCAATGATCATCAATAGATATTTTATCTTCGATATTGATGATTAACAATACTTTTCGATACAGCCGGCCATTTTATTATCGACGTTTACAGTTAATGCTGCTGTTTCCTGTCCTAATTTTCTTATTAAACCTTCATCTTCTTGCCTTGCCTTCGGTATCTGTAGTAATCATAATCACGATAGGGCCTAATTGTGAATTTTCGATGCCAAAAAGTTTTTACTTTCCAAATTTTCTATAACAAATTCCGAGTAAAGAAAAAAGATCGGCGATCGTTAATTAACAGTTAGTCCATGTGGTCTACAATGATCATTGATGAAATTTCAAGCTTTTATTTAATTCCATCATAGCAGTTTTATCATTTTGCTAATTTCCCAAAGCAATCAAAATCCCACAGGAAGTGTATAAAATGTAAATATATTTAGATAACTACATTGGTAGTCGTATTTGTAAGTATAAGGAATGCCGGGATGTGTACAAGATGGTAATGTTCGGATTATTTAAAAATTGATTAAGCGTGAAAAAGTGTGTATTTTTATAATGAAAATTATGAATCATGGAGAGATATTTCTAATATGTTATTTAGGAACGAAGGTATATATGAGCGATTGAAAACGTTTGGCTCGATTTGTTGAAAGTAAGGTATGAAATCCGAATTCGGAAAAATAAATCGTTTTAAGGATTAACAGTAACCATATCGATAGCTATACTCTTAAAATATTGTTTGAAATCGATAATTTCGTAACAGTTATAAATTCACCTGTTAATGTATTCATCATGGTAGAAGTAATGTATCAATGTTAGCTTGTCAGATTGTATGTGGTTGACAGTTTGGTCACTTATTATATTACTTAGTAGAGCGTCGTTGAATTTTATAGAACTTAACGATACGTTGATGTATTATACGGATTTGTAAATAACATTTTCGCTACTATATTCGTCTGGACTTCGTACATCCAGTGATTCAAACTTTAGGATTTCAGATTGTTGATGCCCTCAATGAACTGTAGTAACTTACGTGTGAGTGCGATTGTTTCACTGAATGTACTGCCGTCGCAAACGCAATCTATTGCTCAGGAATTGCATTAGTTTTCTCATTGTATTTTGATAATTTACAATATTTTCTATCATCGCTTCTAAAAAATTATATTAAGCGGCGATGTTGTATCATTGTTGAATTTAATTGATTCGCTAATCGATATATAATTTAGTGAATTGTGCACAGAACGTTGGTGTTTCACTTAATTTTTGAGATATTTTCTTAAACGTGATGCATGCAATGATTTACTGCATTTAATGACTGAAGTTGAGTTTTTTAAAAAATCTCTGGCATTGTGTAAAGCGGAACAAAATTGCTACATCCGTGATATCGCGGAGCTCGGTGCAGTCTAGATGTTAGATCTAGGTTCCAAAAGGCAAAATTGCTTCCGTTTATACGCAAATTGTCGAAATTGTGATTGTTGTAAGTTAAGGTGAAAGTAACAAAGCACATATGAGCACAAACCATCCATCCTCAAAGATAACTACGCTGAATGTTTTGATTAACTCACGTTTGAATTTATGATACATTTTATTGTAAAAAATAAAAATATTTTACTATCGCTTATGTTAGTTGAGACGTTTGCAAATAATAGTATTTATTTTCCAGTAATTCTTAAAAACGAAGATTTGGATATTATCTTAATGTATTTTAAATGATATGGATTTTACGAAATTATTGTATTTAGATTTAGGATATACTTTACTGAGTTTTCGCCTCTTCTAGTTTCATAACAGCTCTGTCTGTAGCGCGCTGTACTCTTCACCGAGTTGCACGTCTGCCGTCTCGCTCATGCTCGCAGGCTTGCGTGCTACAGATGGATAGCCTCATGATGTACGTTCCATTTCAAGTTTCATTTCTCAGTGTGTTAGATAATATAATATGTATAATCTTAAGGGTGTGTGATTTTAGTTATCGATAAAGTTTTTATATATGGAAAGATTCCAAATGAAGCTGGAGAGAAGGCATAGTAAATGACATATCAAAGTAATGTTTTTATTAAGGCATGGGCGCGTGTAGGAAATGGTTAGTGAAATAAAGTATAGCTCTGTTTTCGTTCGACATACAGACAATACGACAGTTTCTGATGTTAAAAATTAAAGGTTTAATAGAGAATTGTTTCATTCACTGGAACGTAACATATCATCCACATAGTGGCGTCAATGATATAATAAATGAATAGTCCAAATTGAGGTTTTGCTAGGAAATGATTTAGTAGTGTTGATTGGACGAAGGCGAGGGGGGAATAGATGATTTGGAATCTTTCTTATTGAAGCTAGTCGCCAAAGAAGTTGCTTTTAGGTAATAAAATGTTATCGTAATATGTGTATGCACGTAAGTATAAACTTAGTTATACGATGCTTAAATTGTCCACATAATTCGATTTTACACACAATTAATGCCATCCTGCCAGAATATAATAAAGACACAATGCTTATGAACTAAATTTATATTATATCCTACTTAGCGTACGATGTAGTGTGTATTTTTAGATATTGCATTGTCTATGTTAGATTAGTTTTTAAGACACCTGAGCTTTGAACAGTCTGTCACGATATTTTTATAACGTATCGTTAGTACTCACCCCGTGCTCTCGACTAGTCACGATAGGGTAAGACGCTGTTTTACTAAAACTCCAAGCACTTCATTTGCACGACTTCGACAGCCGGAAGAGATCCGTGCGTGCGCGAGCACCGAGAGCTTCAACACTGTACATAAGGCCCGTCATTAGAATAATGGCATCTTTAAAAGGTAAATGTAACTCAGTAATGTTTACTATATGTACTACTGAAACACCATATTGCGCCGTGGCCTTATATTTGAAGGGATGTTTTATTCCTTTGGTAAAAAAAATGAAAACTCATTTAAATTTTGTAAAAACTTTAAGTACTTCTGTGTTTCACATTCATGCATAATATGTAACGTAAGTTAATTATCGTAGTAGCCCATGTATAGATTAGATGTTGCCGTAGCGGTGTAGCTGTAACCACATCCTAATTAATGTAAGTCGTTGATTTCAATATTTCGATTCGTGCATATCCCCAACACTTAATAATTGTTACCTACATTAGTTACTTCGAGACTGTTCAAAATATACTCTATCGAGTTTTCTCTAAGGGAAAGGGCTGTTTTAGCAGATATTTTTGATACATTGAGGATAATCGAAGGGAAACGATCTTGTATTGTAGATAAACAAAAAAATCGGTAATGGGTACCTTCGAATGCTCCAGGAGCTGAAGAGTGTTCCGGAGCTCGCCGATGCCCTCGTGGACTTGTTGAGTATCATCGTCTTGATGATCTGTTTTCTCATCTCTATTTCATAAGTATGGATAATACATTTAATGTTACTGAAACAAAAACAATGTTGTTCTTATAAGAAATGCGATAGTAATCGGATAACTTGTTGTTTTTCATATATTCGTAATATTTCCTTTATTTTTTGTACTCTTTAGTATTAAGATAATTATAAAAAAACTATTCAATGTTGATTACTCTAAAACCAATAATGTATGTATTAAGGATGGTATAATTAGTTTCCCCGAGAGCCTTACTAGTGAAGAAGCCTTTTCCTTAGACAATTAATCTTTCCTATTTCACGTTTTTATTATAAAATGTATGAACATTGCGGACAACACTAAAATCAAGAACGAGTACGATCTAGATGTGACGTGATATGTAACAAACATTTGAAGACCTTGTGTAATCGTCGTCTACTCTAACGTACTCTTTACGTTTTACCTTAAAATAGATCTACTTGTTTCTCAATTGCAGTTCACCACTGAAACCTCACGCACACTCCGTGCTAGTTCTGGCCTAGTGATGATTTAAGATAAATTTAAGGATTCATAATTTCTTACTTAGATTGTATGACTCAATTTTAAGACTGATCGCAGAAAAATAAAAAAATAAAAAAAAAACGACAACCTAATCCTGTAATTGTTTCTCATTGGTTATTAACACTATCATTTCATTTCACTTTCAGTGTCAGATGACGAAATGAAAATGGTAGAGTATTTATGTAATTCGTTAGCCAAATTTGAGTAAAGGAAAGTTCATTTTGTCATCTGAACTGTGTCATGTACGTCTTCTGTCGACTTCCTGTCTTCTATTCCTTATGACGATGGTAAAACACGACGAAAGATTTGTGAAATTGAAATAACCCGTGGTAATGTTAACTTTAAATATGTTGGCGTTACTGTTGAAATTGATGGAAAAAAAAAGAAAAATACTATTTGTTGCCAAAGTGTTGTTAGGGATTACGTGTAGTTATAAAAATCGGTTGTCACATGCATAATTAAGTTGTTCTTGAGTGGTTTGAGATTAAGGAGAGAAGTTGAAGAATATTTCCAATGATATATTTTTTCATAATGAACTTGAATGCTAATCGATACTTAAGGTTTATATCTGTGTAGGAATTAAATTTAACGTGTGGTATAAATATATCGTTGCCACGATTCAGTCTGGTGTAGAACGATGCCGATTTGATAACAGGCCAGCACTGATAAGGGGAGGTGAGTTAGAGTTGACGGACAGACAAATCGTGGCAAATGATTTAGTTGTTTAGTGTTCATGTTACGTTAGATTGTATTTGACAGTTCTGTCGGTCTTTGTACCAAACGAATTCACCTGTTTCCGCCTTTAATGCACATCTCATGTCAAACCCACTTTATATATTAAAATGTTACGATTTCATTACAATGAAAATTGACTGTGTTTTGAATTGTTAAATTCTAATTTATTATTATTTATTTTAATTTAATTTAAAAAGCTAGTCAGTGAAGTTTGGATAAGTCGAGCTTGTAGCAGCGGCTATGAAAAACGAGATATCAACACGAGTGTCTGTGATATCTGACAGTTTAACAATAATTGGAGTGTCACGACATTTTGTATTAGCCATTGTCGCTAGTTAAGTTCTATATAAGTTTTAGTTGAGTGTAACTATTGGTATTTTTATAGTGTATACAGTGATTGTTTTTTCGAAGTTTGAAGCTTCTCTAGTCACGAATGACATAATGTCAATGTTTTACCTGATTGTTTCAGTTAATTTTGCCATTTTTGCATTTAATGGACCACCAAGTATATTTCTTCAAATTTTCAATAAAGTTTTAGACGTTTTTAAAATATGTTGTTATAATTTTATAGATAGATTAAATTTTTTCTACTTTGTACAATGTATGTATTAAAAGCAATACTTTTTGATAGATTCAATAGTAACTTGTTGTGGTCCAATCATAAACAGCACAATAAAAATTCTATTTCCAAACACTGACTATTACTTATGTTAAGTCTCGTAATTATTAGTCACATTTCGGGGGTTTTTTTGAGTGTGACACATAACATCTTTAGTAGTTTTAACAACAAAAAACTAAAACTTTTCATAAATATTGTTTGATTTTTAAGAAGGGCAAATTTATTATTTGCGTGGTCACTATTTCTCTAACCGATTTTCTTCGGAAAAAAATAAATCGACCACTTGTTTGGAATTTAATTAAGTGTAATGTAAGGTTTTGTTTTCGTAATTTTGATTTAGTTAATAATTTTCTTCTTCCGACTATAGTTGATTTGATTGTTCCCGTGATTTTTGCTTGTATTTAATTTTATGGCCACTTATTTATTTTATAATGTTGGGCCAGTTTTGGGATGTGTTGTTTTGAAATATTACAAGAAATGTATTTATTTAAAGCCTTCTTGTAATTTAAAGATAAAAATTGCAGTATAAATATTTGTACTTACGACATGAAGTGGGTTCTACTCTTTTATTATATCTAATTAGTCAAAAAAATGTCAACAACAATATTTTCCAAATGCTGCAGTTTTCATGAAATACAAACACATGTTTACTGACTTCTCTCACTGGTTCAACATAGTGTTAGAAATATTATATAAACTGGATTTGATTTTATACATTCCATAATTTTGTATTTGTTAATTTTGATACAATGTGGGTTAGACTACCATTTCTGAGTTCCACATACATGCTTCGGGAATGATTTTAATACTCTTAACATATTTGTTATTCAGAATAAAGTAAGCTAGAATTAAGAATTGATAAATAATATCTGATGATAAATTTACTTGTATGTTGTATTAAAATGAACACGAAATAAAGAAAGTGGTTTGAAAACGTTGGTTTTATTTACCCTTTCCCTTAATATTGATGATATAAACACTATTGCAGTGTAGTTAGTATAGGTTTGCGTACGTAGTTCTTGCCATCACAGCTAAAGTATGTCTAAATAAATGTGACATTGGGTTCGAATCTATTTCTGGAATCAATAATTTTACTTACATACTGAGACTTCTCTATTCTGACTACATAAAATGCAATAATGTATATAAATATATATATTTAAGGTTATATTCGATTCCGCCACATAGGCAATAGACGAAAATTAGAGCGTTACTTGACGATGAAGACGGAACCTGACATTTAATTGAACATTATATCGCTCATTTGGTGCAACAATGACATAATTGTACTTTAAATGTCAATGTATGCGGAAAGTCTGCTTAAGAAAATGATTACGTTTCCCATAATGTTTCAAAAATTGAGAATACGTAATTATTGCACAAATCAATAAAAAAATAGAACTATATTCCTCTAAACATAGCCAAGTGTATTTGTTTAGTATATTAGTATACTCGCTAGTCGTGGTCAAATATATAATGCATTACATACCAAGCATACATTAAGTAGTATTAGTATCCACAATCAAAAAGCAGCTTCACGCTGTATCCTGCACACAGCAGGGTAGACAGAGGGAAGCTAGTGTTAAGACACTCCGTTCCCCACTTTCTGCCGATTTCTGGAGGCATTTCGTGTTGAGTGGCAGAACTCAACGCCGCGCTTTGCCTCGGCACCAAAGCGAAGAAATGGAAATATAAATTTAAGTAAGTATTTTATCTCCTCGAGTGGGGATCGAACCCACAACAAGTCGGTTTTACAGTCACTGGCCTAGTATCCACAATTATTACCAAAAACCTGATGAGTAATATCACTACACTACGTGGTTGTGATTATTGTCTATTAAATCATAAAAGTTGAATCTGCTACCCTAAATCCCAAAATATGGATCATGAAATATTTTATAACATCTATTTGAAAGCTATAAAGCAAGAAGAGTGAAATAGCCAATAATATGCCGCATTACATACAGTAAAATAAAATTAATGTACGTTTATAAAATTTTTAAATTATCAATATATTTATACTTGAGACTGTAAAAGCGGCCGCTGATTTAAGGTTCAATTCTCACTACGCGGCTTGGAGTATTTGCATTTTCCCGCTCTGGTAGACAAAGTATGGCGTTGTGTTACGGTTGACACAACGGTTACGGTTTAAGTGTTGAATACACTTAGTGTCAGGTGAAAGGTAAAGAACGGAATATCTTAACACTTCTTTCTTTGTACCCTGCTAAATACGGGAAAAGTACGAATATAAAAAAAGCTTCTTTACTAATCCAATCAAAGAAGGCTTACGCTTTTACGCACAATAAAAATGTTATACGTTCTAACTTGCCTTCTTTTATGTGCTGAAATGTTCCTTTTTTTATAATTTAAAAGTCCCAATAAGTAAAAGACGCGGGATGCACGGAACAAGCATGTGACTGTTCACGCAACGGTTGTGGCTTTGATTCTCACTCTGGGAATAAAATAACTCATATTTTCATTTTCTTGCTTTGGTAATGAGGCGTTGCGCGACGTTGAATTCCGCCGCTAAACATAAAATATCTTAAGAATTCGGCAGAAAATGGAGAACGGAAGAAATAAAAAGAAGACCCTGTTATGTATGGACACATCGTGAAGCTAAAAAAAATGAAGGCTTAGCGCAGTGGGGCGGCGTCTGTCTCCAAACGTGATAGTTATGGATTTGGCCTCCACTAGGATTTCACCACCGGAAAAGCAATATTTGTGAAATTAATGATAACAGGAGAACGTCTATACACCTTTACCTAAAGATTAAAAATTAAAATCTCGCATTTCCGACGTCTTTCCTGTAAAAATATAATTTACTTCTTTAAATCCAGCATTATTATATGAACTACTAATATCCGCTTTACTCCCTTCACAGTAGGAATGTAGAGAAATAGGTTTCATAATGCTCTCATACACCAACTAACCAACCTTCATGTCAAAAGTTTGGTCCATTCCTCTACAGAAAGTTATCGTAGACCTCATAATTTTCGATGATGCAGACCCTCCAACATTAGGTAGCGCCACACATAGACGGAACCACACAAGTTACAATCCCAGCCGATGGCCTCAGCTACACTGGAGCCCAAGTGCATCTTTACAGCCCTACTCTGTAGGCCGAGTTCGAAGCAGAGCCCTCCACTACGAACGAAGGATGCATGCCGAGCCTGAAGTCCGTGTCTCATAGGACTTCGTCCTTGCGACTTCGTACAATCTTGTTGTTGTTGTGCTCTTCTAGCTCTGCCTTTCACAAGTCTAGTGACACTGTAGAGGTCATTAGGGCCAACAGCATACTATACAGTCGAATAAAAATTATATATATATAATATAAATTAATATAAAAAGGAAAAAATAAATTAATATAAAGAGGACAGTGGCGCAGCGGCACGAGGTGTGACTGTAAAACCGACTGGTTGTAGATTCGATTCCCACTCGAGGAGATGAAATATTTATTTAAATTTATATTTCCATTTCTTCGCTCTGGTGTCGAGGTTAAGCGCGGCGTTGTGTTCTGCCACTTATCACGCAGTGCCTCCAGAATTCGGCAGAAAGTGGGGAACGGAGTGTCTTAACACTGTTCCC